>CM060984.1:73198910-73798910 GCA_030765065.1 Deroplatys truncata
GTTATGCAAAAGTCGTTCACAATGAAGAATACTTTTGGAGACATTCCCAGAAAATTCGAGATATACATTTCATTTCTCATGACATTATCTTAAACATATGATATTTTCATCAAAATCGTTAGAGCCATTTTTGAGAAAATTAAAATTTACGAAAAATCTTCCATGTAAAGGGTCGTTTGGGGTGGAGAATTATTCTTGAAAACCTTCGTGTCGCATCTCTAGAAGATACTGAACCTAAATACCAAGATTGGTGCTTATCCGACTGTTCGTTTTTGAGTTATGCTGTTCACAGACACACACACACACACACACACACACAGACACACACACGGACATGTTTCCAAAAATGTTTTTTTGGATTCAGGAGGTCTCAAAACATGTATTTCCGGCGAAATCTCGGTATCGAAGTTTTGGGTGGAATGCAATACTTCCCCTACTTACTACACGTCATAGAGAAAGTAAAAATCTGATGTGTTACACTCACATGACTTTCTCTACTCTTGTACAAAGTATTTTTACAAACGCTTATTCTCCATCTAGTTCATGTTAATCGAGATAAACATTTGCAAACTCTATCTTATTGCTAATTTTCTTGTAGATGTAGGGGAAAATATATTTACAAGGGCAATATAGAAAAACAGTAGCCTTTAAGCACATACATATCTGTTAATAGCTGGTTGCTAGGTGCAGCACCATTCCCTTTGCCACAGATTATAACTCTTTGCATATCCAAGACAAAAAAAATGAATAACGAATTTGAGAAAAAGTGTAAGTATTGGAAAATTTAAGGAAATAACAAGCAATATCTCGAAAACGGTTCACTCAACAAAAGAAATGTATATGACATAAGTTGTTAATTTAACGCGATCTACATTTTTTGTGTAGTAAAATTTTGTCTATCTCTTATGGTTTACCAGTTATGCAAAAGTCGTTCACAATGAAGAATACTTTTGGAGACATTCCCAGAAAATTCAAGATATACATTTCATTTCTCATGACATTATCTTAAACATATAATATTTTCATCAAAATCGTTAGAGCCATTTTTGAGAAAATTAAAATTTTCGAAAAATGTTTCATGTAAAGGGTAGTCTGGGGTGGGGGGATTTTCTTGAAAACCTTCGTGTCACATCTCTGGAAGATACTGAACTTAAGTACCAAGTTTGGTGCTTATCCGACTGTTCGTTTTTGAGTTATGCTGTTCACAGACACACACACACACAGACACACACACAGACACACACACAGACACACACACACACAGACACACACACGAACATGATTCCAAAAATGCTTTTTTTGGATTCAGGAGGTCTCAAAACATGTATTTTCGGCGAAATCTCGGTATCGAATTTTTGGGTGGAATGCAATACTTCCCCTACTTACTATACGTAGTAGAGAAAGTAAAAATCTGATGTGTTACACTCACATGACTTTCTCTACTCTTGTACAATCTATTTTTACAAACGCCTATTCTCCATATGCTTCATATTAATCGAGATATCGAGATGTCAAGCTTATTGGTAATTTTCTTGTAGATGCAAGGGAAATATGATAGGTTTTAAGCGATAGTCAAATATTTTAACGCTGGTTGCTATGTGGCGCATTCCATTCTCTTTGCATGTCCAGGACATAAAAAAATGAATAACGAATTTGAAAAAAAGTATAAGTATTGGAAAATTTAAGGAAATAACAAGCAATATCTCGAAAACGGTTCACTCAACAAAAGAAATGTATATGACATAAGTTGTGTATTTTAACGCGATCTACATTTGTTGTGTAGTAAAATTTTGTCTATCTCATATGGTTTACCAGTTATGCAAAAGTCGTTCACAATGAAGAATACTTTTGGAGACATTCCCAGAAATTTCGAGATATACATTTCATTTCTCATGACATTATCTTAAACGTATGATATTTTCATCAAAATCGTTAGAGCCATTTTTGAGAAAATTAAAATTTTCGAAAAATGTTTCATGTAAAGGGTAGTCTGGGGTGGGGGGATTTTCTTGAAAATCTTCGTGTCGCATCTCTGGAAGATACTGAACGTGAATACCAAGTTTGGTGTTTATCTGACTGTTAGTTTTTGAGTTATGCTGTTCACAGACACACACACACAGGCACACACACAGACACACACACAGACACACACACACACACACAGACACACACATGGACATGTTTCCAAAAATGCTTTTTTTGGATTTAGGGGGTCTAAAAACATATATTTCCGGTGAAATCTCGGTATCGAATTTTTGAGTGGAATGCAATACTTCCCCTACTTACTATACGTAGTAGAGAAAGTAAAAATGAATAATGAATTTGGGAAAAGTAAAAGTATTGGAAAATTTAAGGGAATAACAAGCAATATCTCGCAAACGGTTCACTCAACAAAAGAAATGTATATGACATAAATTGTGTATTTTAACGCGATCTACATTTTTTGTGTAGTAAAATTTTGTCTATCTCTTATGGTTTACCAGTTTTGAAAAAGTCGTTCATAATGAAGAATACTTTTGGAGACATTCCCAGAAAATTCGAGATATACATTTTATTTGTCATGACAATAACTTAAACATATGATATTTTAATCAAAATCGTTATAGCCATTTTTGAGAAAATTAAAATTTTCGAAAAATGTTTCATGTAAAGGGTAGTCTGGGGTGGGGGTATTTTCTTGAAAACTTTCGTGTCGCATCTCTGAAAGATACTGAACCTAAATACCAAGTTTGGTGTTTATCCGACTCTTCGTTTTTGAGTTATGCTGTTCACAGACACACAGACACACAGACACATAGACACACAGACACACAGACACCTAGACACACAGACAGACACACACACGGACATGTTTCCAAAAATGCTTTTTTTGGATTCAGTGAGTCTCAAAACATATATTTCCGGTGAAATCTCGGTATCGAAATTTTGGTGGAATACAATACTTTCCCTACTTACTATACGTAGTAGAGAAAGTAAAAAACAAATGGGACAATAAACATACGAACATAATTAAATAGTAGTAGAGGCGGAAATACTGTCTCAAATTAACGGAAAGCTTAGTCTATAGCAAATGTTAATTTACTAATGTGTTCCTGGCCCATTAACCAATTAATACATATATTGTGCAAGAATACAAAAATTAGAAAGAACATACAGTCATTCAAAATTATCTTTCAGTGCAAAAATACAGCAGTGAAGATGTTAGGTTGGTCATCATTAGCTTTATCAGTTGTGACCTTAGTAGAGTTATGTTACCAATGCTGCAGTACGTGGATTGTGGAATCTATAGGGTTCCTTTGGACGTGAACCCACACACTATGAGCTTCTCCTGTAACCGGCAAATTCAAAACCAAACAATTTTTCTGTCAAGCATGTTTCCAAACACGCCCTTAAAGGGACCTTTAGTGTAAATGTTCTGTTTAAATATTTAGGGTATTCATTGAAGTAGGTATTTTGTTGTATTTCTACGTTTGGAAGCCTAATTGAAGAACGTGTTTTCTTTTAACTTGTTTTCAACACGCTTTTGGCGTCAATTTGAAATAGTTTGTATTGAAGGAGTGTTTTAGGTGTTGTATTATATTTCAACTGTTGGGGAGCCGAACTTGTAGTAGTTGCAACCGCACGTATAGTAAACAGTGTCCGGTAGCCTTCGCCCCAAATGTACTTTCAGGTGGCCTTTGCACCAAGTTTAAAAAAAATATTTACTTTTTAATTAAACTGTTTCTTTAAATATTTAATATTTATGTTTGCATCGGCTGCGTCAGTATTATTGTTAGCGACACGTTTCTCTTAGCAGCGAAGTGGTGCGACTGAAGAATAGGCTTACACAGATTGTAATTTTTAATTCACTCCTTTTTATTAATTCTTGACACTATTTAAGTAACACTTCACTGATATAGATAGCTGTGAAATTCTTTTATTAATTACTTGCACATTTTAACACGTAAACTTATTTTTCGTCTCCCACGAATACATATTATATTTCTTGAGGACACTTTTTGCGTCTGGTTAGTATCCTGTCTGCAGGCTACTGAACTCTAAATTTGTAAAATTTTCTCCTTTTCAGTTTCTGATTAGCTAATCCTACTCCAAAAGAATACCTTCATTTAACTAAAACTTTTTCTGGTTGTTGATTGGCTATTTTATAAACTGTCACTAAAATTACATTATTGTTACTCCAAGAATCACAAGTAGTACTATTAAACTTTCTTACTCATTATTGACTCAAAGTTACCTCATTGTTACCTCATTCTTAGCAACTTTTAACTTATTATTCTCACATATTGTTAAATTACATAATATATTCACATAACATTATTACACATGGATACAGTAATATAAGCATATGCAATGACTGTTACATACATTTTACAAATTATTACATACACATATTGCTTCAAGGCGGGCTGTTATTGAATTTACATATTATATAATTAGACTGAAATTATTTAAATGTTAAAAATACTGTCTCATCATAAAATACTTTTATGAAGTATATATCAAAACTACCACGCAGTAGTATAGAGGAAAGTCTATGCTATTTTTGATGGTCGTCACATTTGAAGCAGTTTACTTACCTGCTTCGTTGTTGATTCTGCTGCCGTGAACTCGTAGCACGTTCTGTTGTCTCGTGCGCCAACTGCTCCAGTGGTAGAAATATAAGTATTTTTCTCTCGGGTATGCGTGGGTTTATTCTGAAAGGACAACACCAGTTTAAATTGAATGAGAAATTTAATGTGAGCTAATGCTTGAGCTACTGAAACGAGTTGCAACCGTTTGAATATAAAGAATGAAACTGATTATGATTCGTAGCACTCGGAATTGTAATATCTGAATTACTATACCTGCTAACTTCTGCAGTATCAAAGTTATGGTTGGAGATAGCTGTTTCCACTAGTAGCGTAACCTGCCGAGAGTTGCTAAAATGCTTATCGACGAGACCCTTCGCAATAGCCGCGAAATCTTACTCACACGTGCGCGTCACTAGGCGCTTAAAATATCACACGAGCAGTACGTACCGAAGGTTGTACCAGAGTATATAATATATGCACAACTGTGTGCATGAAGGTGTGCACGAATGGAGTAAGTACTAGTGTCGGTACCAGAGCCAGTTACTCTGTTATCTAAATTTGCACACCTTTATTACTTTTAGCTCCGCCTACATTAGAATTGCTTCCACCAACATTAATACTACTCCTACATGTGCCTCTTACAATGGGGCTTGGTTAAAATTCCGGAAATATCTTTCACTTCTCTTCTTCGGAATTACGTGACTGCAAACGTACTGAGCTAATGATCTAGCTGAATTTCCAGAATCCTTAAGCTAATGCGTTCGCTACTTCGGCTGTCGCTTATGACTTTGATTAACATGACATAATTTCCATGATACAGCATGCAGTTGCTGTTAGTGCTGTTGCTGTAAACCATATTCACAGTTCTGGGTAAGTACAACCTATATTCTTATGGGTTCTAATGGAAGCAGTCTGTGAATATTTTACATTGTAGTTTTATCTTGAAACCTTTGCTGTATGCAACCGCCATTAATGATGCGCAAAACACTACAGGAAGGCGTCATCAATGCCTGCCAGAGCATCCGTGACTAACCTGGAGTTTTTCAGAGAATGCGTGTGATTTCCTAAGAGTTCGGACAGAGGTATGCCTTACTATGAATGGGTACCGTATTGAGCACCTCCTTTAGCGATGGTTCACAAGTGAAGGTCGTATGTAATTTCAAGCAGATTAATATTAGAAGCTATGCTGTTTCACAGTAACAGAGTTGTATCCTCATTTGTAGGACATACGTAATAGCAAAGAGCTTGCCGCAGAAGAGATGTTTCACATTAGCGAATATGAACAAGTACTCATAGCTCTTGAGGTATGTATTTTAGAACCCATGTTTACTGGGCATTTTTACTTTCTCTACTACGTATAGTAAGTAGGGGAAGTATTGTATTCCACCCAAAAATTCGATACCGAGATTTCACCGGAAATATATGTTTTGAGACCCCCTGAATCCAAAAAAAACATTTTTGCAAACATGTCCGTGTGTGTGTCTGTGTGTCTATGAACAGCTTAACTCAGAAACGAACAGATGGATAAACACCAAACTTGGTATTTAGGTTCAGTATCCTCCAGAGATGCGAGACGAGGGTTTTCAAGAAAATCCCCCAACCCCAGATTAACGTTTACATGGAACATTTTTCGAAAATTTTAATTTTCTCAAAAGTGGCTCTAATGATTTTGATTAAAATATCATATGTTTAAGATATTTTCATGACAAATGAAATGTATATCTCGAAATTTCTGGGAATGTCTCCAAAAGTCTTCTTCATTGTGAACGACTTTTGCATAACTGGTAAACTTTTACTACACAAAAAATGTAGATCGCGTTAAAATATACAATTCATGTCATATACGTTTTTGTGTGTGAACCATTTTCGAGATATTGCTTGTTATTCCCTCAAATTCTCCAATACTTAACTTTTTCTCAAATGGGAATTCGTTATTCATTTTTTTTATGTCCTGGACATGCAAACAGAATGGAATGCGCCATATAGCAACCAGCGCTTAAAAGATTTGACTCTCGCTTAAAGCCTACCATATTCCCCTTGCATCTACAAGAAAATTAGCAATAGGATTAACATCTCGATTAACATGAAGCATATGCAGAATAAGCGTTTGTAAAAATAGTTTGTACAAGAGTAGAGAAAGTCATGTGAGTGTAACACATCAGATTTTTTTTCTTGTTTTGTCCACCTCTCAAAATATGGAATACTGGTTTTAACACTCTATATATGCGTGGTGTGTTTATTGCGAATTCCTGGCATTACCTTAATTAAAAATTCTCACCTGATTAATATACTCATTTCAACAAACAGCTATTAACGGTCCATTTAACTAATAGCACTCATTATCTTCACGTAATATGAAGTCACTTTAAATAATAAACCCACAACCTTTAACATTCCATACATTTAAATGGAAATGAATGGCTATATGAGTTTACTACTGAAATGTGGATGTTACCTGGATGTTTTACCGTAACACGCACAGGGAGAATGCTATGGCTAGAATTTTGAATACGCGCTTCTGATGCCGAGAACACTAGGGAAACTTCGAGCTAATCCGCTCCCTATCTGAAACCAGCACCCTTCTGATGTTAAAGCTTTAGAAGCTTAACAGCTAACAGAGGGACTACTTTTCTTGCGCTAGGCAGGGTTATATGGTATTACGTATTTAAGTGCGTTCATAAAATTTGTTGACGGTGCATTAATTATGCTAACATATTTTATTTTAACCAAAACTAGTAAACTTTAAAGGGTTTTATTTCATCCTTAAAAGATGCTCAACTGAAATAAATATGAAAATTTTGTCCGAGTATTCATTTCTACGTTTTGTTTTCTGCCTCTCTGTCTCACATACATAGTTTAAGGATATTTTGGAGTTTCCAGTTTCAGAAAAAGGTTTAAGAAGCTAGTTTTCAGATATGTGAAGTTTTTTTTTTCAAGTGGTGGCTGCCGTATGTTTTTTGTTTTTTTTATCATACTTCAAACTTGAAAGTCAAATATTCCTCTTCAGCTTGAGCCCAAAAGTTTACCAACCATATTAATAAAAATCGGAGCTAAGAAAGTATTGTGTATATACGTTGCATTCGTGTACATGGAAAGGTGCCGATACCTTTGCCTTCCCTAGTGCTTTTCTTTATTTATTACTGGCAAAATATCCTTATCATTGTGTTTCACACCAGTCCTAACTGAGCCAGTCTCTTACTTGCTTTGAATTCAAGTCCAGTTAACATTCACGGGTTAGTCTGCGAACAAAAGTCAAGCCTAGGTGAGCGGCAAAAGGGGAGAAGTACAGAAACAATTCACCTGAGTTGATTTAATGATAATAGTCTGGTACTCAATCATTAACACTGGTCGGTTTCAGGCTCAGGAGCGAAGGAAAGGTGGGGAGTAAGACAAACATTAAGTGGAGTACTAGATCAGGTAAAAGGTGAAATTACGAACTAACAGATGGAGACACCGCCCGCAGGCCAGTCGGCCGTGTGTTTCTACCAATGACCCCCGGAAAGGAAGGAAAAGAGGAGGGACTCGAAGGGCGATCAGATCCGGATGATCTCAGGTGCAAGCACAGTCGGAGTCCCTAATGTTTCCAGGACGCCGCCAGGTACTGCCTACAATTCGCCGAACCACCGGTAGTCCCCCCGGGATTGGAGCCCACTCGGAGGAGAGACCTAGCTGAGCAGTCCCCGCAGCGACGCCAGGAAGAGGTCTTCACAGAGACATAGCCACCATCCAGCCACAACCCGCCGAACACCGTTGCCTGGTCCTACAGTCCTGAAACAGATGGCAAGGAAGATGATGGGCACAGGAAATGAGAGACGAGAGTCGTGGTTGAAGATAAACTACCCTATGTTCGCCTGTCGGCTCGGGGAAACCACGAAAAAGCCATGAGCCAGAAAAGGTAGTCGCCGAGGATCGTACGTTAACTATCCCGCTCGCTGCTAGAAAAAATTGTAAGGGTTGCGTCTGAGCGTGACAGAGTCGCTTTAGTGTTTCCTTACCAACATATACCACTGTGTATCGCATTGGTACGACTCCATGCCCTAGACTGTATGTGGCAATAACTAGAGTAACCGGTGGATTTTTGGTATTTAAAGGTAATCCATAGCTGAAGTTTGACCAACATTTTCAAAAAAAATTGAAAAAGACTACCTTTATGTCCAAAAAAATACCTTGAACCTTTAGCTTCAATAGCATACTATGGCTTTTGCTCCCATACATATTTAAGGATTCATCACGTGACAATTTAAATGGCCAAGAGAACATGGCCTAATCCCTTGTATTTACCTCCGATACCTTTTACTTAACTTCGATTTTTCTTACTTTTGTGCATTAAACTGTTCCACAGGATGTATTTTGTAATCGCCTTGTTCAAATTTTCAGCAGAAACTCAGAGAGAATGAACTTAAAAATCTGATGTGTTCCACTCACATGATTTTCTCCACTCTTGTACAAACTATTTTTCCAAACGCTTATGCTCCATCTACTTCACATTTATCAATAGTAATGGAGGAAGTGTTATAGATTATGTAATTTGTTCACAGGAAATAATACCATTAATAGAGGACTTTCAAATTTTAAATAGAGTTGAATCACACCACTCACCCATCTTACTCACTCTAAAAAGACACTCAAACAACGTCGGGGAAACACATGAAAAAAAAATTGCTTTGTCATCTATGGTGAGATATCGATGGACCCCAGGGGGAAGCGAGGAATTTCTTGCCGTTTTGCGTGATCGGACAGGTAAAACTGAAGTGGGGGAAAGAAGCGGGGAATATGTTATTAAAACAATAACAAATAATTTACAAATAGCTGGTAGAAGCATGAGAATACGAAATAACAAAAGAATCTCGAAAGCTATAGGCTGGTACAACGGTAGATGTAAAGAAGCGAAGAAAAAAGCTGAAACAGCCCTTAAGGTGTATAGAAGAGAAGGTTCCGAGGAAAAGCGTCTTTCGTATACCCAAATTAGAAAGCAGTATAAAGATGTATTAGTAAGTGTAAAGACGGAATGGCAAAACAAAATGGCGACAGATTTAAGAATAGCGACAGAACGGAGGGATTCGATATACATGTGGAAGGTAATTAAGAAAATTAAAGTGCGAAGACGGGATAACGTAAGCATCAAACCAGGAACATGGTTAGCGTATTTTAATAGTGTGTACGCTGAAGTTGGTGGGGATGAGTGGGAGGGACCCCGGATGTCTTTCGCTGAACTATGCTTAAATCCTACAGTACCAATTCTAGATGGGGAATTAACTGACGGGGAAATTGTTCAGGCAATAAAAAGCCTAAAGAATCACAAAGCACCGGGAATAGAAGGAATTCCGAGTGAATTTGTTAAATGCTCCATAGAAGTCCCTAAAATATTATACCTTCTGCGGGTGGCATTTAACAAATTATTTAACGGAGAGAAGTATCCTGAAGCTTGGACAACAGCAATTATTCAGCCAATATTTAAGGGTAAGGGCAGCAGTCAGCAACCAGAAAATTATAGAGGAATTGCGTTGTTATCTATACTGGGTAAGGTATATTGCAAAATTATCTATGACCGGTTAAGGGGTTGGGTAAAAGAGTTCGATATGATTTCTAAATTTCAGGCGGGTTTCAGGGAAGGGTTCTCTACTGCAGATAATATTTTCATATTAAAAACATTAATTGATTCAAATTTGAATAGAAAGAGGGGGAAACTTTATTGTGCTTTTGTTGATTTTAAAATGGCTTTTGATAGTGTGCAGAGGAATGCCCTTTGGGCGAAACTTCACCACAAAGGACTCTCTGGTAAAATGATGAAAGCTCTAATGCAAATTTACAACAGTGTGAATTTCAGCATCAAAATAGACCAAAACACAACAACTGAATCTAAATCGGCCAGTAGAGGAGTTCGTCAAGGATGTATTTTATCGCCCCTATTGTTCAATTTATTCATAGACGATATAACAGACGTGTTAATAGCAGAGGAAATGAATGGCCCAAAAGTAGACGATGTCTGCATTCCTGTACTTTTATACGCGGATGACATGACAATTTTGTCAGTGACGACAGAAGGCTTACAGAAAGGTATTAATAGGTTGGAACAATATTGTAAACAATGGGGTCTGGTGGTAAACATTAACAAAACAAAAACAATGGCTTTCAAAAATGGCTATGTGTATGGCAGGGATGAGAAATGGTATTACAAGGGGCTAGAACTACAAAACGTTAAACATTTCTCCTATTTAGGAGTAATGTTTAATATGAGAGGAAAATGGAACAAACATCTATCTGTAACTAACTACAAAGCACGAGGGCAGTTAAATGAATTATTACGTACTCTCTCGCGGATACCGGATGTATCTGTAGATACATTAGAAAAGATGTATAACTCCATGATAAGGCCTGTTCTGTTATACGGCAGTGAAATCTGGGGATGGGAAAGAGCAGAGCATGTAAATAAAACACAGGTAGCATTTTGGAAAAGAGTTCTTGGAGTTTCACAAGGCACATCAAATTCGGGGGTATTGAGGGAGGTAGGATGCTATGAAGACACAATACACTGCAAAATAAGAGCAGTGAAGTACTGGCTAAGGCTGCTGCATGGGGATAACTCCACACTACGATCCAAATGTTATAAATACCAGCGAGAAAACCTGTCTCCTAAGTTTTGGGCAGCTGATTTGGAAAGGGGTTTGAGGAGAATAGGAATGGGATCAGTATGGCTAAGAGCTGAAACAAACGACAAAAACATATGGAAAGGTGTTAAAAGAAGACTAAGAGACATCAACCAACAGGAAATAGAATCGGACTGTAAAATTAAACCTTCTCTAAGTCTAGCAAATGAAATAAAATTGAACTGGGGTAAAGAGGCATATATACTTAATTTAGGAAGAAAGGAAAGATCAGGAATGGCATGGTTTAGACTGGGGGGCTGGAGAGCACAGAAAATGACCGACGATTCTGGCAGGAGAATCTGCCCATTCTGTGAATTGGATGAGGACTGGGTACATATTTTGGCGGAATGTGCACAGTGGGAGAACCAGCGAACGATTAAACTCAAAGAAAAATTCTTAAGTCCCTTAAGAAAGAGATTGGCATGTTGGGATCTACTGGCTGACCAGAGAAACTGGCAAAACATGGGCAATTTTCTGGCTAAAGTGCGCGAAGCTAGGTCAAATTTGTTCAGTTAGACAAAGGTAATTTATTTCTATTTCCCTTTTTCTTGTTCCTTTTGTTGTGTTTTCTTTATCTGTTGTTTATTTTGTCACCCTATTGTATCTTAAATATGCATGTACGGTCAATGACCCATGCACTAAATACTTGTGTAATAACTTCAAGAATTTGAAACCAATAAAGATACCTTATCTATCTATCTATCTATTAACCGATATAAACATTTGCAGAATTTTCATTGCAGTTGCCCAGGACATAAAAAGCGAATAACGGATTTCCATTTGGGAATAAATATAAGTATTGGAAAATTCAACCAAAGAACAAGGAATATCTCGGAAATGGGTCACTTTACAAAAAAATGTATTTAAACATAAATTATGTGTTTTAACGGTCTCTATATTTTTAGTGTATAAAAATTTTGTCTAATTCTTAGGTTTACCAGTTATGCAAAAAGTACTCAGAAAAAAGAAGACTTTGGGGAACATTTCCTGAAAATTCAAGATATATATTTTATTTGCCATGAAAATATTTGATATATCTGATATTTTATCTAAATCATCAGATCCATTTTTGAGAAAATCATTATTTTCGAAAACTTTTACGTCTAAAGGATAATCTGGGGTGGGGGATTTTCTTGAACATTTTCGTGTCGCGTTTTTGAAAGATACTGAATCTAAATACCAAATTGAGTATTTGTCGAATTTTCATTTTTGAGTTATGCTGTTTACAATACTTCCCCTACTCATTATACGTAGTAAATAAAGTAAAAATATGGTTCTTGCTATACTTTTAAATGTCATAATTACTCCGATTGTTAAAAAATTGTATTTAAATTTTCTGAAACAGACAGAATTAATAAAATCGTATATTCCAGTTTTCTACATTAGTGTTTTAATAATGTGGTGCTGCTTTTATTTTTTCAAATTTATAATTTATTTGTCGTGTGAAACAGCTGATTAATTAGCATAATAAAAGTGAATAAATGTTTTTTCTAAAAACATATTAAAGATATTTGCATAAAATTTAAAGTACGATTATAATTGTGATAAAGAGTAAGTAAATAGTATATTATGCAACGAGACTATAATGGTAGAATTAAAACGCGAGGATTATCACTAACCGTGTTTCGCTTCGCTCAGTAGTATTAGTCCCGGATGAGCCAATTGTTTTAACGATAATCCTGCCGCTAGGGGCGCTGGTGTCGCTAGTGTCGGTGCGTGCGACGGCGGCGGCGGTAAGTTTGAAAAGCGCCCTGAGCGTTAGGATTATCGTTAAATCGGTTGGCTCATCCGGGACGAGTTGAAAGAATTGAGGAAGTGACGTGGAGTGTTTTTGATTGGTTCGTTAATTTGGGGTGGGAGATGGAGGAAGGGAGATGGAGGAGTATGGAGGTCGCGTGATGGAGAGGAGCTGGGTGGCGAGGTGTTGTCTGTGCGGAGGTCGGTACTGAAAGAGGGGTAAAGATGGGGAGCGAGGGATAAAAAGTGTAACAGAAAGTGACGTGTGAAGTTGTGATTGGTGGGAATAAGAAGTGATTTTATTGGTGGAAAGGAACAAATGAGAGTTGTTGATTGGTAGGAATAAGAGGGATTATGATTGGTGGAAAAGAAAAAGTTGTGGGAGTGGGGTATGTTGGAGGTGATGGGAAAGGTGAGTTTTGCTAGCAGCAAGATTTGCAAAAGCCTGTCTTGAACTGATCAGCAATTTTTGAACGTCGGATGGTAGTTTTCTTGAGTGGATAGAGAGATGGGGGCGATATGAGATGCGGTGGCGAAAATGGGGACTAGACAAGGTTGTTGAGACAAGAGGTTTAAGGACGAGGAAATTTGGAGGTTAGTGGTGAACACGGCGGTCGCAAGAGGTGGGGGTAAGGAGATGCAGTGGTGAGAATGGGAACTAAAAGAAGATGGGGGTAGCAAGAGTTTTAGAAGAGTAGATTTTGAGGTTAAAATAGTGGGAACTAAAAATGGCGGAGGGTCTACGACAAGGAGATGCGGTGAGAACTAAACAAGATGGCGGTCGCAAGAGGAGGGTAAGGAGATTTGAGGTTACAGTACGAAAACACGAAAGGATATATTCCTACGCCAAGCAGGTCCGAAAAATAATTATGCGTGTGGTACTTACCTGTTACCGGTGTGGATGCGTCACCAAAAGCGCGGCACGCGAGGCGGAAAAATAAAAGCAAACTGTTTTTGAAAATGCTTAACCAGCTTTAAGATCAACCAACATCACTACGCACTGATATACCTAGGTTTTTAAAGCGGTACAGACACCCTTTGCAGAGGCGTAATTTAACTATACCAAAAACCTGGTACTGGACCATCGTGATGGTCGCTAGCGTACGTAGGAGCAGGGTTCTCAAGCCGGTCGAAAGCGGTCAAAAACGTGTACGACGTAGGTGTTCGCAGTAGCTGCTGTCGAGTCAACCGTCGAGGTGTGAATAAACGAGATCTGTTCTCGCCGGCAATTTGGTTCGGAGATGTGAGCAGCGGCGAGGTGTTGTGTGTGCGGAGGTCGGGACTGAAAGAGGGAAAAGATGGGGAGCGAGGGATAAAGAGTGTAACAGAAAGTGACGTGTGAAGTTGTGATTGGTGGGAATAAGAAGTGATTTTATTGGTGGAAAGGAGCAAATGAAAGTTGCTGATTGGTAAGAATAAGAGAGGTTATGATTGGTGGAAAGAAAAAGGAATGGGGTATGTTGGAGGTGATGGGAAAGGTAAGTTTTGCTAGCAACAAGATTTGCAAAAGCCTGTCGTGAACTGATCAGCAATTTTTGAACGTTGGATGGTAGTTTTCTTGAGTGGATAGAGAGATGGGGCGATATGAGATGCGGTGGCGAAAATGGGAACTAAACAAGGTGGTTGAGACAAGAGGTTTAAGGACGAGGAAATTTGGAGGTTAGTGGTGAACATGGCGGTCGCAAGAGGTGGGGGTAAGGAGACGCGGTGGTGAGAATGGGAACTAAAAGAAGATGGCGGTAGCAAGAGGTTAGAAGAGTAGATTTTGAGGTTAAAATAGCGGGAACTAAAAATGGCGGAGGGTCTGCGACAAGGAGATGCGGTGAGAACTAAACAAGATGGCGGACGCAAGAGGAGGGTAAGGAGGTTTGAGGTTACAGTACCAAAACACGAAAGGATATATTCCTACGCCAAGCAGGTCCGAAAAATAATTATGCGTGTGTTACTTACCTGTTACCGGTGTGGATGCGTCACCAAAAGCGCGGCACGCGAGGCGGAAAAATAAAAGCAAACTGTTTTTGAAAATGCTTAACCAGCTTTAAGATCAACCAACATCACTACGCACTGATATACCTAGGTTTTTAAAGCGGTACAGACACCCTTTGCAGAGGCGTAATTTAACTATACCAAAACCTGGTACTGGACCATCGTGATGGTCGCTAGCGTACGTAGGAGCAGGGTTCTCAAGCCGGTCGAAAGCGGTCAAAAACGTGTACGACGTAGGTGTTGGCAGTAGCTGCTGCCGAGGCAACCGTCGAGGTGCGAATGAACGAGATCTGTTCTTGCAGGCAATCTGGTTGAGAGATGAGAGGCGCGGTGGTAAAAATGTGAACTAAATAAGATGGCGGAGGCACGAAGTTGAGGTTAAGGAGCGGCGAGGTGTTGACTGTGCGGTGGTTGGGGTCTGAAAGAGGGGGAAAGATGGCGAACGAGGGATAAAAAGTATAACAGAAAGTGACGTGTGAAGTTGTCATTGGTGGGAATAAGAAGTGATGTTATTGGTGGAAAGGAACAAATGAAAGTTGCTGATTGGCGAGAATAAGAGAGATTATGATTGGTGGAAAGAAAAAAAGGTGTGGGAGTGGGGTATGTTGGAGGTGATGGAAAAGGCAAGTTTTGCTACCAACAACATTTGCAAAAGCCTATCCAGAACTCATCAGCAATTTTAAATAACTAGTGTTTCGGGGGTTTTCTCTGGTTGGTAGACGAATGCAAGCTGTTTCTACCATACTTATATTATTGGTCTTTTTCCTTTTTTTTTTTTAAAATGACTAGTTTTTTTTTTTTTTTTTTTTTTTTTTGGGAGTTTTCTGCGGATGGTAAACAAATGCAAGCTCTTTCTGCTTTTTCATAGGTTTTCCCTGGTTGGTAGGCGTTTTCTGTACTGGTTGACGAAGGCGTTTCTAATTTTGGAGGTTTTCTCAGGTTTTTAGCGGTTGTCCCTGCCCGGTAGGCAAATGATGAAGTTTTACCTTGTCGGCGCACGGATACTAGGCACGTACTGGCGCGCACACACACACACACACACACACACAGAGAGACAGACAGACACACAGACAGGCACACACACACGGACATGTTTCCAAAAATGCTTTTTTTTTTTTTTTTTTTTTTGATTCAGGAGGTCTCAAAACGTGTATTTCCGGTGAAATCTCGGTATCGAATTTTTGGGCGGAATGCAATACTTCCCCTACTTACTATACGTAGTAGAGAAAGTAAAAAAGTATTGAAAAATTTAAGGAAATAACAAGCAATATCTCAAAAGTGTACTATCTTGTTTTCAAGGGTTTTCCAGATCGGTAAGCGTTAGAATACTCTTAGAGCTTTTTTCAGGTTTTTTAGCGGTTGTCCCTGGCCGGTAGGCAATTGATAAAGTTTTTCTATAACGTCGTCGTTTTGGCTTGTGGCGCACGGTTCCTAGGCACGTACTCGCGCGCGCGCACACACACACACACACACACACACTAAAATAGTAGCGTATAAAAAAAACTGATTTGTTACACTCACATAACTTTCTCTACTCTTGTACAATCTAATTGGTAGCTTTTAAGCGATAGTCAAATATTTTAACGCTGGTTGCTATGTGGCGAATTCCATTCTGTTTGCATGTTCAGGACATAAAAAAAATGAATAAACGAATTTGAGAAAAAGTATAAGTATTGGAAAATTTAAGGAAATAACAAGCAATATCTCGAAAACGGTTCACTCAACAAAAGAAACGTATATGACATAAGTTGTGTATTTTAACGCGATCTACATTTTTTGTGTAGTAAAATTTTGTCTATCTCTTATGGTTTACCAGTTATGCAAAAAAGTCGTTCACAATGAAGAATATTTTTGGAGACATTCCCAGAAAATTCGAGATATACATTTTATTTGACATGACAATATCTTAAACATATGATGTTTTAATCAAAATCGTTAGAGCCGTTTTTGAGAAAATTAAAATTTTCGAAAAATGTTCCATGTAAAGGGTAGTCTGGGGTGGGGGGATTTTCTTGAAAACCTTCGTGTCGCATCTCTGGAAGATACTGAACCTAAATACCAAGTTTGGTGTTTATCCGACTGTTCGTTTTCGAGTTATGCTGTTCACAGACACACAGACACACAGACAGACACACACACGGACATGTTTCCAAAAATGCTTTTTTTTTTTTTGATTCAGAGATTCTCAAAACATGTATTTCCAGTGAAATCTCGGTAACGAATTTTTGGGTGGAATGCAATACTTCCCCTACTTACTATACGTAGTAGAGAAAGTAAAAATGAATAACGCATTTGAGAAAAAGTATAAGTATTGGAAAATTTAAGGAAATAACAAGCAATATCTCGAAAATGGTTCACTCAACTAAAAAAAAATGTATATGACATAAATTGTGTATTTTAACGCGATCTACATTTTTTGTGTAGTAAAATTTTGGCTATCTCTTATGGTTTACCAGTTATGCATACTGAACCTAAATACCAAGTTTGGTGTTTATCCGACTGTTCGTTTTTGAGTTATGCTGTTCACAGACACACAGACGCACAGACAGACAGACACACAGACACACAGACACACAGACAGACACACACACGGACATGTTTCCAAAAATGCTTTTTTTTTTCTGGATTCAGTGATTCTCAAAACATGTATTTCCAGTGAAATCTCGGTATCGAATTTTTGGGTGGAATGCAATACTTCCCCTACTTACTATACGTAGTAGAGAAAGTAAAAATGAATAACGCATTTGAGAAAAAGTATAAGTATTGGAAAATTTAAAGGAAATAACAAGCAATATCTCGAAAAACGGTTCACTCAACAAAATAAATGTATATGGCATAAGTTGTGTATTTTAACGCGATCTACATTTTTTGTGTAGCAAACTTTTGTCTATCTCTTACGGTTTATCAGTTATGAAAAAGTCGTTCACAATGAAGAATTCTTTTGGAGACATTCCCAGAAAATTCGAGATATACATTTCATTTCTCTCGACATTATCTTAAATATATGATATTTTCATCAAAATCGTTAGAGCCATTTTTTAATACAAAGAGAACGGGATTTCACAAGTGAAACAGTACTGTGATAACGATACCACTGAAACAAAAAAAAAAATCTGATGTGTAACACTCACATGACTTTCTCAACTCTTGTACAAAGTATTTTTACAAACGCTTATTCCCCATCTAGTTCATGTTAATCGAGATAAACATTTGCAAAATCTATTTTATTGCTAATTTTCTTGTATAAAAAAAAATCTGATGTGTAACACTCACATGACGTTCTCTACTCTTGTACAAAGTATTTTTACAAACGCTTATGCTCCATCTAGTTCATGTTAATCGAGATAAACATTTGCAAACTCTATTTTATTGCTAATTTTCTTGTAGATGTAGGGGAAAATATATTTACAAGGGGAATATAGAAAAACAGTAGCCTTTAAGCACATACATATCTCTTAATAGCTGGTTGCTATGTGCAACACCATTCTTTTTGCCACAGATTAATACTGTTTGCATATCAAAGACAAAAAAAAAATGAATAACGAAGTCCCATTTGAGAAAATAAATATTGGAAAATTAACAAACAATATCTCGAAAACGGTTCACTCAACAACAAAAATGTATATTACATAAGATGTGTATTTTAACGCGATCTACATTTTTTGTGTAGTAAAATTTTGTCTATCTCTTACGGTTTTTCAGTTATGAAAAAGACGTTCACAATGAAGAATACTTTTGGAGACATTCCCAGAAAATTCGAGATATACATTTCATTTCTCACGACATTATATTAAACATACGATATTTTTCATCAAAATCGTTAGAGCCATTTTTTTTAATACAAAGAGAACGGGATTTCACAAGTGAAACAGTACTGTGATAACGATACCAACAAAACTAATTATTATTCACCCACTGAAACACATAAAAAAAATCTGATGTGTAACACTCACATGACTTTTCTCATCTCTTGTACAAAGTATTTTTACAAACGCTTATTCCCCATCTAGTTCATGTTAATCGAGATAAACATTTGCAAACTCTGTTTTATTGCTAATTTTGTTGTAGATGTAGGGAAAATATATTTACAAGGGGAATATAGAAAAACAGTAGCCTTTAAGCACATACATATCTCTTAATAGCTGGTTGCTATGTGCAGTACCATTCTTTTTGCCACAGATTAATACTCTTTGCATATCAAAGACAAAAAAAAAAATGAATAACGAATTCCCATTTGAGAAAATAACTATTGGAAAATTTAAGTAAATAACAAGCAATATCTCGAAAACGGTTCACTCAACAATAAAGATGTATATGACATAAGTTGTGTATTTTAACGCGATCTACATACTTTCGTACTCACCTATAAGATATAGAGGGTAGAGGTCGTACGAACGTAGCACTTTGAGAATCTATATTCAACAGTTGGTGTTACTCCTTAGAAAGGAAGTATCTGCTGATTTTTATTTAATTCTTTACATTTTACATAACACGTATGCACTGGCACAACACAAAAGCACTACACACAATACTCAGTTTTAATATTTGCACTAATAACATCAGGAATAACTGAAGTCTGCAAACAGTCATTTCCCATGTGCAGCCTTACGTACAGAAAACGTGTGTGGCTGATCTATGTGTAAAAAGAGCCTGAGAGCGGATGTACGTCAGCGGTAAAATCTTTTAAATGCATTTTTATTGGCGATGGTAGAAATCGTGCAGTGGTGGATCGTGAAAATTCATATAAATGGATGTATCACCTCATAATAAGCCTCTATATACCAAGAATATTGAGTTTTTAAAAAGTCAGCAACTGTACCTGTGTTTCTATACGTGAACGTCAGATGGCAGCTTCGATACGTGTCCACGGAGACCTTAGTGCTAGGCAACTGTACCTCTGTTTCTATACGTGAACGGCAGATTGCAGCTTCGATACGTGTCCACGGAGACCTTAGTGCTAGGCAACTGTACCTCTGTTTCTATACGTGAACGGCAGATTGCAGCTTCGATACGTGTCCACGGAGACCTTAGTGCTAGGCAACTGCACCTCTGTTTCTATACGTGAACGGCAGATTGCAGCTTCGATACGTGTCCACGGAGACCTTAGCGCTAGGCAACTGCACCTCTGTTTCTATACGTGAACGGCAGATTGCAGCTTCGATACGTGTCCACGGAGACCTTAGTGCTAGGCAACTGTACCTCTGTTTCTATACGTGAACGGCAGATTGCAGCTTCGATACGTGTCCACGGAGACCTTAGTGCTAGGCAACTGTACCTCTGTTTCTATACGTGAACGGCAGATTGCAGCTTCGATACGTGTCCACGGAGACCTTAGTGCTAGGCAACTGCACCTCTGTTTCTATACGTGAACGGCAGATTGCAGCTTCGATACGTATCCACGGAGACCTTAGTGCTAGGCAACTGCACCTCTGTTTCTATACGTGAACGGCAGATTGCAGCTTCAATACGTGTCCACGGAGACCTTAGTGCTAGGCAACTGTACCTCTGTTTCTATACGTGAACGGGAGATTGCAGCTTCGATACGTGTCCACGGAGACCTTAGTGCTAGGCAACTGCACCTCTGTTTCTATACGTGAACGTCAGATTGCAGCTTCGATACGTGTCCACGGAGACCTTAGTGCTAGGCAACTGCACCTCTGTTTCTATACGTGAACGGCAGATTGCAGCTTCGATACGTATCCACGGGGACCTTAGTGCTAGGGAACTGCACCTCTGTTTGTATACGTGAACGGCAGATTGCAGCTTCAATACGTGTACACGGAGACCTTAGTGCTAGGCAGCTGTACCTCTGTTTCTATACGTGAACGGCAGATTGCAGCTTCGATACGTGTCCACGGAGATCTTAGTGCTAGGCAGCTATACCTGTTTCTATACGTCAACGGCAGATTGCAGCTTCGATACGTGTTCACGGAGACCTTAGTGCTAGGCAACTGTACCTGTGTTTCTATACGTGTCCACGGAGACCTTAGTGCTAGACAACTGTACCTCTGTTTCTATACGTGAACGGCAGATTGCAGCTTCAATACGTGTCCACGGAGACCTTAGTGCTAGTGCTAGGCAACTATACCTCTGTTTCTATACGTGAACGGCAGATTGCAGGTTCGATACGTGTCCACGGAGATCTTAGTGCTAGGCAACTATACCTGTTTCTATACGTGAACGGCAGATTGCAGCTTCGATACGTGTCCACGGAGACCTTAGTGCTAGGCAACTGTACCTGTGTTTCTATACGTGAACGTCAGATGGCAGCTTCGATACGTGTCCACGGAGACCTTAGTGTTAGGCAAGTGTACCTCTGTTTCTATACGTGAACGGCAGATTGCAGCTTCGATACGTGTCCACGGAGACCTTTCGCTTCAGGTGACAAAATAACACTAGGCACTTGTGTGCCGTGGTGTAAGCCGCAATCACGGTATTGGTAGCGTGGATCTCCTTGGGGCTCTCCTCGGAGTTACCTCAACACCACGTACATGACCTGGTTCGTCACGGGTACGCAGGTCTGCACTACCACTTCCTCGGCGTTGAGCAGGCCCAGGAGGCGATCGTACCGGTACACCAGCTAGCACGTGGACATGTTATCGCGCTGTGGTGTTGCGTGTGCGAGGTATGGAAACTCAAGGACGCAAAACATGCACGACCGAGGGTTAAAAAGCAGAACAAGTAGTGACGTGGAGCGTTGTGATTGGTGTAAATAAGACGATCTCTGATAGGTGGACAAATTGAAATAACGTGATGTGATAGGCGAAAATAAAATCAAAGGTGATTGGATGAAAAATGACGAGAAGGAATTAGCGGTGAATTTGTGAACTAAGATGGCGAAGATTTTTTTTTTTTTTAAAAAAAAGGATAATATAAGTACGGCAACTGTAACGGTTTACGGCAAACGCGCGCCGCGCAATGCGTCACGCCGGGCATCTTGCTCAATATGATTTTTGTTTTATTGCCCGGGCGTGACGCATTGCGCGGCGCGCGTTTGCCGTAAACCGTTACAGTTGCCGTACTTATATTATCCTTTTTTTTAAAAAAAAAAAAAATCTTCGCCATCTTAGTTCACAAATTCACCGCTAATTCCTTCTCGTCATTTTTCATCCAATCACCTTTGATTTTATTTTCGCCTATCACATCACGTTATTTCAATTTGTCCACCTATCAGAGATCGTCTTATTTACACCAATCACAACGCTCCACGTCACTACTTGTTCTGCTTTTTAACCCTCGGTCGTGCATGTTTTGCGTCCTTGAGTTTCCATACCTCGCACACGCAACACCACAGCGCGATAACATGTCCACGTGCTAGCTGGTGTACCGGTACGATCGCCTCCTGGGCCTGCTCAACGCCGAGGAAGTGGTAGTGCAGACCTGCGTACCCGTGACGAACCAGGTCATGTACGTGGTGTTGAGGTAACTCCGAGGAGAGCCCCAAGGAGATCCACGCTACCAATACCGTGATTGCGGCTTACACCACGGCACACAAGTGCCTAGTGTTATTTTGTCACCTGAAGCGAAAGGTCTCCGTGGACACGTATCGAAGCTGCAATCTGCCGTTCACGTATAGAAACAGAGGTACAGTTGCCTAACACTAAGGTCTCCGTGGACACGTATCGAAGCTGCCATCTGACGTTCACGTATAGAAACACAGGTACAGTTGCCTAGCACTAAGGTCTCCGTGGACACGTATCGAAGCTGCAATCTGCCGTTCACGTATAGAAACAGGTATAGTTGCCTAGCACTAAGATCTCCGTGGACACGTATCGAACCTGCAATCTGCCGTTCACGTATAGAAACAGAGGTATAGTTGCCTAGCACTAGCACTAAGGTCTCCGTGGACACGTATTGAAGCTGCAATCTGCCGTTCACGTATAGAAACAGAGGTACAGTTGTCTAGCACTAAGGTCTCCGTGGACACGTATAGAAACACAGGTACAGTTGCCTAGCACTAAGGTCTCCGTGAACACGTATCGAAGCTGCAATCTGCCGTTGACGTATAGAAACAGGTATAGCTGCCTAGCACTAAGATCTCCGTGGACACGTATCGAAGCTGCAATCTGCCGTTCACGTATAGAAACAGAGGTACAGCTGCCTAGCACTAAGGTCTCCGTGTACACGTATTGAAGCTGCAATCTGCCGTTCACGTATACAAACAGAGGTGCAGTTCCCTAGCACTAAGGTCCCCGTGGATACGTATCGAAGCTGCAATCTGCCGTTCACGTATAGAAACAGAGGTGCAGTTGCCTAGCACTAAGGTCTCCGTGGACACGTATCGAAGCTGCAATCTGACGTTCACGTATAGAAACAGAGGTGCAGTTGCCTAGCACTAAGGTCTCCGTGGACACGTATCGAAGCTGCAATCTCCCGTTCACGTATAGAAACAGAGGTACAGTTGCCTAGCACTAAGGTCTCCGTGGACACGTATTGAAGCTGCAATCTGCCGTTCACGTATAGAAACAGAGGTGCAGTTGCCTAGCACTAAGGTCTCCGTGGATACGTATCGAAGCTGCAATCTGCCGTTCACGTATAGAAACAGAGGTGCAGTTGCCTAGCACTAAGGTCTCCGTGGACACGTATCGAAGCTGCAATCTGCCGTTCACGTATAGAAACAGAGGTACAGTTGCCTAGCACTAAGGTCTCCGTGGACACGTATCGAAGCTGCAATCTGCCGTTCACGTATAGAAACAGAGGTACAGTTGCCTAGCACTAAGGTCTCCGTGGACACGTATCGAAGCTGCAATCTGCCGTTCACGTATAGAAACAGAGGTGCAGTTGCCTAGCGCTAAGGTCTCCGTGGACACGTATCGAAGCTGCAATCTGCCGTTCACGTATAGAAACAGAGGTGCAGTTGCCTAGCACTAAGGTCTCCGTGGACACGTATCGAAGCTGCAATCTGCCGTTCACGTATAGAAACAGAGGTACAGTTGCCTAGCACTAAGGTCTCCGTGGACACGTATCGAAGCTGCAATCTGCCGTTCACGTATAGAAACAGAGGTACAGTTGCCTAGCACTAAGGTCTCCGTGGACACGTATCGAAGCTGCCATCTGACGTTCACGTATAGAAACACAGGTACAGTTGCTGACTTTTTAAAAACTCAATATTCTTGGTATATAGAGGCTTATTATGAGGTGATACATCCATTTATATGAATTTTCACGATCCACCACTGCACGATTTCTACCATCGCCAATAAAAATGCATTTAAAAGATTTTACCGCTGACGTACATCCGCTCTCAGGCTCTTTTTACACATAGATCAGCCACACACGTTTTCTGTACGTAAGGCTGCACATGGGAAATGACTGTTTGCAGACTTCAGTTATTCCTGATGTTATTAGTGCAAATATTAAAACTGAGTATTGTGTGTAGTGCTTTTGTGTTGTGCCAGTGCATACGTGTTATGTAAAATGTAAAGAATTAAATAAAAATCAGCAGATACTTCCTTTCTAAGGAGTAACACCAACTGTTGAATATAGATTCTCAAAGTGCTACGTTCGTACGACCTCTACCCTCTATATCTTATAGGTGAGTACGAAAGTATGTAGATCGCGTTAAAATACACAACTTATGTCATATACATCTTTATTGTTGAGTGAACCGTTTTCGAGATATTGCTTGTTATTTACTTAAATTTTCCAATAGTTATTTTCTCAAATGGGAATTCGTTATTCATTTTTTTTTTTGTCTTTGATATGCAAAGAGTATTAATCTGTGGCAAAAAGAATGGTACTGCACATAGCAACCAGCTATTAAGAGATATGTATGTGCTTAAAGGCTACTGTTTTTCTATATTCCCCTTGTAAATATATTTTCCCTACATCTACAACAAAATTAGCAATAAAACAGAGTTTGCAAATGTTTATCTCGATTAACATGAACTAGATGGGGAATAAGCGTTTGTAAAAATACTTTGTACAAGAGATGAGAAAAGTCATGTGAGTGTTACACATCAGATTTTTTTTATGTGTTTCAGTGGGTGAATAATAATTAGTTTTGTTGGTATCGTTATCACAGTACTGTTTCACTTGTGAAATCCCGTTCTCTTTGTATTAAAAAAAATGGCTCTAACGATTTTGATGAAAAATATCGTATGTTTAATATAATGTCGTGAGAAATGAAATGTATATCTCGAATTTTCTGGGAATGTCTCCAAAAGTATTCTTCATTGTGAACGTCTTTTTCATAACTGAAAAACCGTAAGAGATAGACAAAATTTTACTACACAAAAAATGTAGATCGCGTTAAAATACACATCTTATGTAATATACATTTTTGTTGTTGAGTGAACCGTTTTCGAGATATTGTTTGTTAATTTTCCAATATTTATTTTCTCAAATGGGACTTCGTTATTCATTTTTTTTTTGTCTTTGATATGCAAACAGTATTAATCTGTGGCAAAAAGAATGGTGTTGCACATAGCAACCAGCTATTAAGAGATATGTATGTGCTTAAAGGCTACTGTTTTTCTATATTCCCCTTGTAAATATATTTTCCCCTACATCTACAAGAAAATTAGCAATAAAATAGAGTTTGCAAATGTTTATCTCGATTAACATGAACTAGATGGAGCATAAGCGTTTGTAAAAATACTTTGTACAAGAGTAGAGAACGTCATGTGAGTGTTACACATCAGATTTTTTTTTTATACAAGAAAATTAGCAATAAAATAGATTTTGCAAATGTTTATCTCGATTAACATGAACTAGATGGGGAATAAGCGTTTGTAAAAATACTTTGTACAAGAGTTGAGAAAGTCATGTGAGTGTTACACATCAGATTTTTTTTTTTGTTTCAGTGGTATCGTTATCACAGTACTGTTTCACTTGTGAAATCCCGTTCTCTTTGTATTAAAAAATGGCTCTAACGATTTTGATGAAAATATCATATATTTAAGATAATGTCGAGAGAAATGAAATGTATATCTCGAATTTTCTGGGAATGTCTCCAAAAGAATTCTTCATTGTGAACGACTTTTTCATAACTGATAAACCGTAAGAGATAGACAAAAGTTTGCTACACAAAAAATGTAGATCGCGTTAAAATACACAACTTATGCCATATACATTTATTTTGTTGAGTGAACCGTTTTTCGAGATATTGCTTGTTATTTCCTTTAAATTTTCCAATACTTATACTTTTTCTCAAATGCGTTATTCATTTTTACTTTCTCTACTACGTATAGTAAGTAGGGGAAGTATTGCATTCCACCCAAAAATTCGATACCGAGATTTCACTGGAAATACATGTTTTGAGAATCACTGAATCCAGAAAAAAAAAAGCATTTTTGGAAACATGTCCGTGTGTGTGTCTGTCTGTGTGTCTGTGTGTCTGTGTGTCTGTCTGTCTGTGCGTCTGTGTGTCTGTGAACAGCATAACTCAAAAACGAACAGTCGGATAAACACCAAACTTGGTATTTAGGTTCAGTATGCATAACTGGTAAACCATAAGAGATAGCCAAAATTTTACTACACAAAAAATGTAGATCGCGTTAAAATACACAATTTATGTCATATACATTTTTTTTTAGTTGAGTGAACCATTTTCGAGATATTGCTTGTTATTTCCTTAAATTTTCCAATACTTATACTTTTTCTCAAATGCGTTATTCATTTTTACTTTCTCTACTACGTATAGTAAGTAGGGGAAGTATTGCATTCCACCCAAAAATTCGTTACCGAGATTTCACTGGAAATACATGTTTTGAGAATCTCTGAATCAAAAAAAAAAAAAGCATTTTTGGAAACATGTCCGTGTGTGTGTCTGTCTGTGTGTCTGTGTGTCTGTGAACAGCATAACTCGAAAACGAACAGTCGGATAAACACCAAACTTGGTATTTAGGTTCAGTATCTTCCAGAGATGCGACACGAAGGTTTTCAAGAAAATCCCCCCACCCCAGACTACCCTTTACATGGAACATTTTTCGAAAATTTTAATTTTCTCAAAAACGGCTCTAACGATTTTGATTAAAACATCATATGTTTAAGATATTGTCATGTCAAATAAAATGTATATCTCGAATTTTCTGGGAATGTCTCCAAAAATATTCTTCATTGTGAACGACTTTTTTGCATAACTGGTAAACCATAAGAGATAGACAAAATTTTACTACACAAAAAATGTAGATCGCGTTAAAATACACAACTTATGTCATATACGTTTCTTTTGTTGAGTGAACCGTTTTCGAGATATTGCTTGTTATTTCCTTAAATTTTCCAATACTTATACTTTTTCTCAAATTCGTTTATTCATTTTTTTATGTCCTGAACATGCAAACAGAATGGAATTCGCCACGTAGCAACCAGCGTTAAAATATTTGACTATCGCTTAAAAGCTACCAATTAGATTGTACAAGAGTAGAGAAAGTTATGTGAGTGTAACAAATCAGTTTTTTTTATACGCTACTATTTTAGTGTGTGTGTGTGTGTGTGTGTGTGTGTGCGCGCGCGCGAGTACGTGCCTAGGAACCGTGCGCCACAAGCCAAAACGACGACGTTATAGAAAAACTTTATCAATTGCCTACCGGCCAGGGACAACCGCTAAAAAACCTGAAAAAAGCTCTAAGAGTATTCTAACGCTTACCGATCTGGAAAACCCTTGAAAACAAGATAGTACACTTTTGAGATATTGCTTGTTATTTCCTTAAATTTTTCAATACTTTTTTACTTTCTCTACTACGTATAGTAAGTAGGGGAAGTATTGCATTCCGCCCAAAAATTCGATACCGAGATTTCACCGGAAATACACGTTTTGAGACCTCCTGAATCAAAAAAAAAAAAAAAAAGCATTTTTGGAAACATGTCCGTGTGTGTGTGCCTGTCTGTGTGTCTGTCTGTCTCTCTGTGTGTGTGTGTGTGTGTGTGCGCGCCAGTACGTGCCTAGTATCCGTGCGCCGACAAGGTAAAACTTCATCATTTGCCTACCGGGCAGGGACAACCGCTAAAAACCTGAGAAAACCTCCAAAATTAGAAACGCCTTCGTCAACCAGTACAGAAAACGCCTACCAACCAGGGAAAACCTATGAAAAAGCAGAAAGAGCTTGCATTTGTTTACCATCCGCAGAAAACTCCCAAAAAAAAAAAAAAAAAAAAAAAAACTAGTCATTTTAAAAAAAAAAAAGGAAAAAGACCAATAATATAAGTATGGTAGAAACAGCTTGCATTCGTCTACCAACCAGAGAAAACCCCCGAAACACTAGTTATTTAAAATTGCTGATGAGTTCTGGATAGGCTTTTGCAAATGTTGTTGGTAGCAAAACTTGCCTTTTCCATCACCTCCAACATACCCCACTCCCACACCTTTTTTTCTTTCCACCAATCATAATCTCTCTTATTCTCGCCAATCAGCAACTTTCATTTGTTCCTTTCCACCAATAACATCACTTCTTATTCCCACCAATGACAACTTCACACGTCACTTTCTGTTATACTTTTTATCCCTCGTTCGCCATCTTTCCCCCTCTTTCAGACCCCAACCACCGCACAGTCAACACCTCGCCGCTCCTTAACCTCAACTTCGTGCCTCCGCCATCTTATTTAGTTCACATTTTTACCACCGCGCCTCTCATCTCTCAACCAGATTGCCTGCAAGAACAGATCTCGTTCATTCGCACCTCGACGGTTGCCTCGGCAGCAGCTACTGCCAACACCTACGTCGTACACGTTTTTGACCGCTTTCGACCGGCTTGAGAACCCTGCTCCTACGTACGCTAGCGACCATCACGATGGTCCAGTACCAGGTTTTGGTATAGTTAAATTACGCCTCTGCAAAGGGTGTCTGTACCGCTTTAAAAACCTAGGTATATCAGTGCGTAGTGATGTTGGTTGATCTTAAAGCTGGTTAAGCATTTTCAAAAACAGTTTGCTTTTATTTTTCCGCCTCGCGTGCCGCGCTTTTGGTGACGCATCCACACCGGTAACAGGTAAGTAACACACGCATAATTATTTTTCGGACCTGCTTGGCGTAGGAATATATCCTTTCGTGTTTTGGTACTGTAACCTCAAACCTCCTTACCCTCCTCTTGCGTCCGCCATCTTGTTTAGTTCTCACCGCATCTCCTTGTCGCAGACCCTCCGCCATTTTTAGTTCCCGCTATTTTAACCTCAAAATCTACTCTTCTAACCTCTTGCTACCGCCATCTTCTTTTAGTTCCCATTCTCACCACCGCGTCTCCTTACCCCCACCTCTTGCGACCGCCATGTTCACCACTAACCTCCAAATTTCCTCGTCCTTAAACCTCTTGTCTCAACCACCTTGTTTAGTTCCCATTTTCGCCACCGCATCTCATATCGCCCCATCTCTCTATCCACTCAAGAAAACTACCATCCAACGTTCAAAAATTGCTGATCAGTTCACGACAGGCTTTTGCAAATCTTGTTGCTAGCAAAACTTACCTTTCCCATCACCTCCAACATACCCCATTCCTTTTTCTTTCCACCAATCATAACCTCTCTTATTCTTACCAATCAGCAACTTTCATTTGCTCCTTTCCACCAATAAAATCACTTCTTATTCCCACCAATCACAACTTCACACGTCACTTTCTGTTACACTTTTTATCCCTCGCTCCCCATCTTTTCCCTCTTTCAGTCCCGACCTCCGCACACACAACACCTCGCCGCTGCTCACATCTCCGAACCAAATTGCCGGCGAGAACAGATCTCGTTTATTCACACCTCGACGGTTGACTCGACAGCAGCTACTGCGAACACCTACGTCGTACACGTTTTTGACCGCTTTCGACCGGCTTGAGAACCCTGCTCCTACGTACGCTAGCGACCATCACGATGGTCCAGTACCAGGTTTTTGGTATAGTTAAATTACGCCTCTGCAAAGGGTGTCTGTACCGCTTTAAAAACCTAGGTATATCAGTGCGTAGTGATGTTGGTTGATCTTAAAGCTGGTTAAGCATTTTCAAAAACAGTTTGCTTTTATTTTTCCGCCTCGCGTGCCGCGCTTTTGGTGACGCATCCACACCGGTAACAGGTAAGTACCACACGCATAATTATTTTTCGGACCTGCTTGGCGTAGGAATATATCCTTTCGTGTTTTCGTACTGTAACCTCAAATCTCCTTACCCTCCTCTTGCGACCGCCATCTTGTTTAGTTCTCACCGCATCTCCTTGTCGTAGACCCTCCGCCATTTTTAGTTCCCACTATTTTAACCTCAAAATCTACTCTTCTAAAACTCTTGCTACCCCCATCTTCTTTTAGTTCCCATTCTCACCACTGCATCTCCTTACCCCCACCTCTTGCGACCGCCGTGTTCACCACTAACCTCCAAATTTCCTCGTCCTTAAACCTCTTGTCTCAACAACCTTGTCTAGTCCCCATTTTCGCCACCGCATCTCATATCGCCCCCATCTCTCTATCCACTCAAGAAAACTACCATCCGACGTTCAAAAATTGCTGATCAGTTCAAGACAGGCTTTTGCAAATCTTGCTGCTAGCAAAACTCACCTTTCCCATCACCTCCAACATACCCCACTCCCACAACTTTTTCTTTTCCACCAATCATAATCCCTCTTATTCCTACCAATCAACAACTCTCATTTGTTCCTTTCCACCAATAAAATCACTTCTTACTCCCACCAATCACAACTTCACACGTCACTTTCTGTTACACTTTTTATCCCTCGCCCCCCATCTTTACCCCTCTTTCAGTACCGACCTCCGCACAGACAACACCTCGCCACCCAGCTCCTCTCCATCACGCGACCTCCATACTCCTCCATCTCCCTTCCTCCATCTCCCACCCCAAATTAACGAACCAATCAAAACACTCCACGTCACTTCCTCAATTCTTTCAACTCGTCCCGGATGAGCCAACCGATTTAACGATAATCCTAACGCTCAGGGCGCTTTTCAAACTTACCGCCGCCGCCGTCGCACGCACCGACACTAGCGACACCAGCGCCCCTAGCGGCAGGATTATCGTTAAAACAATTGGCTCATCCGGGACTAATACTACTTCGCTCGCTCGGTTAATAATTATCATACGAGCGTTTTAATCACCATTATAATCAAGTTTCATAGGACTGTTTATGCTCGACCATGTATCTAAATTAAAGGTTTCATAAGTATTCGTTTCCGGTTTGAGTGATGTGTTACAATCATTATTGCTTTATCATGGTTACAATACAATGACCTTGTAGCACCTGACATTTTCTGAGAACGAATTTATATCTTTTGACACTCTCCAATCCATGTATTGTGAACAGAATTTCTCGTACATCTTTCTTGACTTTTGTGGCAACAAGATATTGGTAAGATTGAGTGCTTTGGTCGTAATTTCTGGGGTGTAAGTTGAATGTCACTGTTACTAGTGTCAGACATTTTGACTTGTTTCTAAGCTCGCGCTAGTACCGTTGTCGATCGAAACGAGAATAATCGATACTTGCGCTTTCACAATGTTACGTAGCCACTTCTGATTGGTCGAATATTAATATTTTAATGAACAGGTGTACTTTAATGAGGCTCATTAAAGTACTGCTACCAGTCGTATAAATACTACATTTTGTCATGGTCGAGCATAAACAAATTTAAAGCATTTAGATAAAAAATGCAAGATTTATATATTTCACCTACGGGTACCCTAATAAAACAGAGCAAATATGACGAAGTTGAATGACACTGGTCGAATTCCATAAACCTCTCGCAAATGATTCAGTATCACACGTGTTTTATTTTAATGTTTGAAAATATTATTTTTCTAGATTTTCATCGTAACATCTTGAGTACAATAAACTCATCAGCAGAGTGTGGTAATAACTACAGCTGACTGTCACCTTTCTTTTTTCTTTTTTTTTAGACAACTGCTCATGGTTGCAGGTCACGCCCGACAAATGCGATATTCACAGCGCGCGCTTTACAGAAAAAGTATTTTTAAGTGGATGAATCAGTCGAGCCCTTGCAACAAAGTACCTACCGTCTAAGTTTTTCCATTAAATGGACGATAACCCACTTCATTCTGCCTCCCTCGTCTTCTTTGGGAAGGAAAATTGCTTCCATTAAGTTGCTGATTACGTTATCGCAGTTCAAACAACCCCTACCCTGGACCTCCTTGCCTATCTGCATGCCCCGCGCACCTCCCAAAACTCCTTACATCCTACTTTACTGGTTTGCTGGCAATTTACATGACCTACTAAGTTATTTTCCCTTTCGCTTTAAAAGGTATTGAGTCACCAAGTTTTAAATTAAATATTTGTGCTCTGCTACATCCCTTCACTTCAAATCTCATCCTGGGAAGCTGGAGGATGGAATGTGCTTAAATTTTTTAAGAAGAAGCACTTCAAGTTGTCTCTCCAGAAAGATAAGAAAAAGAAGATTAGAAACTGTGGCATGTCTGAATTGAAAATGAAAGCATTACTTTGTTAAGATGTCGAAGGAATAAATCTTTTTTTTTCAACAATAGCGACTTTTACTTTCGCTACTATGTATAGTAAGTAGGGGAGGTATTGTATTCCACCCAAAAATTCCATGTCGAGATTTCACCATAAATACATTGTTTTGAAGCCCCCTGATTCCAAAAAAGGGACCCACTTTACTTTCTCTGATACGCGTAGGAAGTAGGGGAAGAATTTCATTCCATCCAAAAATTCCATACGAGATTCTACTGAACATGCATGTTTTGAGGCCCCTTGAACCCAAAGAAAAACATTTTTACAAAAACGTCCGTGTATGTGTGTCTGTAAACGGCGTAAATCAAAAACGAAAAGTTGAATAAATACCAAACTTTTTATGTAGGTTCAGCATCTTTCAAAGATGTGACACGAAGATTTTCAAGAAAATGCCCCCCACACAGACTAACTTTTACATAGAACATTTATCTAAAATTTTGATATTCTGAAAAATGTAGATCTCGTTAAAACACACAATTTATGTCATATACATTTTTTTGTCGAGTGTACCATTCCTTGTTGAATGTTTCAATTTTCCAATACTTATATTGTACTTTTCCTCAAATGGGAATCCGTTATTTGTTTTTTACTTTCTCTACTACGTACAGTAAATAGAGGAAGCATTGTATTCCACACAAAAATACGATACCGAGATTTCACCTGAAATATATATTTTTAGCCCCCCTGAATCAAAAAAGTACCTTTAAAAAAAAGGATCGATAAGGTTAAATACCAACTTGGTATTTAGGTTCAGTATCTTTTAAAGATAGGACACGAAGATTTTCAAGAAAGTTCCCTAACCTCAGATTACCCTTTACATGGAATATTTAAATTTTTATTTTGTTAAAAATGTCTATAACGATTTTAATTAAAATATCATATATTTAAGCTATTTTCATGACAAATAAAATGTATATCTTGAATTTTCTGAAAATGTCCCCAAAAGTCCTCCTCTTTCTGAATGACTTTTGCATAACTGGTAAACGTAAGAGATAGGCAATTTTTGTCTAGAAATAAAAGTAGAACTCATTAAAACACACACTTTTTTGTGGAGTAAATCATTTCCGAGGTATTCCTTGTTATTTGTTTGAATTTTCTAATACTTTCTCAAACGGGAATTTGTTATACTGTTTTGGACATATTTAAAGGATGCGACGTAAAGATTTTCAAGAAAATCCCCCACTCCAGACAACCCTTTACATGGAACATTTTACGAAAATTTTAATTTTCTCAAAAATAGCTCTAACGATTTTCATTAAAATATCATATGTTTTAACATATTTCCATGGTAAATGAAATGTATATCTTTAATGTTCTAGGAATATCCCCAAAAGATCTCTTCATTCTAAATAGGTTTTGCATTACTGGTAAGCTGTAAGGGATAGATAAAAGTTTTCAACATAGAAAATGTAGATCTTGTTAAAAGAACAATTTAACTCATATATACTTTTTTGTCGAGTGAACCATTTCCGAGATATTCCTTGTTATTTGTTTAATTTTCCAACACTTATACTTTTTCTCAAATGAGAATTTGTTATTCTTTTTTTTTGTCCTGGGCATGCAACGAGAATGGAATGCGCCACATAGCAACCAGCTCCTAAAAGATACGACTATGGCTTAAAGCCTACCATATTCCTCTTGCACCTACAGAAAATTAGCAATAACATAGTTTCTGCATATGTTTATCTCGATTAACATGGAGTAGATGGAGAATAAGCGTTTGTAAAAATAGATTGTACAAGAATAGAAAGTTATGTGGGCGTAACACATCAGGTTTTTAGAAAAAAGTCCGTGTGTGTGTGGTGTGTGAGCATAACTCAAAAACGAAAAGTCGGATAAGTACCAAACTCACGTACTTCCGGTAATCTAAAAGAATTACCCACCATGGATCAAAGTAAGCCGAGTTATCCTGTAAAACACTGTTCACTCAACAAAGTGAGGCTTTTTACTACCTACCTTTAATAAGCAGAGGAAGTATTGCACCGGAAATACATATTTTGAGACTCTCTGAATAACAAAAATAGTCATTGTTAAAGTAATGGCCGTGTGTGTGCCTGTGAACTAATGATTAAATATCAAACTTGGTACTTTTAAATCAGTATCTTCCAAAAATGCGACACGAGCATTTTCAAGAAAATAACACCAATCCAAATTATACGATACTTTTTGGTTTTTATTTTATAAAAATTTCCCTGAATATTTTAATTAAAATCTAGTATGTTTAAGATATTTTCATGACAAATGAAATTTGTATTTTGCTTTTTCTTTAAATAGCCTAAACGTTCTCTTCACTGAATGAATCTTGTATAATTGATAAGCTGTAATAGGTAGCCAAAATCCTATTGTACAAAAAATTCAGAACTAGTTAAACTACATAATTTATGTACGGTTAACTATTTCCAAGATACTATTTATTGTTGGTTTGAATTTTAAAACACTTAGGGGAAGTATTGCATTCCACCCAAAAATTCGATATCGAGATTTCAGAAATATAGGTTTTGTGGCCCCCTGAATCCAAATAAAGCATTTTTGGAAACATGTCCGAGTGTGTCGCATGTCTGTGAACAACATAATTCAAAACCGAAAGTTTGGGTAAATATCAAACATGGTATTTAAGTTTAGTTTCTTACATGGAGGCGACACAAAGATCTTCAAGAAAATCACCCCACCCCAACTACCCTTTACATGGAACAGTTTTGCGAATTTTTTTATTTTCTAAAAAGAGGCTCTAATGATTTTAATGGAAATGGCATATATAAAATATACTTACGTGACAAATAAAATGTGTATCTTGAATGTCCTAATTCCTTTTCATTCAGAGGAATTTTATTAACCTTGTATAGGGTCTTTCAAAAAGAGTGTTCTATCTTTGAACTTAAATAAAGCACGTTCTATAAATGATAGAGGTTTATTTATCTTTTTATTTTGGAATATAATTAATGTCATTACGTGTGGAAGGGAACATCAGTTAAGTGACCGCCGCGACTTCGTTGAGTTGCGCGTATACGGTTGACCCAATTTTCAGTGATAGAAGAACGTAAATTAGGTCCAACTTCACGAATAACACGCGTGATGTTATTCATAAGATCATTTACTGTTTCTGACTTGTTGACATAAAGTCGAGATTTAACATAACCCCACAAGAAGTAGTCCAACTGCGTTAAATCACATGACCTCGGGGGCCAGTTAACATCACCACCACGGGAAATGATGAAACCTCTGAACTTCTCCTTCAAAAGATCGATTGTTTCGAGAGCAGTATGACATCTTGCTGAAACAGATGTTTCTGAGATCCATACCATCCAATTGAGGCCAAAAACAGTCCTTTATAAGTCCCTTACTGTATCTTTCTCCATTGACAGTTAGAGCTTCTCCATCTTCATCTTGGAAAAAATATGGACCAATGATTCCACCATATCAAAATCCACACCACACAGTAACCTTTTAGGGATAAAGTGGTCGTTCTTGAATCTGCATTGAAGTGTGATTGCTCCAATAGCGGCAATTTTGTTTCTTAACACAACCATCCATCCAAAGTGGGATTCGTCGCTGAAGATGATTTGTCGACAAAAATCCGGGTCAGCTTCCAATTGCTCCATAGCCCAGTCAGCGAATACACGCGCAACCTATGGTGGTTGGGCTTTAGTTCTTGAGTTAACATCATTTTGTAAGCGTGAAACTTCCAGTCCAGATACAGAATTCGACAAGTTGTGGTCGGTGCAAGCCACAATTCTTGCTCTCGACGAGCAATTGATTTCTTTCCGTTCTCGCGTATACTCTCACGAACGGCGCCTATGTTTTCGTTGGAGCGCTTACGTCGATTACGTACAGGCGTTCTTTGATCGCTGACAGAACCACTTCTTTCAAATTTATCGATCAAACGCCGAATCGTTCTCTCGCAGGGACGATTATGCACACCGTAAACTTCGCGCAATACATGGAAGGTTTGGCGAACATGTGATCCATTTTGATAATAAATTTTCACAATTTCTACGCGTTGCTGAATGTTGTAACGTTCCATGGCTATTTGCCAATAACAACTGTAACCACATGAAAAAAATGACTGCTGTAACTCAATAACAACGGTAGCTATTGCATGTTAAAGATAGGTCACTCTTGTTGAAAGACCCTTTATAACTGGTAAACGTTAAGCGATAGACGAAAACGTACTGCACAAAAAATGTATATCACAATTTATTTCAAATATGCTTTCCTGTGCCATGTGTCATTTTTTAGGTATCCGTTATTGATAGTTCGAATTATTCATTACTTGGCCATTCTTTAGCCATTTCAACACTCAGTTGTTTCTCGCGATTGCATGGAAAACGTATGTAATTTTAAGGCCAGCGTATAGCATCCAGTTCTTAAACGTCTGAGTGTCGCTGTTCCCATTGTATCTGTAACAAAATGTGTAATGTAGCTATTTCTGCAAAGGTTTATTTGGATAAATATGTAGTAGATAGAAAAATAAGCTTTTCTAAGAGTGGCTTGTAAACCCACTAATAAACGATAGCGGGTAGAGAAAGTCAATTGGTAAGTCACTATGTGTTTTTTCTCGTGACTATGGAAAGAGCATGGAATTTGGAGTATTCACATACACCTTCTTATACCTACAAAAAGTGTATAATAAACGCTTATCTCTATTAAAAACATCTGATGTGTTACACTCACATGACTTTCTCTACTCTTGTACAAACTATTTTTACAAACGCTTATTCTCCATATGCTTCATGTTAATCGAGATATCGAGATGTCAATCTTATTGCTAATTTTCTTGTAGATGCAAGGGGAATATGGTAGGCTTTAAGCGATAGTCAAATATTTTAAGAGCTGGTTGTTATGTGGAGTATTCCATTTTCTTTGCATGTCCAGGACCAAAAAAAATGAATAACAAATTTGAGAAAAATCTAAAGTATTGAAAAATTTAAGGGAATAACAAGCAATATCTCGAAAACGGTTCACTCAACAAAAAATGTATATGAGATAAATTGTGTATTTTAACGCGATCAACATTTTTGTGTAGTAAAATTTTGTCTATCTCTTATGGTTTACCAGTTATGCAAAAGTCGTTCACAATGAAGAATGCTTTTGGAGACATTCCCAGAAAATTCGAGATATACAATTCATTTGTCATGACAATATCTTAAACATATGATATTTTAATCAAAAGCGTTAGAGCCATTTTTGAGAAAATTAAAATTTTCGAAAAACGTTCCATGTAAAGAGTAGTCCGGAGTGGGGGATTTTCTTGAAAACCTTCATGTTGCATCTCTGTGAAACGGCAACTCTAGGCCGAGCCCAAGAACTGTAATTACAGATAATTTATTAATTAACTTTTATTGATGTTAAATCGTACTATGTAAATATCTTTTTCTCATACTGGTTGTATATTTTAAGAAGGGTGATTTAACGTTATGTATCTATCTAGGTTATTAATATTAGTAGAGTTATAAATGGTTTAATGTAAATAATTTAAGCGCTATGTTAAAATACTGTCCACGAGGGAATGTTTTAGCTACAGGAATAGTGCTTTCGAAGGCAGAAAACCTAGTTTTATTACCTCTCTTCGGTCGCAGTGCTATTATTCCTACAGCGAGGGTGTAGAGCCTTTGTCCCATTATTTGATAATTCGCCGTGACCAAGTGAGTGAGAAAGACAACCTAACGGTAAATGTAGGAAAAGCCGCGATTTATATTAAATTTGGACCAATAAGATCCCTGAAAGTTTATTCGAAATAGTTAGACGCGTCGAGTCGCGCTAAAAATGGACCAATAGGAAAGGAAGCAGCCTCAGAAGCCTGAGACTATAAATGGATCTGTTTGGGGAAAATTCGGGGCAGTTTTTGGTAATGTGTGGTCAGGGAGAGATGTTGCAGGATGGGTGAGATATCGCGCCAAAAAGGGAATCAAGTCAGCTTTGTCATGTCAAGTTAGCATTGCATTTATTCGGCAGTTTATGTCATGTGTGGTCAGGGAGAGATGCTGCAGGATGTGTGAAATATCGCGCCAAAACAGGGAATCAAGATAGTTCTAACAACACACCTAAGATCCGCTACTCTTAAAGCGACAATAAGAATATTTAAACTTCATGTCATATCCGCGCCATAGTTTAACAGCGGTGGACAGTATTTTACAGCGGCAATACTAGTTTTGTATACTACGAGTGTTAATTAAATAAAAAGAAACGGCAGTGTCATCTTTTCATAAACAAAGCAAGTCTATGTCTTCCCATATCACCACCCGAGATCTACGTTTTCCTTTACCGAGGATAAGTCCATGCTCCCATATAGTTTAAGAAAAATTACTGCAGCTAGCCGAGGATAAATTGAAGAGAACCAACCCACTGAGAACTTCTGGAAGCAACGGGAGAAGCATCAAGGTAAGCCTAACAGCAACGGATGAGGAGGTGATCGCCGCATCTGGAAGATACTGAACCTAAATACCAAGTTTGGTGTTTATCCGACTGTTCGTTTCTGAGTTGTGCTGTTCACACACACACACGGACATGTTTACAAAAATGCTTTTTTTGGATTCAGGGGGTTACAAAACATGTATTTCCAGTGAAATCTCGGTATCGAATTTTTGGGTGGAATACAATACTTCCCCTACTTACTATACGTAGTAGAGAAAGTAATAAATGGATAGAAGAAAAAATATTTAAGAATAGTTTATAGAAGACTGGGTAGAAAAGTAATGTGAATACAGGGGATCAATTATTACTTATTTTAATACTCCAAATATAACAAAAGTGTACAACACTGCTAAGTTTGGTGTTTGTATTGAAGGCCTATGCATCATCTTTACGCATTCCTATTTGCTGAAACTGACGTGCAACATAGTAAAGCGAGTGTAAGTCACAAAAGCCAGTGCTTGTTTTATTGCTCCGTGATAGCGCCAAAGTCGCTAGAGCATAGATTACTGTTACGGGCTATGGCAGTAAGGAAGGCATGATAAATTAACCCGTTCCTTATCGTTCTCACGAACAGGACCACCAGGAAATTAGGTCGGGTAGGGGGAAATTTGTGAGATTAAGGATTCTAAAATACAGGAAGACATCTCAAACCACAAATGAGAGGAGGAGGAGAAGGGGAGGAAAGAGAAAAGAACGGGCAGAGCGAGAGACGTCAAGAGATAATAAAGGATAGCGCCAAGGCAGCAAAAAGAAATTAAATGATTGCAAAGCGCCCGGATAGCCCTGCATATACCGAAGATAGCAGAAATCGGTGCTGAAATTTCTCAAGAGGGTAGGAAAGGGAGGGAGGTGGTGAGCCAATTACAATCAAGTATTGGATGTGCATCTTCACGGCTCGCTCAGTCTAATGCATTGCCCAGCCACTCGGAAAATTGAGCCTACAACACCCAGTGAGCCGGCGAAATCGTCCAGTAACAAGTGAACTGTCTTAATTTGGGCATTGCACGGTCTCTGCTTCACTGTAACATTGCTATATTAATTATCATTCCGTTAAATACACAAAACACTCATATAGACCACTAAGAAGATCTCAAACAGTTGAGGGCTACAAATAAAAATCTGGTGTGGTACATTCACACGACTTTCTGTACCCATAATCGTTTACTTTTATATAGCTTCTATAAACTATTCTAACGAATGTTAATTTTCCAATTCACTTCATGTTAATCACGTTAATTTTGCAGAAATAGTTTCAATACACGTTTCGTACTAGGTACTATCTTTCAAGCAGTAAATGTGAACTTTTCGCGGGTCAGTATCATACAGGCGTTCCGTGAGTAGGGGGTATGAAAACTAAATCAACCGTGTATACTGTCGTTGTCGCCATTTTAGCTTGTCACACACTTCGAGGATTTCTATGGCTATATTAATCCAGTATAGCGAAACATGGACTAAAGATCACAAAACAAGTTGCAATTCTCTTGCTGCTGAGCTATTAACTACATGGCATTTGCAAGAAAACGGAAAACACGTTGAATGATGATTATAATAGAACCAACCTCTATGTTATATATAACCCAGATACTAGCATCTGCTATAATAGCTCATGGATAAAATGCAAGCTGTTTTTAAGTGTGACAAGGTTCACGGTTCGAATCCCAGCATATATCGTACTTTTTATTCCAACTTTTTCACCTTGTAAGACGCAGTAGTAAACAAATTTACAGTTCTCTTGCTGCTTGATTTCGAAGAAAATGTGAGGAGATTGAACGAAAATTTTAATGGAATCAACTTCTAAATGCTTCTGATCACAACAATAAGCAGATACATAAAATAACAAGAAACTGATAAATTCCCATCTTGAGAAAAACGGGCTTACAGCTGCATATATAATTGTGTATAATTCGATGGAGTATAATACATAAAACTGAAAAGGTGTTTTCTGTGTAACTGCTAGTTACAATATAGTTACTCCACTTATTATAAATAACAAAAATAAAACGATAGATAGGGGTAATGGTGCAAAAACAAAACTAAACAACTGCTATTTCATGTCTGAGACCACGCCATATATGAAGAAATAAATTAATTTCTGAAACATTTCAGATTTATAGATAATGTATTTCTCCTGGGACAAATAGCTTGTGGAAACAACGAATTAAAAAACAAAAATGAAATCCTGATTTTATCATGTAGTAATTACTTAGCTGCAAAAGAACTGTAAATTTGTTTATTACTGCGTCTTACAAAGTGAAAAAGTTGGAATAAAAAGTGTGGCTACATGGTGGGGTTCGAAACGTGAACCCTCGGCAGACTTAAACCAACGTGCGTTTTACTAATGAGCTACGGCAGCAAATGTTAATATGAGAGCTATATAACAGAGATATTCGTTCTAATTAAAATCATCATTCCACCTTTTTTCCTTTTTCTTGCCAATGCCATGTAGTTAACAGCTAGCAGCAAGAGAATTGAAACCTGTTTCGTTATATTTAGTCCATGTTTCGCCATACTGGGTTAATATAGCTATAGAAATCCTCGAAGTAAGTGAAAGCTAAAATGGCGACCACGACACTATACATCTACGACCACGGTCGATTTAGTTTTCATACCCCCCTACTCACGGAACGCCTGTATGATACTGACCCGCGAAAAGTGTTTATTTACTTTCTGGAAAGATAGTACAAGATGATAAAGGAATCAGAATCGATAGTTAGATGTTAAAAGCGGCTAGCTATATGCTGAATTTGAGATTCCACACTTTTTCTTTGATATCATGAAAACAATTGAATACCGAGAACACTTGAAACAAAGTATTGAAAAAAAATTCTGATGAGTTACATTCATACGACCTTCTCTACCTTCTATTGCTTATTAGAGGGTATACAAATTATTTTTACTAAAGCCTATTTAACTACTTACTACATTTTAATCCAAATAAACCTTTGCAGAAATAGCTACACATTTCGATAGTCAACAACAGCGATAGTCAAATGTTAGAGGAGCTAGAGGTATACGCCCACTTTAGAATTTCATTCTGTTTCTATGCAATCACGAGAAACAAGTGAATGTTAACAAGACTTAACAAAATGACACAGAAATAAGCAATTCGAACTTTTAATAACGGATATCTTAGAAATGACTTATGCCAACAAAAGAACTTATTTGAAATAAATTATGTTTTATAAAGAGATTTACATTCTTTGTGTAGTAAGTTTTCCTCTATTCTTAATGTTTAGCAGTTGTGCAAGATTATACAAACTTCCTTCCGAATGAAGAGGACTTCACAGGCTATTCCCAGAAAGTTCAAGATATACATTTTATTTCTAATGTAAATATCTTTAACATAAGGTAGTTTAATCAAATCGTTAAAGCCATATTTTAGAAAATCAAAAATTTCGAAAAATTGTCTATGTAAAGCTTAGTCTGGAGAGGGGGAATTTCCTTCAAAATCTTCATTTCATGTCGTATCTTTGAGAGGTAAGAACCTAAATATTTCGTTTTTGAGTTATGCTGTTCACAAGTACATACACACACATGGACCTTTTTCTAAGAATTCTTTTTTTTTTTGGAAAATCAGAGGGTCCGAAAACATGTATTTAGGGGTGAAATCTCGATATCGGATTTTGGGTTGAATACAGTACTTCCCCTACTTATACGTAGTAGAGGAAGTAAAACGTAAAGCTCGGAAATGGCTGATACGATAAAACAATTATTTCAAATAAATTAGGTTTTGTTAAAGAGGTCTACATTCCTTATATTGTAAGATTTTGTCCACCTCTTATGGTTCACCAGTTATACAAATTTATACAAAATTCCTTCCGAATAAAGGGAACTTCACAGTCTATTCCCAGAAAATTCAAGATATATATTCTGTCATGTAAATATTTTAACTATGCGATATTTAATCAAAATCGTTAACTACAGTCTTGAGAAAACTAAAAATATCGAAAGGGTAGTTTGGGGTGTAGGGATATTCCTGAAAATCTTCGTGCCGCATCTTTGGAAGGCAGTGAACTTAAATATCAAATTTGGCATTTATATGAAAGGCTATATAATAAGACTGTGGTATTTGTCGCCTGTGTTCATATCTTCAATAGAAACATCGTAACCAATTCTGTTAGTCATTTTTATTCCCGTTTATTGAATGTTTAAAAAATACATGTGATACATTCACATGGCATTCTCTATCCTCCATTGTTTATTAGTGAGTATGTATCGACTACATTTTAATCGAAATAAACTTTTACAGAAATAACAGTACTTACACACAATTAATAAGGTAATAATCATTTTGTAAAGAATAAAATTTTTGAAATTATAGTGTGTTTGACCAAAAACAGTCGTCTTTAACGAGACTATAATGGTAATTAAGACGCTAGTATGAATTTTAGGGGCAGTATATAGCTTCCACTTCTTAAACATTTGACTATCACTATTCACTTTGTATCTATAACAAAATGTGTAATGTAGCTATTTCTGCAAAGGTTTAGCTCGATTAAACAATATAGACAAAAAAAATTAGCTTTCTTAAGAAGAATTGAATATACCCACTGATAAACCAAAGCGTGTAGAGAAAGTCATGTGAATGTAACACATCAGATTTTTTTAGAAAGTGATTAACACATGTGCACCAAATTTTGCATAAGCACTTCAAAAATGTATGAAAAAAAATGTTATAAGTATCAAAATAAGCCTCAAACGCGATATCACTACCCCTGCGCAGGATTATTTAAGACATCTCCTAACTCCCTCATTTTCACTACGGTATCAAAAATATTTACACAAAAATGCTCCTGGAGAATCGGACTTAATAAATTAATAAGCCCAAATTCTAGTTTTGGATAATTTTGCACAACTTCACCGATCGATCCCCTTAAAGCGTGGGATTAATTAAAGAGCGATTTAAAATGAAATACGTAGCACAAGTGGGGCAGTCCCCGGTGTGATATTGGTGCCTCCGAGAGATCCATGCAGCATCACATTGGATGCATTCGATAGAGTAGACACAGTATGATCAGAGTAACTTGGGCGATAACGGGAATTAGAGTTTGTTTTATGTGTGTAGGGAAACTGTGTTCGTGATAGGATTAATAAAGTAAACATTACACAGGTCTGTCTGTACACGTAGAGTGGGATTCAACTCCCGGCTAGTATTCCATTACCAGCAATGCACAGGAATCGATAGCGGCCCTTTTTCCTGCCCAGGAAAAGTAAATATTTCACTCGCATCATAAGCAAAGCGCCGAATATGTGCATTTTTTAAACATGAACGCACCCAACCTCGTGCACACGCTTAAAATTCTACAATTTTCCTTTTTGAAATTCAACATCAAAGTCACCGGATGCTGCCTGCCTAAACAAAACAAACAAAGGGTTCTACATGAGAGTTTGGTTTGCTTATGAGCCAGAGGGACGGTAGATTCATCACGGTGCAATTTGCCCATGAGAGTCCATCCATATGCCTTTTTTTATAAATGACCATTAACCTTCGTGCTCGCTCAACCTGCAGTGTTTCGTTACTTTGTTATCACTGCTAGGAATTCGTGTGTAACGTGGTCTTGACCAAAACTGTGCTTACAACAACACCTGCTTGTTATGTGTTTACGGTTATCATTTAATGCAAATATTAAAATATCTAAGATGAAAAAACCTGACGTGTTATATTCAGATGACCTTCTCTACCTACTATCGTTTATTTTTATATAGCTTCCACAAACTGTTCGTGCAAAAGCTTATTTATCTATCCACTTCATGTTAATTGAGACAGACCGTTGCAACAAGGGAGACAAGAGGAATTAAAACGATAGTCAGATGTTTAATGACAGAGCGTAGTGTGACTAGCTTAAAAATTCTGACTAGAAATTCCATAATCTTTCCACGAGACCGCGAGAAACAACTGAACAGCAATAACACTAAATAAATCTGATATGTTACACTCACATGACTTTCTCTACTCGTGTACAAACTATTTTTACAAACGCTTATTCTCTATCTACTTCAGGTTAATAGAGATAAACATTTGTAGTCTCTATCTTATTGCTAATTTTCTTGTAGACGTAAGGGGAATATATATTTAAAAGGGCAATAAAGAAATACAGTAGCCTTTAAGCACATACATATCTCTTAATAGCTGGTTGCTAGGTGCAGCACCATTCCCTTTGCCACAGATTAATACTCTTTGCATATCCAAGACAAAAAAATGAGTAACGAATTCCCATTTGAGAAAATAAGTATTGAAAAATTTAAGGGAATAACAAGCAATATCTCGAAAATGGTTCACTCAACAACAAAAATGTCTATGACATAAATTGTGTATTTTAACGCGATCTACATTTTTGTGTAGTAAAACTTTGTCTATCTCTTATGGTTTACCAGTTATGCAAAAGTCGTTCACAATGAAGAATACTTTTGGAGACATTCCCAGAAAATTCATACATTTTATTTGTCATAAAAATATCTTAAACACATGATATTTCAATCAAAATCGTTAGATCCATTTTTGAGAAAATTAAAATTTACGATAAATCTTCCATGTGAAGGGCAATCTGGGATGGGGGGATTTTCTTGAAAACCTTCATGTCGCATCCTTGGAAGATACTGAACCTAAATACCAAGTTTGGTGCTTATCCGACTTTTCGTTTCTGAGTTATGCTGTTCACAGACAGACAGACACACACACAGACACACAGACACACACACGTACATGTTTCAAAAAATGCTTTTTTTGGATTCAGGGGGTCTCAAAACATGTATTTCCGGTGAAATCTCGGTATCGAATTTTTGGGTGTAATACAATACTTCCCCTACTTACTATACGTAGTAGAGAAAGTAAAAACTGATGTGTTATATTTACATGACTTTCACTACCCGAATTGCCGAATATTAGTGGCTATACAAATTATTCTTACGAAAGTTAATGTTCTTATATACTTCATTTTGGTTGAAATAAATCTTTCCGGAATTAGTGGATTATACATTTCGTTAAAGATACAAAGGGAACAGTGATAGTCAAAGTTTAAGAACTAGAGCTATACGCTGGCCTTAAAACTCCATACTGTTTCCATGACATCACGAGAAACAGCTGAAAATCTACACGACTAGAAATAAATGGCTAAGTGTTGATGATCAATTCGAACCATTAATAACGGATATCTCGCAAATGGCTGATGTCATAATAAAATTGTGTATTTTAACGCGATCTACATTTTGTGTGTAGTAAAATTTCGTCTATCTCTTATGGTTTACCAGTTATGCAAAAGTCGTTCACAATGAAGAATACTTTTGGAGACATTCCCAGAAAATTCGAGACATAAATTTCATTTCTCATGAGAATATCTTAAACATATGATATTTTAATCAAAATCGTTAGAGCCATTTTTGAGAAAATTAAAATTTTGAAAAATGTTCCATGTAAATGGTAGTCTGGGGTGGGGGGATTTCTTGAAAACCTTCGTGTCGCATCTCTGGAAGATACTAAACCTAAATACCAAGTTAGGTGCTTATCCGACTGTTCGTTTCTGAGTTATGCTGTTCACAGACACACAGACACACACACACACACACGGACATGTTTCCAAAAATGCTTTTTTTGTATTCAGGGGGTCTCAAAACATGTATTTCCGGTGAAATCTCGGTATCGAATTTTTGGGTGGAATACAATACTTCCCCTACTTACTATACGTAGTAGAGAAAGTAAAAAGAAGAAAAATCTGAATGTGGTACATGCACATGGCTTTCTCTATCCTTTATCGATTATTAGCGGGTACACAAATTATTCTTATTCAAGATTAGTTTTCTATGTACTTCGTTTTAATCTAAATAAACCTTTGCAGAAATAGCTACATTACAGTTCCTTATTGATACAAGAGAACAGCGATGGTGAAATGTTTAAGTACCGGACGCTATATGCTGGCCTTCAAATTCCATACTGCTTCCATGGCATCGCGAGAAAAAACTAAATGTTGAAAGTAAGAGAATGATCAAGAAATGAACAATTCGAAACTTTAGTAACGTATATCTCAGAAACGGCTCATGCTAAAAATAGTTATTTTAGATAAATTGTGTCTTCTAAAGAGATCAACATTTTTTGTATAGTACGTTTTCGTCTATCGCTTAACGTTTACCATTTATACAAAATTGTACAAAATTCCTCCGAATAAAGTAGACTTCATAGACTATTCCCCAAAAATTCAAGACATACATTTTATTTGTCATATAAGTATCTTTAATGTACGGTATTTTAATCCAAATCGATAGAGCCATTTTTTACAAAATAAAAAATTTCGAAAAATGTTCCATGTGGATGGTAGTTTAGAGTGGCAGAATTTCTTAAAACATTGAAGATATTGAAGCTAGATACCAAGCGCAGCGGGGATAAATGGGAAAAAGGGTTTCTTGGTATCGGGTTTCTGACTCGGCCGGCTGCTCAGGTAGAGGGTTATTGGTTGGATGACTCTTATCTCAGGGAGTGTGGATAGGAGTTAAATGATACAGTCCTCCTTCAGTGGCCCGTTTATTCTGATGATCCACACTGTTTTGCTTTACCGAATCCCCTTTACACAAGACTTGATTCCGCCTATCATCCCCAGCTAGTATTCACGTGCTTTCCCTTTTTCTAATTATCTTTAGATGTTAAAAAATATACCGATGTGAATTTTAAAGACTTGACGTTAGTCATTCCTGGCTACCTTTCCTCACTTGTACTGAACATTATCTCTCGCACATAAGTGCTTTAAATTTCGACATTTACAGTGTTCTCCTATATGACACGAAGTGCTTTAAGTTATGACATCCCTACTACTTCCCTGTACGACCCGAAGTCATATATTCTTCCCCACTGCACGACACGAAGTGATGTACTCTTCCCCACTGCACGACACGAAGTGATGTACTCTTCCCCACTGTACGACACGAAGTGATCCATTTTACACACGTCTCAAACTGCTCTCCATCCTAGACAATTTTTCTATTGTTCGCCTATTTTCTAGTTTCACTCCTTTTTACTATGCACGTGACTTTTATAATTTCTCATTGGTCATTTTACTAAATTTTCCGCCGTTTCCTATTGGTTCGTTATATTTTCAAGTTGACCTTGCCCGCGTCTACCATTATCGCCTTATTCTCGCATGATTAGGCTTTCTGTGCGGTTGACTGCATTCGATTTCCTTTCTGTTGTTCTAGCTTCCTGTGAGCTTCACAAGATTTCTGACTTAAGCGTTTGCTAATGTTTCTTTCCTGTATGTTCTTAAAGTATTTCCCCTTCTACAGTTTTCACTATGTATCTCTTCGCTCTAAAATACGCGTTTTCCTACATTTATTTCATGTTGATTAGTTATTCGTGTATGTTCTTTACTTAATTTCTTTCGTTATGATTTTGTTCCCCCCTTTTCTAATCCTTCATATTATCTTTATTCTTCCTTCTTGTTTTTATTCCCATCCTTATTATTTTGATTATGATGATTATTAACATTATTATGGTTATGATGATGATTATTATTGTTATTATTATTCACTTCACAAGTGTGGTATTTATCCGACTTTTCGTTTTTGAGTTATGCTGTTCACAGTCAGACACACACAAGGACATGTTACAAAAAACGCTTTATTTGGATTTGACCGCCTCAAAACATGTATTGCAATGAAATGTCGATATCAAAATTTTGGATGGAATGCAATACTTAGCCTACTTACTGTACGTAGTAGACAAAGTAATAAAATACACTATTAATGCAATAAATATATTGCTTCAGTTGACGTTGTTACCTTATTAATTGGAGCCAGGGGCACTATCCCAGGTCTTTTGTAGCGTATTGCAGAAAATATAAGTTAAACAATTTTCTTTGTTAAAGAAGCAGCGCTTTGTATCATTAAAGAATCACTGAGCATATTAAAAAATCGTTTGTATGTTATGTTAACTGATTTTTTCATGTATACAAATTTGTTTGCTTTAGATAAAGGTCATTTTCATAATACACAGAGTTTATTTGTTTTCAGATAATGTTTTATATAGTTACAAATTTGCGAACAGTTATTTCTGTTGTTTATAATTTGAATGTTTTAATAAGTTCTGCATATACTTTGGATAAGCACTATAAATTTTGTTTACAAACGTTTCTGTTAATGATATTTTCCTACTGGGACTCCAATACTATTATGAAATGTTAGAAAAAATATTTGTGTACGAATAGGAAAATAAATAGAAACAGGAAGCTTTTTGGCGGAGTTATTTCGACTATTCCATTCATACATCACGTATTTGACACTGACCAATAGCGTTTGGCAGTGCTTCGGATATCAACCAAACGCGGTTGTTTAGCTTATAATATGCTTGCCAGGATGCGCTTTTATCGGATGGAAAGTTAGCTCGTTACTGAACAGTCATACTATCAGTATGCAGTAATTAATAGGCTACATCGTCCATCTCGTCAATTCTGGAAACATTACGAAATCCTACTACCTCAACATAACTTCAGTTTCTTTACCGAAAACCAGGAGATTTCTTCAAATTTAAACTGTAAAAATTGTGTTTTTAAATATTCAAATATTATCATTTTCCTAGTAAAATATGTTCTTGTAAACAAAGGTGTATATTGTGCGCTGAATTTAGTTTATTATAATATGAGGTTAACCATTTTCTCATTCTCATAGAATTGGTTAGTATTACCTAACGCGGTGGTGGCGAAAACGGGACTCACGAGGCAGTGTGACTCGCAAGCGCCACTCCTTTTCTAGCCATCTATTCATTTGTCTACCATATACTGTTGAGTGGTGTAGTGCGTGATGCATACTTCATGATTTGAGGAAGAAAGGCATTTTCGCCACCCTTGACCTAACACATTCGATTTTTCATTCATTTAGTATGCCGTGATCTTACATCTGATACAATGGGAATTTGATTTTAAACAATACAAGTAAAATTTAATTATATTTATATAGTATGCTACATTACACTCTTGGAACAGTCTTAATAAATCCCATTCACCACTAAGAGTTTCATCACATAAATTCTTAAAAAGTCTCGTGGATTTACCTACAATAATACTTTGATCACATTAAAGAAATTACTATATTTTTACTTTCTCTACTACGTGCAGTAAGTAGGGAAAGTATTGCATTCCACCCAAAAATTCTATACCAACATACATGTTTTGAGGTGCCTTGAATCCAAATGAAGCATTTTTGGAGACATATTCTGTGAACAGCATAACTCAAAAACGAAAAGTCGGATAAATACCAAACCTGGTATTTGAGTTTAGTATCTTTAAAGGATGCAACACGATTTTCAAGAAAATTCCCCACTCCAAACAACCCTTTACATGGAACATTTTACGTAAATTTTGATTTTCTCAAAAATAGCTCTAACGATTTTCATTAAAACATCATATGTTTAACATATTTTCATGGTAAATGAAATGTATATCTTTAATTTTCTGAGAATGTCCCCAAAAGTCCTCTTCATTCTGAATAGGTTTTGCATTACTGGTAAACTGTAAGAGATAGATAAAAGTTTTTTACATAGAAAATGTAGATCTTGTTAAAACACACAATTTAAGTCATATATACTTTTTTGTTGAGTGAACCATTTCCGAGATATTCCTTGTTATTTCTTTAATTTTTCAATACTTACACTTTTTCTCAAATGAGAATTTTTTTTGTCCTGGTCATGCAAAGACTTCGTAATGCGCCAAATAGCAACCAGACTTAAAATATTTTACTATCGCTTAAAACCTACTATATTCCCCTTGCACCTACAAGAAAATTAGCAATAAGATAGTTTGTACAAATGTTTATCTCGATTAACATGAAGTAGATTGAGAATAAACGTTTGTAAAAATAGTTTGTACAGGAGCACAGAATGTCTTGGGAGTGAAACACATAACATTTTTATTTTGAATGTGCAATCTAGAGATAAATAGACACAAAGAGAGAAGCTTTATTTTCCTGTATTAGTAAAGTCATATATTTGCCCATGACTTTTCAAGAGCTCAATAGCTAAACTTTACATTGCAATTACTAGCTAAGCTCTTAAATTTTCTATAGATGCATAATTGCTGTGTAAAACATGCTGAAAGAGCTTTCAAATGTTTATCAAAATCAGAGAGAAATTAATTCATAAGCCACTGTAATGATTTCCTATGAAGGAAAAGAAAAAAACAAAACCGGAATCTTTCAGTCACCATCCATTAGGCGAAGCCTTTATATGATGAAATATTTCTAAAGCTGCTTTAATGAGGTTTACATGTTTGTTCAAGTGAGTGTTTGTTAGACTGTTATGGTTTCCCATTTATACAACATTCAATCTAAAGGCGAGAAGTTTACAAGATATTCACAGAGAATTGTGTGTATGTATACTAGTTATTAGTCATGCATATATTTTAAACATGCAGTACTGTATTGGAATTTTTCCCGATTTTATAATTCTCAGTTATGCTGTTCACCGACACACCCTTTTCTAAACAGGTGTTTTTTTGGGTAGTGGGGTTCAAAAGACCTCAAAGTACATATTTCCGGTGGAATCTGGATATCCAATTTTTGGATGGAGTGTAATACATGCTTCGTTTACCTGCTATTAGAGGTGCTGCAGAAATTAAAAGGTATAGAATATTTTTAATATAATGTGTAAATGAGAATTAAAAAGAGGAGAATTCTAATTTAGATAAACATAACTTCTTATAATTTGTGTAATAAAAATTTTTCATCAGATTGTGGTATCATATGCTGTAAGAGTTGCCGTAAAACACAAAGGTATTCCTATAATGTAAAAAAATTGCTAACATATATAAATACCAAGGAATTATTTTAAAAGAAAGTTACATGAGCATACGTTGCATATATTTTACATATTTAATGGATGATTTTACAATCATTAGACCGCTTGCCTCCGGCCCGGATTCGTTCCCAGGGTCCTCATGTGGGAAAAGTGGTGGATCAAGCGGCTTCTGGTCGAATTTTCTCCGGGTTATCCGGTTTCCCCAGCCGTTCATTCCACCAATTGCTACATCGTCACCTTTCCTTTCATCCATTTGCCTTCATTTCATATCATTTTCTTCCCTCACCCTCATACTTGGCTACGGGACGATTTCCCGTTCCGGGTTCTTCATTATCTCTGATTTAACGTTAGTCTGCTCTTCTGCAAGCCTCTGAGCCTTGGCACAGTTATAAATCGATCCCCGGCGACCGCCTGCTCTGACCCAAGGGTTTTCCCGGGTCGGCAGGCGAATGCTGGAGTGGTTTCATTCATTCTCTAAATTTCCTGTCTCTCCATTTCATTTCATTGTTCATTTTCATTCATATTTAACCCTGTTGGTCTCTTTTAGGGTTGGGACTGTCGGCGATGGTGTTTTTGTGCGGCGTGGCAGGGGAAAACGATGATATTTCTCACTCTCTCCGTCCCTGGGCTTTCGGCTGGCTGCAGGGATATCCGAATCCCCTTGAGGGACATTCGACCACCTCTGCGAGGTTGGGTCCTACGGTCTGCCTGTCCGTATACCGAGGTGTCTCTATCTGGAAATTAGGGACCATGTCATTGCTGTGTCGTCACTCCTGGTTCCGGCTGCCTGGTGTCTCCTCTCGCCTCATCTTTCCTCCCGGGCACGCCCCCTAGTGGGGCGTAGGTGCAATATCCATTCTGGATCGGTCAAAATGCCCCTCCGTAGTCAATCCAATCCAGTCCAATCTAGTCCAAGCCTGATACGTGGATGTTAAACCAACTAGGTAGGAAAGAATTGATATGTATTTTAATGAAATGTTAAGTGGTTTAAACATTAAGAATGTCAGAACATTAATTTGTATCGTGGTCTTATTATCATAGGTTCTATTACATAACAATTATGATGATAACAAAACCCTTTATCAGATTATGTATTTTCTTCTGGGTATGTGGACTGTGCCCTCCCTGGAAACCCTTCAGGGCCTACGTATCACTCAAGACACGCAATTTAAGTTTGAAGTGTTTATAATTTCCTTTTCGCTATATTTTTGTAACATCACACATCTAGCAATCGTGATACCTCTCAAGCCTCGGACCAGGTTCAAATCTCTGGACTGTCAACCTGTCTGATTGAATTTCCTTTATGAATATAGATTAGAATTAACAAAAAGCACGCAAAGGCAAAATTACACAAAAATTGGTTCCCCAACCAAACCAAGTCTTTACACAGGCGGCAATAAAGTCTAGAACAACAGCAATTAAAAAGACAATTAAAATACTGAATAATACTTTTAAACATGAGGCGAGTTTAGTTTAAGGAAAGCAACTAAAAAGTACAAATATACATTTAGGAAAAATCTGATGTGTTGCATTCACATGACTTCCTGGACTCACTCTTTTACAAACTATTCTTAGAATAGCTTATTCTTCTATCTACTTCTTATTAATTGAGATAAACTTTAATACACATTTATATATTTAATTACAGGCTGTCTACCAGAACAATACAATAGGCTAAAGTAGTAGTCATATTTTTAATTTTAAAATGTTCTTTCCATGACCACGAGAAAAACGTCTGACGTGTTACACTCACATGACTTTCTCTACTCTTGTAAAAACTATTTTTACAAAACCATATTCTCCATATGCATCATGTTAATCGAGATATCGAGATGTTAATCTTATTGCTAATTTTCTTGTAGATGCAAGGGGAATTGCTAGGCTTTAAGCGATAGTAAAATTTTTAAGAGGTGGTTGCTATGCGGAGTGTTCCATTCCCTTTGCATTACCAGGGCAGAATAAATGAATAAAGAATGAGAAAATGTATTAATATTGGAAAATTTAAGGGAATAACAAGCAATATCTCGAAAATGGTTCACCCAAAAAAATGTATATGACATAAATTGTGTATTTTAACACGATCTACATTTTTTGTGTAGTAAAAGTTTGTCTATCTCTTATGGTTTACCAGTTATGTAAAAGTCGTTCAGAATGAAGAACACTTTTGGACATATTCTCAGAAAATTCCAGATATACATTTCGTTTGTCATGAAAATATCTTAAACATATGATATTTTAATCAAAATCGTTATAGCCATTTTTGAGAAAATTAAAATTTTCGAAAAAGTTTCCATATAAAGTGTAATCTGGGGTGGGGATTTTCTTTAAAACCTTCGTGTCGCAACTCTGGAAGTGCTGAATCTAAATACCAAGTTTGGTGTTTATCCGACTGTTCGTTTCTGAGTTATGCTGTTCACCGACACACAGACACACACACAGACAGACACACGGACATGTTACAAAAAGTTCTTTTTTAGGATTCAGGGGTCTCAAAACATGTATTTCCAGTGAAATCTTGGTATCGAATTTTTCCCCCTACTTACTATACGTAGTAGAGAAAGTAAAAACAAACAGCGATTCACAATTTGAAAAAAAAAATTATATTTTTTTTTCAAATCAAACCAATAACAAAGAATATCTCGGAAATGGTTAATGCAGTAAAGTTTTATTTCACATAAGCCTTGTGCTTTAACGAAAGCTGTATTTTCTTTGTGTAAGGTTTTATCCATCTCTGACGACTTACCAGTTATACAAAAGTCATTCAGAATGAAGAGCACTTTACAGGCTATTCCAGAGTATTCAAGATGTACGATTTATTTGTCATACAGGTAGCTTAAACTTACGATATTTTAATCAAACTCGTTATAGCTGTTTCTGAGAAAATTAAAATTACCGAAAACTTATCCATGTAAGGGGGAGTTTGGTTTAGGGAACTTTCCTGAAAATCTTCGCGTCGCATGCTTGAAAGACATATCAATTTGCCTGACTTTTCCGTTTTGAGCTATTGTGTTCACACACTGGTGTGGGATTGTTGGTCGGTTTGCTTTGGTAAGAGAGCAATGAAAGATAAAGGTGTTGTTTCGTTGGCTAGCTCCGGGAAGGTATGTAATTTCTAGGAAAAGGAGAGACTCTTCCCACAGGAGGTGTGGAGGGGAGGCAAATAAAAACTTCTCGTTTACTCCTTCCTGTCCCTTTTTATGTTGCTCCCTTCACACAAAATTTAAGTTAGCCCCACGATCAAACAAAACTTATTGAAGTTATTTATCTTTCCTATGCTTTGAAGGAAGTAGTTTCTTGTGGTTGCAGTTGGAGTTTGCACCATTGGGCGTTAATTTGAAGTTGGTGTTTACGTAATATGCTGCTACGTATGTAAAGCTGATTTGAAGATGATGTTTTTGTTGTTACGCTCCAAGTTTAAAAAAAATATTTATTAAATTTGTTATTAAACTGCTTCTATAGATAGTATTTATGTTTATGTTTGCCTCGGCTGTTTCAGTATTGTTTTAGAGACACGTTTCTCTTAATCAGGGCGTGGTGCGACAAGAATGTAGGCTTACACAGACTTTAAGTTTTAATTTACTTCTTTTTATTAATCCTTGTCACAAATTAAATAGCACTACACTGATATCAACAGCAGTGAGATTCCTTAATTTAAAACTTGCACTTTGTTAACGCGTAAACATAATTTTCGTTTCGCACGAATACGTAATATTTCTTTAGAGAACACATCTTCCACGCGGTCACTACCAAGGTCTGCAGGCAACTGAACATACCGTTCAAACCCATAAACTTCTTTATTTCAAGTCTGATTGGCTAATCCTAGTCCAATAGAATACCTGCATTTTACTAAAGCTTTTTCTAGCTGTTGATTGGCTATTTTTAAACTCTCACAAAATTTACATTATCGTTGCTCTAATCATGGCTAGTAACATTTAAACTCTCAAACTCATTATTGCAAGGTTACCTCATTGTTACTTAATTGTTAGAACTTTAAGCTTATTATTCTCACAGCTCTTACATTATTAAAGTACGTAATCTATTCACATAACATTATTAAACATGTTTACAATAATATAAGCATTTGCAATGACTGTTACATACATTTTTATAAATTATTACATACATGTTGCTTCAAAACAGGCTGTTATTGAATTTACATATTATATAATTTAATTGAATTTATTCAAGCATTAAAAACACTGCCTCAGCTTTAAACACTTTCAACATTAATCCCCATATCCTAACAGTTTCCGCTGTATTCACTTTTATTATCGGTGAAGTCCGCCACTTACATTTCTCAAATTAACACGCCGACTTCCGTCACCCGGAATCTCTAAGACACGAAGTTATGACAACGTTATAACACGGATTGCCGATGTTACTGACCTCCTGCCTTATATAAATTTCTATTTCATTTCCATTTTCAATTTCCTCAAGTTTCTTTTTTTAGTAACTGTTACTACTTTCTCTACTACGTACAGTAAGTATGGGAAGTATTGTATTCCACCCCAAAAATTCGATACCGAGATTTCACCGGAAATATATGTTTTGAGACCCCCTGAATCCAAAAAAAAAGCATTTTTGGAAACATGTCCGTGTGTGTCTATGAACAGCATAACTCAGAAACGAACAGTCGGATAACACCAAACTTGGTATTTAGGTTCAGTATCTTCCAGATATGCGACATGAAGGTTTTCAAGAAAATCCCCCCACCCCAGATTGCCCTTTACATGGAACATTTTTCGAAAATTTTAATTTTCTCAAAAATAGCTCTAACGAGTTTGATTAAAATATCATATATTTAAGATACTTTCATGACAAATAAAATGTATATCTCGAATTTTCTGGGAAATCTCCATTATTTTTCATTGTGAACGACTTTTGCATAACTGGTAAACCGCAAGAGATAGACAAAATTTTACTACACAAAAAATGTAGATCGCGTTAAAATACACAATTTATGTCATATACATTTTTTGTTGTTGAGTGAACCATTTTAAAGATATTGCTTGTTGCTCCCATAAATTTTCGAATACCTTTTCTCAAAAGGGAATTCGTTATTCATTTTTTTATGTCTTGGACATACAAAGAGAATGGAATGCGCCACATAGCAACCAGCTCTTAAAAGATTTGACTATCGCTTAAATACTGCCATATTCCCCTTGCACCTACAAGAAAATTAGCAATAAGATTAACATCTTGATTAACGTGAAGCTATGGAGAATAAGCGTTTGTAAAAGTAGTTTGTACAAGAGTTGAGAATGTCGTGTGAGTGTAACACATCAGATACTTTTTATTGATTTTATTCGTCCACGTGATAAATCCTAAGACACCTTTATTTGTTGTACTATTTTAGAAAGTCCATGCTTAATGCGTCTAAAATACTACATTATTCTCGGCTAATTGCATTTTCTATGCGCTTGGCTGATTTTTATACGCCTGGTTTTCCCCGTATTGTTCCTTGCATCCGGGCCTGCACATTTCTCTTCGCTTGTTGCAATCTTTTGTAAATGACTACCTGTAAGCCCTTCAATGTCTGTGCACGTGCCGTCCCTAACAGAATATTACATCAAACTTAATGCCTTTACCTTCATTCTTCACAATATTTGCTGCTTGTCGAATTTAATATTTATTATTTTTTATTAATAAGCTCCCTTATTATTGTAACTTTTTAGCGTGTTTGTTCATTTCTTTTCTTATTTAGCGTTTCATTTCCTATTTGTATTCTTTATAATATATATATACTATTGTTTATATCTAATCGGGAGAATATTACAACCTGAAGACCAACACGCGGAATGGTTTTTTGGATTCAGAACGCCTCAAAACGCCTACTTCTGGTGAAATCTCGACATCTATTCTTTTGGTGGAGTACAATACTTCCTCCACTTACCATAGCTAAGCAGTAGAGAAAGTAACAAATAGCGCTCGGTCCTTATTCGCCCTAAAATCTGTACATTTTATGTTTTTATGCGGTTGCAAAATTCGAGAGTTCAGCATCCTTCATGCATTAGAAGAGAGTGTAAGCACGGGGGTAGTTAAATAGAGTGGAAGGTCCATTTATTTAATTATTAAATGCTGAGCTCTTTCCAATATTCACAAACCATTAATGTTAACGTTATATGTTTATTACATTTCAGTAATTCTGAACCACTATTTGTTATTACGTAGCCTTCGTGAACAATTGTAAAACAAGCAGCCTAAAAATGTGCTTATTTGCTTCCCGAGCGTGCATACAAAACGTATATTAACAATTTTATTCAAAGCTGTCGATATCTGTCCTATTTTTATTCAATTACGGAAAGATAACACATCTGTTCAGTCGCTGAAATATCACCTCTTTATTTCTTTGGAAACTTTAAATTGAACTTCTGCTCGACGATGCTATTCCTTGGAACTATCTCTTCGCAAGCCTTAAAATGCTATATGAAGATTACGTATCTGCTTCTCTGCGGGAATTCCACTAATTTAAACACTGGCTTCGCAGAGTCGTATTCTAGCGTTAATTTTACGGAAGGATCTAAAAGAAATAATTCAGCGTGCAAGAGTTTTATACCTTTTCTATTTTTCAAGAAAACACCCTGAACAAACCCATATGAAAAAGAGCTACCTATTACCTTCTCTACTACGTATAGTAAGTAGGGGAAGTGAACAGCATAACTCAGAAACGAACAGTCGGATAAACACGAAACTTGGTATTTAGGTTTAGTATGTTCCAGAGATGCTACACGAAGGTTTTCAAGAAAATCCCCCACCCTAGATTACCCTTTACATGGAACATTTTTCGAAAATTTTAATTTTCTCAAAAACGTCTCTAACTGTTTTAATTAAAATATCATATGTTTAAGATATTTTCATGACAAATGAAATGTATATCTCGAATTTTCTGGGAATGTCTCCAAAAGTATTCTTCATTGTGAACGACTTTTGCATAACTGGTAAACCATAAGAGATAGACAAAATTTTACTACACAAAAAATGTAGATGCGTTAAAATACACAATTTTATGTCATATACATTTTTTTTTGTTAAGTGAACCATTTTCGAGATATTGCTTGTTATTCCCTTAAATTTTCCAATACTTTTTCTCAAATGGTAATTCGTTATTCATCTTTTTGGTCCTGGTAATGCAAAGAGAATGGAATACTCCACATAGCAACCACCTCTTAAAATATTTGACTATCGCTTAAAGCCTACCAATTCCCCTTGTATCTAAAAGAACGTTAGCAATAAGATTAACATCTCGATTAACATGAAGCATATGGAGAATAAGCGTTTGTAAAAATAGTTTGTACAAGAGTAGTTAAAGTCATGTGAGTGCAACATATCAGACTTTTTTATTTTCTCACACATTACTAATACAAGTTTGATTAAAATATTATATATTTAAAATATTATCAAGCAAAGTGCGACTCGCATTCGGGAGATCCCGGTTTCCTAACCCTTAGGGCTGGCCAACCTGACGAAAGGATTTTTTGCGGCTTTTCTCGGCCACTTGGCGAATGTTGGGTTGGATAATTTAATCCGTGAATTTTCCTAGCTCCCCTTTCATCACTACATTTTACTTCCTTCTTCTTCAATGCCATACTAGGCATTAAGCAAACCACCCATCCTGGATACCGAGTGAGGTGAGGCCGCGGTAGCGTGTGCGACTCGCATTCGGGAGGTCACGGGTTCGATCCCCGGCGACCGCCCAGTCTGACCTATGGGTTTTTTGTCGTTTCCGCGGATCGGCAGGCGAATGCTGGAGTATTCCATATTCTACCATTCTACCTCTCATTTCCTGTGCCCATCATCTTCCTTCTTATCTGTTTTAGGGTTGTAAGATCAGGCAACGGTGTTCGGCGGGTTGCGGTTGGGCGGTAGATCCGCCTCCGGGTGTTCTCGGGCGGGCGCCGCTTCGGGGACCCGGGAATTAGGGGCTTGTGCGTTCGATTTGGAACACAGAGACCCCGTCCATACTTACGCCCATCGTCATCCTCATTTGGTCACCCTTCGGGTCTCTCCACTCATCCCTCCCAGGGGTCACGTTAGAAGTAAAAAGGGATGTTGTTGCCTATTTTTTGCGCTCTGTCCGGTTTCGAGGGTCCCTACGTACGTCTTAACTTTAACTTTGCCCATCCTGGATACCCTATGATCTAGAGTTTGCTTGCTACTGACTCAAGACATTGGGGTGTAAGTCCAGCAACGAGGAGGTAAACCGGTAAAGAAGAAGCGGAGGGTGTTTCAGGTTTTACATGACAATACAGTGTATAGATATTTCAATTTTCTAGAAGCACCCTGTGAAGTCCTCTTCACACTGAAAACGTTTGTATGATTGGTAAACCGTAAGAGAAATACTAAATCTTACCACACAAAAAATGTACACCTCGTTAACATACGCAATTTATGTCAAATACATTTCCGAGAGAGTGCATTCGATTATTCGATTTAACTTTAAATACTTTTCTACTCCATGATAAGGCCTGTTCTGTTATACGGCAGTGAAATCTGGGGATGGGAAAGAGCAGAGCATGTAAATAAAACACAGGTAGCATTTTGGAAAAGAGTTCTTGGAGTTTCACAAGGCACATCAAATTCGGGGGTATTGAGGGAGGTAGGATGCTATGAAGACACAATACACTGCAAAATAAGAGCAGTGAAGTACTGGCTAAGGCTGATGCATGGGGATAACTCCACACTACGATCCAAATGTTATAAATACCAGCGAGAAAACCTGTCTCCTAAGTTTTGGGCAGCTGATTTGGAAAGGGGTTTGAGGAGAATAGGAATGGGATCAGTATGGCTAAGAGCTGAAACAAATGACAAAAACATATGGAAAGGTGTTAAAAGAAGACTAAGAGACATCAACCAACAGGAAATAGAATCGGACTGTAAAATTAAACCTTCTCTAAGTCTAGCAAATGAAATAAAATTGAACTGGGGTAAAGAGGCATATATACTTAATTTAGGAAGAAAAGAAAGATCAGGAATGGCATGGTTTAGACTGGGGGGCTGGAGAGCACAGAAAATGACCGACGATTCTGGCAGGAGAATCTGCCCATTCTGTGAATTGGATGAGGACTGGGTACATATTCTGGCGGAATGTGCACAGTGGGAGAACCAGCGAACGATTAAACTCAAAGAAAAATTCTTAAGTCCCTTAAGAAAGAGATTGGCATGTTGGGATCTACTGGCTGACCAGAGGAACTGGCAAAACATGGGCAATTTTCTGGCTAAAGTGCGCGAAGCTAGGTCAAATTTGTTCAGTTAGACAAAGGTAATTTATTTCTATTTCCCTTTTTCTTGTTCCTTTTGTTGTGTTTTCTTTATCTGTTGTTTATTTTGTCACCCTATTGTATCTTAAATATGCATGTACGGTCAATGACCCATGCACTAAAAACTTGTGTAATAACTTCAATAATTTGAAACCAATAAAGATACCTTATCTATCTATCTATCTACTTACCTATAGTGAGTAGTTGAAGTATTGCGTCTATACAAAAAAAATCTGATGTGATACATTCTCCTGACTTTCTCTATCTTCTATCGTTTATTTGTGGGTATACAAATTATTCTTACTCAAGCATATTTTTCTATCTACTTCATTTTAATCCAAATAATGTAGGAATAGCTACATTACACATTTTGTTATAGATACAAACGGAAAAGCGACAGTCAAATGTTTTAGAACTGGACGCCATACGTTGGCCTTAAAATTTCATACTGTTTCATGACATCACAATTGACATCAACTGAATGTTAAAAGGACTTTAAGAGAATGATCAAGAAATGAACAATTCGAAGATTTAATAAAGGACATCTCAGAAACGACTTATGCCACAAAAAACTTACTTTAAGTAAATTGTGTGTTTTGAATAGATCTACATTTTTTGTGTAGTACGTTTTCGTCTATCGCTTAACGTTTATCAATTATACAAGATTATACAAAATTCTCTCCGAATGAGGAAGACTTCATAGCTATTGTTCGAAAATTAAGTATATTTAATATATGGTATTTTAATCAAAATCATTATAGCCATTTTTTAGAAAATAAACAATTTCGAAAAATTTTCCAGTTAAACAGTAGTTTGTGGTGGGGGGATTTTCTTGAAAATCGTGTCGCATCTTTGGAAGATATTGAACCTGAATACCAAGTTTGATATTTATCCCACTTCGAAGAAGTAATTTTATTAGGTTGTTTGCACCACGTTTTGGGTTCTAATTTGAAGAAGGTTTGTTGCTGCTACGTACGGAAAGTCAGTTTAAAGATGTATTATATTTCGGCTGTTGGGGTGCCGAACTTGAAGTAGTTGTAACCGCACGTATGGTAAAAAGTTCCCGTATTATAAGCGTGTAAACAGCGAAGAAAAGAGTTAACTATATTAGCAATTTTGGCTAGAATGTAAAAGACATGTTCTTAAAGAAACTGAGAGGAGATGAGGAATCAATATCCAAAAATTGTGGATTGAATGTACTGTACTGGGCAGCAGAGAAAGTGAAAACCAAGCGTTAGTCTCTGCGGTCCACATTCAAATCCTGTGTATGCAGCAATCATCCGACAGTTATTTTTTTCCCGTGGTCATTACCACATCCACAAAGCTAGCATCTGTCGGCGTCACACTGATTACATGTACAGAGGGAGCACAAATGATTATAGGGGTTTAAAATTACGCTATACTCTGTGATATGCAATATAATTTTGAAGAAATTTGAATTCTACATGCGCAAATTTTGTTTTGTTTTATTTTGTAACCAAACAAAGCGTGATAACTCGCGTGCAAACATTTGAATTCGGGAAACATATTTTGTGACTACAGTTCAGTGGGTGTATTGGTGAAGATTTGGTGTTAACGGCCCTTCTGGTAACAACATTATCAGGTGGTACATGATATCATAATTCAGTACATATAGTTCACTGGGTGTATTGGCAAAGATTTGGACTTCAAGGACTTTCTATAAACTATACTTACACCAAGCTAATGGGAACGATTACCAGAATCGCGTGTCTGTTTGCAGAAGGCTCTTAAATAAAATAAACAAGAATTCTGATTTCATCAGGCACATTTTTATGGGGAGATGAATGTTATTTCGTCAATGATTCCACTTTAAACAAACATGATCGTCATTATTGGGCTCCTGAGAATTCACACTGGCTATGACCACATCACACAAGCCCAGTGGGGTTATAAAGTGTGGTACGGCATTTGGGGAGACATCATTGCGCCAGTTTATTTGGCCCATAGCCATATTTGGCAGCTTTTTTTGTAATTCCTTCAGAGTGGGCTGAATATTGAGAAGCTTCTAGAAGACGTCCCACTTTAGTTAGCTGTAAATCACTGGTTTCGGCACAATGGTACACCATCCCATTATTCCAGAGAAGTTAAAGAAAATCTGAACAACGTGTAACCCGTATGTGGTTGCATTCGATGGCCAGCGAGATCGTCCCCTACATTTTTGCTTTGTCTACTACGTTTATCAAGTAGGAGAAGCATTGCATTTCACCCAAAAATACGTTATCGAGATTTCACCAGATATACGTGTTTTAAGGTCCCCTGAATCCAAAAAAAAACATTTTTAGAAAACTTCCGTGTGTATCTCTGTGAACAGAATAACTCAAAAACAAAACGTCGAATCAACACCAAACTTGCTATTTAAGTTTAGTACCTTCTAGAGATGCGACATGCAGATTTTTAAGAAAATTCCCTCACTCAGACACGGAAGACCTTCCGAAAAGTTTGATTTTCTAACAAATGACTAATAATTTTATTAAAATACCATATATTAAACATATTTAAATGAAAAATAAAATTTATAACTTGAATTTTATGGAAATAGCCTTGAATTCCACTTCATTAGGAAGAAATTTTATATAATCTTGTATAACTGTTAAAATTAAGCGACAAACGAAAACGTGCTATACAAAAAATGTAGATCTCTTTAAAATGCATAATTTATTTAAATCATTTTTTGTGGTATAAGCTACTTCTGAGATATCCGTTATTAAAGGTCCGAATTGTTAATTTTTGGTCATTCTCTTGAAGCCCTTTTAACATTTAGTTGTTTCTCGCGAATGCATGGAATACAGTGTGGAATTTTAAGGTCAGCATATAGCGACCAGGTCTTAAAGATGTGACTATCGCTGTTCCCTTTGTATCTATAACGAAATGTGTAATGTATCTATTTATACAAAGGTTTTTTGGATTAAAATGTAGTAGATAAAAATAAGCTTGTGTAAGAATACCTTGTATACCCACTAATAAGCGATAGAGGACAGAGAAAGCCATGTGAGTGTATCACATCAGAATTTTTCTTCTTGAGTGCATTCATCAAGTCAGATACATGTTTGAACTTGTTTACTGCCTAGCGGTAATCCTGAGTTCTTATTTCTCAGCGAAACTGTCGTTAAATAACGCATAAAACACACACACACACACACACACTCACATTCAAATACCAGATACTGGCTATACCATGAAATATTCTTGATATAAGAAAACTTTCTCGAGCCCAGACGGGAATGGAATCCGCGGCCCCTCACACAGCAGGCAGATTCTCTACCGACTGAGGTACCGGACCAGTCCTAACAGTTAGTATTTGTATTCAAGTATTAGTCTTTCATTTAGCAAGGTCGTCCTTGTCGTATGGAGTCCCCTTTACAGTTCTGCTTAGGCAAACTTTGTGGCATCCGCACTATCCGGGATAAACTAACTTCAACGGAGAACGGCTTGTGTGGACCACCTGGTATTATATAGTTCCGCATATACACACTTGCCAGAGTAAGAACATTATTTTACCGATTTGCATGATGGCATCCTGCTCAGATATAGCGTTTGTGTGATTATTTATTATTTATTATGAAAAGCTAGATTAAACTTTTTAAATATAAGACACTGCTGTAACATATACTTGATTTTGACTTTCTTTATACGTATAGTAAGTAGGGGAAGTATTGTATTCCACCCAAAAATTCGATACCAAGATTTAACCGGAAATACATGTTTTGAGGCCTCTGAATCCAAAAAAAGGTATTTTTAGAAACATGTGAGTGTCTGTGCGTGTGTCTGTGAACAGCATAACTCAGAAACAAACAGTCGGATAAACACCAAACTTGGTATTTAGGTTCAGTGTCTTCCAGAGATACGACACGAAGGTTTTCAAGAGAATACTCCCCAGATTACCCTTTACATGGAACATTTTTCGAAAATTTTAATTTTCTCAAAAATGACTAACGATTTTAATTAAACTATCACATATTTAAAACACTTTTATGACAAATTAAATGTATATCTTGAATTTTCTGGGAATGTCTCCAAAAGTGTTCTTCATTGTGAAAGACGTTTGCATAACTGGTAAACCATAAGAGATAGACAAAATTTTACTGCACAAAAAAATGTAGATCGCGTTAAAATACACAATTTATGTCATATACATTCTTTGTTTGTTGAGTGAACCATTTTCGAGATATTGCTTGTTATCCCGTTAAATTTTCCAATACTTATTCTTTTTCTCAAATGGAAATTCGTTATTCATTTTTTTGTCCTGGTAATTCAAAGAGAATGGAATACTCCACATAGCAACCAGCTCTTAAAATATTTGACTATCGCTTAAAGCCTAGCAATTCCCCTTGCATCTACAAGAAAATTAGCAATAAGATTAACATCCTGATATCTTATCTCGATTAACATGAAGCATATTAGAATAAGCGTTTGTAAAAATAGTTTGTACAATAGTAGAGAAAGTCATGTGAGTGTAACATATCGGATTTTTATTTCACGCGAGGGGCAGAGGACAATTTAAGCATGCGGTCAGAGGCCAAGGTATAAAACCTCCGGGAGAAAGGGATGAAATAGCGGCAGGTGCGGATATTGTGGGGTCCCTAAAACACGATAGAAACACTGTTGTGGGCACCCCCCCCCAGCGCTGCTTCTGGCGAACAGGTTGGAATTGTCCTGGTTCCCTACTAGAGGAGAGAGAAATAGTAACAGAGCGCATATCCATCACACACCGCCAAACTACCCAGTCAAGCCCCTACCCCGAAAGAAGATAGGAAATGAAATGATGGGGAATGAGGGACGAGAAAATATCATGTGTTAGTACACAAAACCACTCCAGCATTCGCCCAGTACCAAGGGAAAACCGAAAGTCAGAGTGGGCGAGGACCGCACTTGGGACCTCTGTGAAATGGTAGCTCTGTCAGCTGTTAAATGGTATACTTTGCACATTTGGCCACGAAATTACAAGCCTTCTAATGGAAAACACTGCTGTAACATATACTACTACGTATAGTAAGTAGGGGAAGAATTGTATTCCAACCAAAAATTCGATACCGAGATTTCACCGTAAATATATGTTTTGAGACCCACTGAATCCAAAAAAAGCATTTTTGGAAACATGTCCGTGTGTGTGTGTCGGGGTGAGTGTGCGTGTTTGTGTGTGTGTGTGTGTGTGTGTGTGTGTGTCTGTGAACAGCATAACTCAGAAACGAACAGTCGGATAAACACCAAACTTGGCATTTAGGTTCACTATCTTCCAGAGATGCGACATGAAGGTTTTCAAGAAAATCCACCCATCCTAGATTACCCTTTACATGGAACATTTTTCAAAAATTTTAATTTTCTCAAAAATGGCTCTACGATTTTGATTAAAATAACATATGTTTAAGATGTTTTCATGACAACTGAAATGTATATCTCGAATTTTCTGGAAATTCTCCAAAAGTATTCTTCATTGTGAACGACTTTTGCATAACTGGTAAACCATAAGAGATAGACAAAATTTTAACATACAAAAATGTAGATCGCGTTGAAATACACAATTTATGTCATATACATTTTTTTGGTTGAGTGGACCATTTTGGAGATATTGCTTGTTATTCCCTTAATTTTTTAATACTTATTTTCTCAAATGGGAATTCGTTATTCATTTTTTTGTCTTGGATATACAAAGAGTATTAATCTGTGGCAAAGAGAATGTTGCTGCACATAGTTTACCAGCTATTAAGAGATACGTATGTCTATGCTTAAAGGCTACTTACTGTATTTATATATTGCCCTTGCAAATACAAAACAAGGGGAACATAGTAGGCCTTAAGCAACAGTCAAATATTTTTAGAACTGGTCGCTAAGTGTAAAATGTAATTCTCGTTTCTGCAAATGTTTATCTCGATTAATATGAAGTAGTTGGAGAATAGAAGCTTGTAAAAATAGTTTGTACAAGAGTAAAGAAAGTCATGTGAGTGTAACACATCATATTTTTTATTTCAAATTTTGCTTCAGCTCTGTGAAACATCTACATATACGATGTTTGGTAAATGAATGTGCGGTGGGATTTACATTAACGGATCCATTAAAACTTTTCGTGTTGTCTTTATTGCCCTTTAGTGCAAGTTTTCATCTTTTCACGGAGAGAGGAAGCTATGAGGCAATGATTCCGGTTATGAAAGTCCTACAAAGATTCTAAAGTTTGGAGTCTTAATGTTTTCAGAGTTGGTTTGGAAAAGTTTATGCTCAAATCTATTATCTACCAAATGCCATCATGTCCTCAGCTGTTAATGAACCTTCCTCACAGGAAAATGGTTGCAGATGAAACTTGGGGGAAAAGACGAAACGCAGAATAATGAAAGAGAGGAGCAATGGACATGAAGGAGAGACACGGTCACCAACAATCACTTGGGGTTTCATCATCAAAGTTTCAGGAATTGGTGTCTGGCGTATTCCAGGCGTAGAAAGAAAGAGCGGATTTCGTTTTATTGGTTCGTCGTTCACTTCAAATGACTCGGCCCGTATAAAAGCCGTCTCCCTGATGTCCCAAATGACTCCCTCCCCCTCCCAACACGTGCTCAATAAAGGAGATGTACGGTAAAGCAACCTTAAGCGTCTTAAGACGGGACATTACCGTTTTCCTCAAATTTCGTTGTTGGCACTGAGGCCTGGAGATATCGTTGTTCTTCTCCAGCAACGCTGATATCACAATCTATTACAACTAAAGTGCTTTATTCCTGAATTAACGAGGACAAACTGTGAACATTTCAAAATTTGAGTCTCTTAAGCAAATAATTTAATTTCTTTACCGCACACCATTTACCAATATATGCAACTAATTCCCAAATTTTTACTTTCTCTACTACGTATAGTAAGTACGGGAAGTATTGCATTCCACCCTAAAATTCGATACCGAGATTTCACCACAAATACATGTTTAGAGGTGCTCTGAATGCAAATAAGGCGTTTTTGGAAACATGACCGTGTTTGTATCTCTGTGTCTGTGAACAGCATAACCCAAAAACGAAAAATCAAATAAATATCAAGCTTGGTATTTGTGTTTAGTATTTTCCAAGCATGCGACACAAATATTTTCAAGAAAATCCCCCCACCGCAGACTACCCTTTACATGGAACATTCTTCGAAACTTTTGATTTTTTCAAAAAAGGCTCTAACGATTTTGATTACAATACTACATGTTTAAGATATTTTCATGGCAAACGAAATGTATATGTTTTAGTTTCTGGAAATATGCCCAAAAGTCCTTTTTATTCTGAATGGCTTTCGCATAACTCTTAAACCGTAAGAGATGGACATACTTTTACTACACGAAAAATGTAGATCTCGTTAAAACACACAATTATGTCATAAACATTTGTTTTGTTCAGTGAATCATTTCCAAGATATTCCTTAGTATTTTTTTTTAAATTTCCAATACTTTTTCTCTAATGGGAATTCGTTATTCGCTTTTTTATATCCTGGACATACAAAGAGAATGAAATGCTCCTCGTGGCGAACAGCTCTTAAAAGATTTTTGGCTATTGCTTAAAGCCTACCATATTCCCCTTGCACCTGCAAGAAAATTAGCAATATGATATAAATATTTACATAAATTTATATATATATTCATACATGACGTAAATTGTGTGTTTTAACGAGATCTACATTTTTTCTGTAGTAAAACTTTGTCTATCTCTTACGGTTTACAGTTATGCAAAATTCATTCAGAATGAAAACGACTTTGAGTGCATTCCCAGAAAATTCAAGATGTATCTACATTTCATTTGCCATGAACGTGTCTTAAACATTTGCTATTTTAATTAAAATCGTTGCAGCCATTTTTGAGAAACTCAGAATTTTCGAAAAATGTTCCATATAATGGGTATTATGGAGTGAAGGGATTTTCTTGAAATTATTCGTGTCCTATATTTGAAAGACGCCGAACCTAAATAACAAGTTTAGTATTTATCCTACTTCTGGTTTTTGAGTTATGCTGTTAACAGACACACACACGGACACACAAACACACACGACCTTCTTCTAGAAATGCTTTTTTACTTTCTCTACTACGTACAGTAAGTAGGGGAACTATTGTGTTCCACCCAAAAATTTGATACCGAGATTTCACCGGAAATACATGTTTTGAGACAACCTGAATCCAAACAAAGCATTTTTGGAAACATGCCCGTGTGTGTGTCTGTGTGTGTGTGTGTGTGTGTGTGTGTGTGTGTGTGTGTGTGTGTGTGTGTGTGTCTGTCTGTGAACAGCATAACTCAGAAACGAACAGTCGGATAAACACCAAACTTGGTATTTAGGTTCAGTATCTTCCAGAGATGCGACACGAAGGTTTTCAAGAAAATCCCCCCACCCCAGATTATCCTTTACTGGAAGATTTTTCGAAAAGTTTAATTTTCTCAAAAATGGATCTAACGATTCCCTTCACGTAAGGGAGGCCGAGGTCTCGTGTAGTAGACTGACTGGAAAGCGACGACAGACAGAATAGAGGGACCAAAGTCCTCCATTCTGAATCCGCTGTAGCCAGAGAAGCCAGGAATTTGCTGTCATGGCCCACACCTCACAGGCGTAGAGCATCGGAGGTAAGATAAGGGCTTTATAAAGGCGTAACTTTAAGTGAACCGGCAAAGTGGAAGCTAGAACCGGGTATAAGGCAGCTACCGCCCCCTTAGCCCTGTTCATGTTCCACGCACGTGTTCTTGAAAAGTTAGGCGCTTATCCAGAGTAATACCCAAGTAGCGTATGGAAGTCCCCCACTCTATCCTTTGGCCCTGATAGGTCTGTCTGCAGCGGGGATTCGGCTCCTGGTGAACAGAAGAGCTAGGCTTTTGCCCGGATTCACGGACATCGCCGCCACTGCCTGCACGAGAATTCAACGAGACGGAGGTATCGTTGTATGGGGATAAAGGCTCTAAGGATGTGTCTGTTGATAGTGTACAGCAGGACGTCGTCTGAGCAAACTGGGCCATATTGACGCCCTGCACCGTGAATGTTTATTCGACTCCGATTGGCTGCTGGCTGGCTAAGTTTTAGCCCGAGTGAATGTTTGCTGTGTGCCCACCCTCATCAGGGTTTAATTCTTTTCAGTAGAAAATTAATGAAAGGATGAAGGTAGTAATGAAAGAAAGGAGGAAGCATATAGCTCCTCGAGCCTGTTAGGATGCAGCGGCCTTCTGCACCCTGGTGTGTGTGTGTGTGTGTGTGTGTGTGTGTGTGTGTGTGTGTTTATCAATTTCTTAGGTTGGGATTGAATTTTGAGACCAATCATCTCTTGGATAGGATTACTATGAAGTTCAGCTTTAGCTGCTGTTGGTGAAACTCCTTGGTTATCTGGTGTGCCTGCATACCATGCGGGGAACCCGATGACGCCGATTTCTTGGGTTGTAATCCCCAAGTGATCTGACCAGGATACGCTGATGGTTTGGTAAACTGGCGTAAAATGTATAGCCCGTCGCCTAATTTCATCTTCCACATATGGAAGAGATGAATGTTTATTAGCTTGAACGTAACTACTTTATGCAAACGAGAGGATGGTCTATGGTCCGCATTCGTAGGTCCCGTGTTCAAATCCTATTGGCCGAACAATCTGACTGGGATTTTTTGTGGGCTCCCTCAGTCCTCAAAGTAAATATCGGATTGGATATTTAATACCACAGCCCAAATTTCCACCTCAAGTCTAAAACGATAGTAAAAATGAAAATAGACGGTAATTGTGAATGCTCTGTCATCTATCCACAGATAATGAAACCAATAAACTAGACGCCTAATGCCATCAGTCCGACACATGTAGAACCAGAGGTACAGCTGCTAAAGTCTGTGGATACGTGACGAAGTACGATGGTGTGGTGGAGGAATGAAACCTAGAAGGCTAATTTTCTGCCACACAAGATTTCTCCTAACCGATCCGTAGCGAAATAACCACGCAAGTGACATAAAATAAATTGACGGAATTTTTATTTCTATAAAATGTGTGCATGCATTCCTAGTTGTAACAAAGGAAGAGGTAGATTGTTAGTTGTTGAATAGTATGTGTATCCCGTGTTTATAAAATGTAATTGTTATCGAATGTGTTTATAAATTCAACTGTTGTCGAATGTAACTTAAAATTTAGCTAATACCTTTGTAATATCTAATATATGCAACTTTTGTGACAGGCAAGGCATCTCATCTTTACTACTCTTGTATTTAGTTTACTCTTGGAGACATTCCCAGAAAATTCGAGATATACATTTCATTTGTCATGAAAATATCTTAAATATATGATACTTTAATCAAAATCGTTATAGCCATTTTTGAGAAAATTAAAATTTTCGAAAAATGTTCCATGTAAAGGGTAATCTGGGGTGGGGGTATTTTCTTGAAAACTTTCGTGTCGCAACTCTGGAAGATACTGAACATAAATACCAAGTTTGGTGTTTATCCCACTTTTCGTTTTTGAGTTATGCTGTTCACAGACAGACACACACATAAGACATACACATGGACATGTTTCCAAAAATGCTTTATTTTTTATGTCCTGGACATGCAAAGAGAATGCAATGCTCCACATAGCAACCAGCTCTTAAAAGATTTGACTAACCCTTAAAGTCTACCATATTCTCCTTAAAACTAGAAAAAACATAAGCAATAAGATAGAATCTGCTAACGTTTATCTCGATTAACATGAAGTAATGGAGAATACGCGTTTGTAAAAATAGTTTGTACAAAAGTAGAAAAAGTCATTTGAGTGCAACACATCGGCTATTTTTAGATTGTTAGTGCCAAATTAGCTCTATCTATGTAAATGGTTTTCGAACATTGTACTTTATTCACATCTGAAAACATAAATAAGACTAGTTGCAGCCGTTTGACGAGAGAATACAAGCACTTAATCACTAGTGATTAGGATGGGTTTTATCAGCGACTTGTACCGTGATGCTGAGCATGGTCACAGTCGCTCGTTACATAATATACAGAATGTCTCATGACCTCTGCGACAAACGCTGAGGAACGATAAATCTCGCAGAGCAGAACGTCTTTTGTCAAGCAACCACCATCCTCCGACGCATCGTTGTAGAGTTATTCACCCTTTTGAAGCGCATCCGGTAGGATAGGTTTTAGAGACAAAGTCAGTACACGTTGACGCTCTGTTTGTTTACAACCGCTGAATCAAATGACATCGCCTCTTTCTTGTTCCTTGCGTTAGGACAAGGTTTGGTAGGTCTCGAGACATACAGCCCAATTTAACTCAGTGTTTATGAACAACAGCTCCACACATACCACCTCCAGAAAGTACGGAAACTGGGGCCGAAAGACTTCGCACCTCGTGTTCAGTTTGCCCAATGTTTTCTGCAACAAGGTATTGCAGATCCTACATTTTCCGTGCACACTTGTTTACAATGAGGCCTGCTTCACACGAGGATGCTTCAACAGCAAGAACAGCCACATCTGGGATGTTGAGAACCCTCGTGTAGTGTTCGTTAGACATCACCACAAAGGTATTCCGTAAACTTCTGGGCTGGAATTGTTGGTGATCATCTGTTGGGACCTTTCGTTTTGCCACCCCGTTTGAGTTAATTTGGGCTGTGCGTCTCAGACCTACCAAACCTAGCAAGACATAAGGGACAAGAAAGAGGTGACGTCACTCGACTCAGCGGTTATAAACAAACAGACAGTCAAAGTGTAGCTATTGACTGTGCCTCTCAAACCTATCCTACCGGATACGCTTCAAACAGGGATGAATAACTCTGTAAGAATTCGTCAGAGGATGGTGGTTGCTTGACAAACATACTCCCCTCTGCGAGATCTATCGCTCCTCAGAACTTTTCGCAGAGATGCTGAAATACTCTGTGTATTTGTTTTACATGCTGAGTACAGGATTAAGTCATTCTTAATATCTTAACACTTGACAAATCCCTGCATTGCCCTTGCTTGCAGTTAACACTCCCTCTTCCTATTACAGACTTACAATATTATAATGCAGAAAGTCCATTACAATTGCGAAAGTCACTGAAAACAACATGCACATCTTATATTTGCTCCAAAGATAAAAGTTCTGTTGCGTACTGGCTTTAATAAAGAAACTCGTTAACAACAAATGCAAATAGCGAGAGTGTAATGGGAATATGGAGACAACTTCGTTAGACCCAGACTGAAGCAAAAATTCCGCACGCTATTATAAAATTACGTGTCCCGCGTGATGAAATAAAATCCGTGCTGTGGGACTACGTGGTTATGTGCCCCTGAATACCAACAAGCTCTCCACTTCCTAATCAGCGTGTTGTTGCTGTGGACACGCAGTGAACTCTACCAGTTCGATCATTATCGAACCAAACCGATTCTACAATGTTGAGGTCGGGAAGAATCGACGAGGCATTTTAGTTATCCGTGTAGTGATATGCTGGCCATAATATTCAGTTTGCTTGATCCTTCAAAATGTTGAACGGAATGTCGTCATATGTGCGTTATTTCTCTAAACCCAGTTTCTTATAAACTTATTCCGCACGGAAACATACCAGACTGTGTCACTCCATGTCAGCTTTACCCTCATTGACTAAAGCTGCTCGCGCCATGAAGTGCACATTTCCTAACAGATGTAGAAACATGTACTCATACAAATGGGGTGTTGGAAGCATACAATTACAAAGAACGGCTGTCTCTGTGGTCTGGTGGTTAGCATACTAACCAACAAATACAGAGACTCGATTCTCGGCTGGAGGTTAGGAGTTTTCTTTGGCTAGGATTACTATATAATTCATAGAGTGTGGAAGGATGACAGAGCCTGATTGTGTGTGTGTGTGTGTGAATTTAAATACAGGTGGCCCAAACAAGTCTTCCTTTGCAGCTTTATGTTTCCCGCATACACAGGTGCAAAAGAAGTTGTCGCATCTTTGCTGTTCAAAGGGGCAGTGTAGATACTGATAACAATTAGCGGTCTTCTTGTCGGTAAGGAGTTCCTTATGCAATTCTGCTTAGGCGAACATATTGGTATCCGCCCTATCCGGTATAAACTAACTTCAACTAACTTGTGTGGGGCACCTGGTACAACCCAAAGATTAACCCAAACAGTCAACGAGTGAACACCATTGCCATGAGCAATTGCTCTAAAGATAAAAGCTACCGATATGATCTAAGATTTAGGCGGTATATAAACGGAACAAACAAAAACAATTATTAAATAAGATTTAATTTGCATTTACTTACAGTTTTCGCTGGTGGCAGAATTACTTTTCTGTTAGTTCTGAATCTTCGTCAGATTCACTACCAGAAGAACTTTCCAGGTGTTTTAATTTCCTTTCGGGATTTCCCTATAATATTAAAAGGTACACCCGTAAATTCAGATACGAGCTCCAGAGTTTTTACTTTCTCCTACGCACATAGTAGGTAGAGAAGGCATAACATTTCATCTAAAAATTCGATACCGAGATTTCACTGGAACCACATCTTTGAGGCCTCCTGAATAAAGGAAGAAGAATTTTTAAAAGAATTCCGTGTGGGACTGTGAACAACATAACTCAAAAACGAAAAGTCGAATAAATACCAACCTTGGTATTTAAGTACAGTATCTTGCAAAGATGCTACATGAATTTTTTCAAGAAAATCCCCGATCCCAAACTACCCTTCATATGAAAAGTTTTTGGAATTTTTTTATTCTCTGAAGAATGGATCTAAAGATTTTCATTAAAATACCACATTTTAAATATATGTACATGACAAATAAAACTTATATATTGAATTTTCTGAGAATAGCCGTGAAGTCCTCTTCATTCGGAAGGATTTGATACAATCTTATATAACTGGCGAACATTGAGCGATAGACGAAAACGTACTACACAAAAAATATAGAGCTCTTTAAAACACATATTTATTTCAGATAACTTTCTTTGTGGCACAAACCATTTCCGATATATTGTTAATCATGGTTCTCATTTTTTATCATTTTTGACATTCTGTAAAATCCTTGCAGTTGCTTTTCGTGATTGCAAAACAGAATGGAAATTTTGTTTGGCCCGCAGCTCAGTCGGTAGAGATCTGCCTGCTATGTGAGGGGTCGCGAAGTCGATTCCCGACTGGGTGTGGGATTTTTTTCTAGCAAGAATATTCCGTATCCTTCCCGAGAATGTGAATATGTGTGTGTGTGTGTGTGATCTAATGATTAAAACCCATCAGCAAGCGAATACGAGTTAAACAATTGACTATAGGCAATAATATGTTCCAAAGGTAATACCGCCGTTAAAGCTATTGTTAGTTAATGGAACTTAAAAGAAAAGTATGGAATTTTAAGGCCAACGATTAGAACTCTGTTCTTAAACATTTGACTATCACTTTTCCTTTTCTGTCTATAATGAAATGTGTAATGTAACTATTTTTGCAAATCTCGATTAAAATGAAGTAGATCGAATAATAAGCTTTCGTAAGAATAGTTTGTACCCACTAATAAACGATAAAAGGGTGGAGAAAGTCATTATATCCCATCATTCCTAACGTCTGGAACGATGACATAGAGGCTGATTGTGTGTTTGTGTCTTTGTGAATTTAAATACCAGGTGGCCCAAACAAGCCCTCCTTTGCAGTTTTATGTTTCCCGAAAGTCATGTGCATGTAACACATCAGATTTGTCATATTCGTAGAATTAGATTTCTTTCCGGAAGGACATTAAAAGTGTGTAACATGAATTTTTCTCGCCACCACTTACGATATTTGAGCTCAAAGGTACCTGCGGATTCTGTCATTATGAAGCATTTATATATATGGGAAACAAGCACTTTTAGTCGTAAGTGAATAGCAGTCAATATTGATGCTCTTCTGCTGTAGGCTCAATGGAGGTGTTAAAACTGCGGTCAAACATCAAGCAGTAAACAACCTACACGTGCCTCCTGGTACACGAGTCAAGTTTAAACACAATAAGTAACCTCCCACAATTTCATAATACTATGGCGCTAATAATCAAATGAGTCAATAACTTTCTCATGACTCCTCGAATGTATGAAGAGGAACTACTATTTCAAACACAAAGCTAAATTATATTCCAATAATCGTAATGCGTCCAGCAATCTATGAGGAAAGACTAGATACTCGTATTTTGTTTACATTGTTTACATTTGCGTGAATGGAGAGTTTTTAGTCAGTTATTCTAACCGTTAAAATCACCGATGTTTTGTGCGTCGAGATCGTTAACGACGAAGTCGTGAATGGAGGGTCTACGGTACAAATCCCGCCAGCATTATCCACCCTGATCGGCATTTTCGAGGTTTTCCTTAGTACTTATAACCCAAATGTCGTGGAGGTACTTTAAACTTAGGCATGGAACGTTTCCTTTCCCAGTTATCATTTCATTTCATGCATCGCAGTGTTGCTGGCTGTGTTCTTTTAAGTAATGCTTAACATCTGTTCTTATATACAGTATAGTATGTATCCTATTTTGCAATCATAGGTGATGCGACTTGGGGGAAGAGCTAATTGGAATAAAGAAAGGATAAAGACAGCTCAAAGCTTGGCTTGAAGGATCCTATTATATTTTTACTTTCTCTACTACGTATAGTAAGTAGGGGAAGTATTGTATTCCACCCAAAAATTCGATACCGAGATTTCACCGGAAATACATGTTTTGAGACCCCGTGAATCAAAAAAAGCATTTTTGGAAACATGTCCTTGTGTGTCTGTGTGTGAACAACATAACTCAGAAACGAACAGTCGGATAAACACCAAACTTGATATTTAGGTTCAGTATCTTTCAGAGATGCGACACGAAGGTTTTCAAGAAAGTTTCCCCATCCCAGATTACCCTTTACATGGAACTTTTTTCGAAAATTTTAATTTTCTCAAAAATGGCTCTAACGATTTCGATTAATATATCATGTTTTAAGATATTCTCATGACAAATGAAATGTGTATCTCAAATTTTCTGGGAATGTCTCCAAACGTATTCTTCATTGTGAACGACTTTTGCATAACTGGTAAACCATAAGAGATAGACAAAATTTTACTACACAAAAAATGTAGATCGCGTTAAAATACACAATTTATGTCATATACATTTTTTTTGTTGAGTGAACCATTTTCGAGATATTGCTTGTTATTCCGTTAAATTTTCCAATACTTATACTTTTTCTCAAATGAAAATTGTTATTCATTTTTTTTGTCCTGAACATGCCAAGAGAATGGAATCCTTCACATAGCAACCAGCTCTTAATGTATTTGACTATCGCTTAAAACCTACCAACTCCTCTTGCATCTACAAGAAAATTAGCAATAAGATTAACATCTCGATATCTCGATTAACATGAAGCATATGGAGAACAAGTGTTTATACAAGAGTAGGGAAAGTCATGCGTGTGTAACACATCAGATTTTTGACAGTAGAACTCCAGAACTCCAATTGAATCAGTGTTAGGTTCACAATATGGGCTGGATCAGTTATTTAGTTCAGCTTGCATGGTTTAGTAGCTTTTCCCCTACGGGACTTACCTTCAAGGTATGTGAAGATGTGCCGAGGAGTGTCACTGTTTAGTAGTGCCATATCCGGCGTCTAGAAGGGCCAGTCGAGTCGACTAGCACGATAATCAGCCACAGCCTGACGGACAGGCGGGCGAGCGGACTGGACAGTAGGAGACAACTCGGTCAAAGTCCCCTCCCCCCGCCCAGTTATATAGGAGCTAATTTCCTACACGGTCTCTCTATTGTAATGGAGGCTTTTACCATGCATAGTATGCCACCACCCTGGTTTTGCGTGGGTTTTCAGGATTTTCCTAGAGACACGTGACTTCTCTTAAGTTGCACGATGCCACATTCTTCTACAAGTTTCTATCCGGAAAGTGGTGTCAGAGTAAAGTCCACTGGGACTACCATAGGGTATGGCAAGCCACTTGTATCCTGTCACGTACACAGCTTATCAAAGCTTCAGCAAGTCAAGAAAATGTAAAATGAGATTCCACATAAATTTAGAACATTGTGACAGGCTAATATAAAACTTGTACTCCTGAATCACATACGTGACACTATATAAATTTTCATTAAAGTTAGTCAGAAATTATAAATTAGAAGAATTTTGTATTTTCGCAGATAATTTTCTCATGAAACAATTATATTACCATGTATTGTGTATCTTAAAGGGTTGTTTTCCTCATCACGTCTATGTAATGTTCAACGCTTTCCCTGTTTTGCTATCCCGATATTTTATGTATATTCATTATAAATTTATATTGTCAAAAGCATCTCTTCATAATTAAACGCTGTACGACGTCTGAAACTTTCCCATTAGTTTTCTCCTGGGGGAGTAATTCCTAATCCTTTAGAATACGCCCACAAAAACTTCAATGCCATTTGCACATGTCCCTCAGGCAATCTCAATGAATCACAGGAACATTGTAAAAGCTCTTCATGTCATTTGCACAATCATTTGAGAAGCATTCACTCCGAAGATGCGCTAAATATACAAAGCTCTGTGAAAAATTAGTCTCATCTCTGACAGTTTCTATGATTGCCCTTCTGCATGTTCCAACGAGTTGCTGAAATCTTTGGAAACAAAAAGCAAAGTGCCTTTGAGAATTATGCATGAGGGTAGCTCAATATTTCCGTCTGGTTGCCATAGTTTGCTTCGCAAGTTCTTCTTCCTTTGGGAGATGTTTGGAAAAGAGGAGGAAAATGCTGCGGGATGAGTAAACGAGACTTGTACAGGTTAAACGAGACTGCGGCTCAGCCCTGGCCCCTAGAGGGATGGGTCACACACGCGCCGACCATTATCCTCTGCTCTTTAAACATATAACTCATAAAAATGGCAAATACTGCTCCTGCAATTTTTAAATTGAATCATTAATTCTGGAAACGACCCATTTTTATAAATGCCAGATCATAACACCGGCTTTTGTTAGCTAACATTTCATTTATATGTCCTTTTCTTCTTTATAGTGTCTTCCATAAGGTAAACGTTTGGTTTATTTCCGAAAATTAGCAAGAACATTTTTCCGTGTATATTCGGTCCACATTTTTCTAAAATCACAATGCACATTTCTTGTTACTTTCTCTTTATTACGTATAGCAAGTAGGGTAAGTTTGTATTCCAACCAAAATTTTGATATCGGCATTTCACCGGAAATACATGTTTTGGGCCCCCTGAATCCAGAAAAAGCATTTTAGAGAAAGATCCGCGCGTGAGGCTGTGAACAGCATAACTCAAAAACAAAAAGCAGATAAATACCAAACTTGGTATCTGGGTTCAGTACCTTTCAAAGATGTGACACGAAGATTTTCAAGAAAATCCCCCAATCCCAAGCTGCCCTTTACATGGAATATTTTTGATTTTCTAAAAATTGGCTCTAATGATTCTGATTAAAATGCCATGTTGTATTAAATATTCACATAAAAAATAAAATGTGTATCTTGAATTTTTTGGGAATAGCCCACACCCCATGGAAATTCCTATCTCCAGGTAAACGGTATTATTGGGCTGTTAAGTGTGGCAGTTGTTCCTAGCCATCTGTACGAACACCATAAGAGAAAAATACCTAAAGTATGGAAAAGTGATAAGTGTTAAACTAAAGGCATTTGTTTAAAAGTATGGAGAAAATCTTTTTTCACGGATCATGTATTATTCTGCAACATCTGTGACGTGAGAGTGGCTGCTGTAAAAAACGTTTACGATAGAAGAACACATGTCATGAGAGAATAATAAAGGTTGTCTGCAGCAATTTGAAAATAAGGCTAATGTAAACTTACAGCAGTTTCTTCTGGGGGCAAACTCGTTCAACATTTAGGCTTAGAAATCATGTGAAGCATTCTTATCCGCCGATATACCACTTCACAACTTGAATCATCCTAAGCTGCGCACTTTCTTTGAAGAGGAGATCCAGAACATTGAGAAGAACCTACGTTGATCGATGCTACGACAAAACTTTGCAACAAATAAGAGAAAGAGATGGAGAAAAAAATATATTCGTATTCATAGACGAGAAAACAGACTCTGTAGGCCGCTGTGTAGCGAATGTTATTGTTGGAGCTCTACAAGCACACAGCCCTGGAGAACAGGGTCTACTATACTGTGAGCAGCTGGACAAAGTAAACTACTCAACAATCAGCTTAGTATTTGACCATGCATTGCGAAATACTTTGACCCAGTGGGATTCGGAATTCCAATGTATTGCTTTTTATGTCAGCCGCAGCACCCTACAACCTACATGATGAAAGCTGCTGTTTCCTTTAAGCGTGCTACAAACACTACGTATTCAAAAGTATTCGGACAGCTGGCTGAAAATGGCGTACAAGTTCGTAGTGCCCTCCATCAGTAATGCTGGAAGTCAATATGGTGTTGGCCCACCCTTAGCCTTGATGATAGCGTTTACTCTCGCAGGCATACTTTCAATCAGGTGCTGGAAGGTTTCTTGTGGAATGGCAGCCCATTCTTCACGGAGTGCGGAACTGAGGAGAGGTATCGATGTAGGTCGGTGAGGCCTGGCACGAAGTCGGCATTCCAAAACATCCCAAAAGTGTTCTATACGATTCAAGTCAGGACTCTGTGCAGGCCAGTCCATTACAAGGATGTTATTGTCCTGTAACCACTCCGCCACAACCCGTTCAGTATGAACAGGTGCTCGATCTGTTGAAAGATGCAAACGCCATCCCCGAATTGCTCTTCAACAGTGGGAAGCAGGATGGTGCTTAAAATATCAACGTAGGTCTGCGCTGTGATCGTGCCACGCAAAACAACAAGGGATGCAAGCCCCCTCCAGGAAAAACACGACCACACCATAACACCACCCCCTCCGAATTTCACTGTTGGCAATACACACACTGGCAGATGACGTTCACCGGACATTCACTATACCCACAACCTGCCATCGGATCGCCACATTGCGTACCGTGATTCGTCACTCCACACAACGTTTTGCCACTGTTCAATCGTGTAATGTAGACGCTCCTTACACCAAGCAAGGCGTCGTTTGGCATTTTGCTGCGTGATGTGTGCCTTATGAGCAGCCGCTCGACCATGGAATCCAAGGTTTCTCATCTCACGCCTAACTGTCACAGTACTTGGAGTGGATCCTAATGCAGTATGGAATTCATGTGTGATGGTCTGGATAGATGTCTGGCTACTACTCTTTATGACCCTCTTCAAATGTCGGCGGTCTCTGTCAGTCAACAAACGAGGTGTACGCTTTTGTGCTGTACATGTCCCTTCACGTTTTCATTTCACTATCACATCAGAAATTATAACCACTTGTAGAGAATGGAGTCGGTGGCTTTAGAATCCAAGAAACAAAGCTTTCAGATGCTGGTTTTGTGTAGTCTCCCGTTAGGATCACTAAGTGTTTGGGACATTTTCACTAACGCCAACCGAGCCACCAGTTCCCGTGCGTTGTTTATTGCTAGCGGCAATTAGTGCGCTGTGGTGCGTAAATGTATTTTGAGTGCAGTGTGTTCGTAACGAGTGTAAATAATAAGATACATTTTGGAACAAGAATTTTGATTTACCACAATAATATTAAATGCGGATGGAATTCAACACAAAAAAATCTGATGTGTTACACTCATATGACTTTCTATACTCTGGTACAAAGTATTTTACAAACGCTTATTCTCCATAAGCTTTATGTTAATCGAGATGTTAATCTTATTGCTAATTTTCTTGTACGTGCAAGGGTAATATGGTAGTATTTAAGCGATAGTCAAATCTTTTAAGCGTTGGTTGCTATGTAGAGCATTTCATTCTCTTTGTATGTCCAAGACATAAAATAATGAATAACGAATTCCCATTTGAGAGAAAGCATTGGAAAATTTAAGGGAATAACAAGCAATATCTCGAAAACGGTTCACTCAACATCAAAAATGCATATGACATATATTGTGTATTTTAACGCGATCTACATTTTTGTGTAGTAATCTTTTGTCTATCTCTTATGGTTTACCAGTTATGCAAAAGTCGTTCACAATGAAGAATACTTTTGGAGACATTCCCAGAAAATTCGAGATATACATTTCATTTGTCATGAAAATATATTAAGCATATGATATTTTAATCAAAATCGTTAGAGCCATTTTTGAGAAAATTAAAATTTTCGAAAAACGTTCCATGTAAAGGGTAATCTGGGGTGGGGGATTTTCTTGAAAACCATTACGTCGCATCTCTGGAAGATACTGAACCTAAATACCAATTTTAGTGTTTATCCGACTGTTCGTTTCTGAGTTATGCTGTTCACAGAAACACAAACACGGACATGTTTTCAAAAATGGTTCTTTTTGGATTCAGGGGGTCTCAAAACATGTATTTCCGGTGAAATCTCGGTATCGAATTTTTGGGTGGAATACAATACTTCCCCTACTTACTATACGTAGTAGAGAAAGTAATATATCCATCATCCCTCTCCTAGTAAATCTATGAATTATGCATTAGTGAGCAGTGCTTGTTCTTTGAGGTCATTTTTGGACCTGAAACCAAAGAGACGAAGCACTGGGGAATGCCTGCGAGTAAAGGGAGAACATTTTGAGCACCTTCTCTGTCGCAAGCTCCGGATTTCAGCTTTTGGTGAAGTAAGTCATACCAATAACAAGCAGAGTACAGTCACATTGCTGAATAAGACCCTCCGATGTACTTAAGAAACAGTTGTTTTCATGAATGTTAAAATGTCAATGGTTGTTGACAACTTACAATGAGAGACAGAGCTTTGTGCGAAAGAATGTAACGTTGTTGTTATATCATCATATTCGAGGTCATAGTCTTTGTGGCTATTGTTTCGTACTAGAGAGTGGTGTATTTATTAGCCTTAAACGTTTTGCATGTTCAAATTCATACATAGCACGAGTCAGATAGAACATACGTACTTATATAATACACTGTAGTTCATATGTTTCAAGCTATACTCATAACACCGAGCTTTAAAGTTAGTGATATTTACAAAAAATAAAATGAAAGGAAAGAAAAAAAATCTGACGCGTTACACACACATGATTTTCTCTACTGTTGTACAAACTATTTTTACAAACTCTTATTCTCCATCTATTTCATATTAATCGAGATAAGCATTTGCAGAAACGATCTTTTCACATGCAAAGAGAATGACATATTACACATAGCGACAAGTTCTAAAAATATTTGACTATCGCTTAAGGCCTACTATGTTCCCCTTGTTTTGTAATTGCAAGGGCAATAAAGAAATACAGTAGCCTTTAAGCATAGACATATCTCTTAATAGCTGGTTGCTAGGTGCAGCGCCATTCTCTTTGCCACAGATTAATACTCTTTGCATATCCAAGACAAAAAAATGAATAACGAATTCCCATTTGAGAAAAGTATTGAAAAATTTAAGGGAATGACAAGCAATATCTCGAAAATGGTTCACTCAACAAAAAAATGTATACGATATAAATTGTGTATTTTAATGCGATCTACATTTTTTGTGTAGTAAAATTTTGTCTATCTCTTATGGTTTACCAGTTATGCAAAAATCGTTCACAATGAGGAATACTTTTGAAGACATTCCCAGAAAATGCAATATATAAATTTTATTTATCATGAAAGTATCTTAAACATATGATACTTTAATCAAAATCGTTAGAGCCATTTTTGAGAAAATTAAAATTTTCGAAAAATGTTCCATGTAAAGGGTAATCTGGGGTGGAGTGATTTTCTTGAAAACCTTCGTATTGCATATCTGGAATATACTGAACCTAAATACCAAGTTTGGTGTATATCCGATTGTTCGTTTCTGAGTTATGCTGTTCACAGGGGTCTCAAAACATATATTTCCGGTGAAATCTCGGTATCGAATTTTTGGGTGCAATACAATACTTCCCCTGCTTGCTATACGTTGTAGGGAAAGTAAAAAACAGATAAACTAACAGCAAAAATCGCACAAACAAAACAGAAGAAGAGAAGAAGCTCGTTCACAAGCACACGCATTATTTACGAAACAAACAAATACCCGTCCCTAAGCTACTAACCCTCCCCTCCCACCCTTGGCCCTCGTCCTTACACTCCAATCCATACACTCTCTCCTTGAGTTAACAAAGGAACCTGACAGATACTTTCTCCTCAATTGTTCTTAGTACCATGTGTCAGAATATGAATCCAAGTTTCTTCCTCCCTACCCCAGTATGCCTTCTTCGTTAATGAATTTGATCGCTTGCCATGATCACAATCGAGCCAAGTAAGCCTTCTTTAGAAACTCATTAGTGTCGCTCTGTTCATATGTATGCAACAAAAGCCTACAATTGTCTTAAAGCAAATTCTAACACACTTCGATACCACAGAGTATCGAGAGTATCAAAGCATCCTATTAAACTATGCAAAACTCGAAAACAGATTTGTAAGAATTTCGAGAGAATAACAGCTCATGGGTCAAGTTTGTGCGGAAGCCGTGTATAGCAGTCGTTGTACGTGAGGTCATTACAGCAGTTGAAATATGGTTGCTACGGCTCTCGAACAGAACAACGAGAAAATAAATGCGATCAGCTATTCGCTTTTTTAACAGAGCCGAACTGAAAGTGCAATATGCTGCAGCTATATTTATCATAAAAAAAAGTGTTGGAGTATCGCTCCAACTTAACAAATGATAAAAATGGATGCGGGAGAAAGCCAATACGCGCGTTACGTCCAAATATTTCATCAAAAGAAATAAAGCTGTTAATGGAGCTTTTGTCGCCGAACTGAACAGTTGTCCACTGCCCTGATACAGTGATAACCTGTGTGTCTTCCAACCACCAGTCCCGGGTTGAAATCCCGCTAGAGATATGTTGATTTCCTCTCTCTGAAGAAATATTGCGCATATATTTCGGCAGTAAAAAGCTTGGATACATTCCCGAATGTTGGCCTGGTAGGGATCTGTCATTGAGATGTTATTTTGAGTTGAGATTTTCAATTCATTGCAAGATCCTTGTTTACAACCTTGTAAACATGATAGGGAATTACATTTTTTACCTTTAGTTAATACTGACTTCACTATCATGTTCTAAATGCACTCTATAGTGGCATCCCACCACAAAGTTGGACCAGTTCACCACAGACTGGACGCACTCCATATAAACACTAGTATACTGTTAATAGCAAATTATATGTAAATAGTTCACACGCGCTCCACAGCGGCGCTCTTGTACATTAAGTCAAGCTCAATAAACTAGATGGCACCACGAGTAATTAGCGCTGCTGTTACGACCTAATTGCCACGTTCTGTGATGAATAGACCGAGAGGCGTGGTAGGCAATTAATCTTAGTTGATCCTCGCTACCTATCAAAGTGGCGTGCTTTTAACCGGAAGGATAGTTGACTCATTCGTTAGTGAGTAAATCCTGTGCCCTCTGTGACCATCTCCCGTCTCCTCTTATTTGTGGGGACCTCGTAGAGACTACTTGACGATCCCGGAGCTCAGAGGTCTTGCCACTAGTGTGCCTCACATTGCTAAGAGGAGCCTTGTCCGCCCTACTGGGACCTCCACATTCAGCCGAGCTGAGATGATGAACCCGGCTTGATCGCCTAGAGCCACCTAACCGGAGAAAGCGCCCGGGACCAAGCAGGCGGTGCCTTTCCCAGTCGGTCGAACAAACATCCTGAGACCTCGAACCTCTTGTAGTGACAACACGCAACAATGGACGCATCACAGTACAACACACACGCTTCTAAGAAACGGTGAAAATCTTATGGGTTGGAAACGAATTTTCTTGAGTTACTGACTGACACAGTAGGTAGACTCCGTTAATGTTCAATAACAACTAAAGTGACCGAGCGGAGTGGCTCGGTCTGCAACATCTGTACCTCGCATTCGGGAGGTCCCGGATTCAAAACTCCAGGACCGACCAATATGACCCAAAACTTATTCGCGATTTTCCTCGGTCGCTAGGCGAATGATGGGGTGAATATTTTGATCCGCGAATTTTCCTATGGTCCCTTTCATCACTACATTTCACTTCCTTCTTCTTTACCGCCATACCAGACACTGGGATATGACCCATCCTGGATAAGTTATGATTTATAGTTTACTTTCTCCCCGACAGCATACTGACTCAAGGCATTGGCTTGTAAGTCCTTGGGGGTGTAACTTCTACAACGAGGGGAAAAATCAGTTAAGAAATAAAAGTAAGTATGTGTACAAATGAATCATAATAAACAGCAATGTGGAATAATAATGACAGTAAGAGGAGAGGGAATATATTATTTTAAACGATATACGATAGGATTGTAGCAATTTAAATAGCTTTATAAAAAATTCTTATTTATAATTATATGAATATTTTGTGTAAGAGTTGGAACTGGAAAAGAGGGAAATATTAAGATTTTGGTAGACGGGAAGTAATTAGTGGCCCAGGCCGGAGTCAGCTATTAGCAAAGTCCAATGTAAGGGATCCTCGTAACTTAATGGAGATAAATTACAGGTAGAAGCAGATATATTGGAGTTCTGAGATTTAGCGGGCTATTGCACATAGGAAATTGGAGAAAAAATTAACTTTTTGGCAAAGAGACTGTTCTAAACTGATAGGCGTAGCATAAATGAAATAAAAAGGCGTGTTTCGAAGCCCCACATTCATTCCGGAGTCAATAGTCAGCAACCACAACTTGGACCTCGTATTCAGCTCATTTGGTCGCGGCGATGTAAATCAGTGTAAGTGTACTTAAGGTCATCTACATAATAAGCGATTAATTACTTGAACGTAACGTGCACAATAGGCAAATATTTATTCGTGTAACGCGGAAATATCTTGGCCTGGTGCAACGTATTTTAATACTGTGGTTCATTGGAATCCGACAAATAAATAAAATCGCTGTACTAGCCACACCCAAGAGACGTTAACCCAAGGCAAACACCGAAGTCAACACCAATGATGCACAGTGTTCAAAAACCGGCGCATAATTGAGTTGAGTGTTATGTTTTGATATATTTTCCCAAATAATTGATTTTGATCCATAGTGAAATTTTTTAATGAAGAAAGAGTTGTCTACCCAATCTTAATTGGCCCAAACTGTATTTTTCATTTTTCTGTTGGCGGATTTATTCTCCCTAGTGTTGCTATACAATCCTCTGCAGCTTTTGTCCGAATTGATTACGTGTTCCCACATGTAACTATCCTGTGTGGAAAAGAATCCCTGAATTTACTCGTATTAACTTAATTAGCACATACTAAATAATCTTGCCCAAATAACAGGTTTTATCCTTCGACTCTTTCACATAGACTGACATGACATAACCTTCCGGCAGCGATTTTCCATTGGCATCATTCGTCTGCCTTGTCAAGGAAGTTAAGCTAGTAGCTTGATACAAATGTTTTTCTTTGAGCCAGTACATTTATATAAACCGGTACGTACTTGATATTAGAGACAGATCGCAGCCAAATGGTTTCATATCACGAGTGCAGGCGGAATGAGTCGAACTGTGCAGCGGACTGACCATAAAAGTGAAGAAAGGTATTGCACACACCATTACTTTCTCGACTTCTCTTTGCATTACCCTACTGCCACACCTACAGTAGGTGAAATGTTTCATTTAACCCAAAATATTTGACATGGAGATTTCAATTAAAATGCACTATTTAGAGTACTCTATATTAAAAAAAGGCTTTCACAAAGATCCAGTAAACAGCTAGTTCCTGATTTTGCAGACCAATATGATATGCATATCATAAATGAGTAATAAATTGAGACAACTGTTCAGAGAACTTAGAGCTACTCAATGTTTGTCTGCTCAGGAAAACACAAAAACAAAAGCAAAAAAAAATTGAAGTGTAACATTCACATGACATTCTCTACTCTCTATAATTTATTAATGGGTATAAAACTATTCCTATGAAAGCCTGCTTTTGTATCTACATCATTTTAATCAAAATAAACATTTGCAAAAATAGCTACATTACACATGTTGCTATAGTTACAAAGGGAATAATGACAGTCAAATGTTTTAGAGCTGAATGTTTTAAGCTGAACTTTAAATTACATACTCTTTCCATGGCATCACGAGAAACAGCTGAAAATCGACAAGATTTTTAAAAGAAACACAATTGAACAATTGGAACCATTAATAACTGGTATCTTGGAAATGGCTTATGCCACAAAACAAAGTTATTTGAAGAAGTTGGGTGTTTTAAATGAGAACTATATTTTTTATGTGGTGCCCTTTCGTCTATGGTGTAATGTTTACCAGTTATACAAGATTATACAAAATTCCTTCCGAATGAAGATGACTTTAAGCCCTATTCCAGAAAATTCAAGATGTACGAGGGCAGTCCAGAAAGTCCCAGACATTTTGGCCTATCGTGGCGATGAGTGGGGCTGGAGCCGCCATCTTGGTGTCAGAAAGTTCCTACATTCAGTACGCATCCAGCTGTGGTAGCGTGAGGACTGTGTCTTCCTTACTGTGCTCTCTGTGAGTTGTTAATGTGCGCTGCAATAGAAAATCCTGCCACTTGTGAATTGCGGTCTGTGATTAGGTTTTTGTTGGCTAAAAAGAACAAAACAATTGAAATTTATCGTCAACTTTGTGATGCTTACGGGCAGGGAATAATGAGTGAAAGCCGAGTCAGGCAACGGTGCATTGATTTTAAAAATGGCCCTACCAATGTTCACGACGAGGATCGCAGTAGTAGGCCTAGCCTTATGACGTATGAGCTGTCAATGCAAATCAATGACAAAATTTGTGAAAATCGTCGTTTCACGATTAAAAAACTTTCGGAACATTTTACCCAAATTTCACGGAGTTTGGTGCATCAAATTGATGCTTTGATACTGTCGTTGAACTGCATGCAGGTGTAAACCAGTGGTTGAAGTCGCAGGCGGCAGATTTCTACAGAGAGGATATTGGAAAACTTGTGCCACGGTATGATAAATGCCTCAATTTTAATGGCGATTACATAGAAAAATAGCTTAAGAGTGTACCTTTCAAATGTAGATAATAAACTTTGATATATGCATTTTGTTAATTATTTCAAAACGTCCGGGACTTTCTGGATTACCCCTATACATTTTACTTGTTATAATAATATCTTTAATATATGATATTTTAATACATCGTTGAGCCATTTTTAGAAAATATTTTTTTTAAATATCAATCTAAAGGGGAGTTAAGGATGGGGAATCTTCTTGAAACTCTAAGTGAAGTACCTTGTGTTTTTTAAATAAATCAACATTTCTTGTGTAGTACGTTTTCGTCTATCGCTTAATGTTTGCCAGTTGTACAAGATTACACGAAATTCCTTCCCAGTGAAGAGGGCTTCATAGATTATTCCCAGAAGGTTCAACATATACATATTTTATTTGCCATGTTAGTATCTTTAATATATGGCAGTTTATCGAAATCGTTAGTCATGTTTTGAAGATAAAGAATTTAGAAAAATGTTCTATATAAAGGATAGTTTGGGATGCGGGATTTTCTTGAGAACCTTTGTGACGCATCTTTGGAAGATACTGAAGCTAAATATCGAATTCAGTATTTATCTTACTTTTCGCTTTTGAGTTATGCTGTTCACAGATACACATACACACATGGACCTTTTCTAAAAATGCCTTTTTATTTAAGGGGCTTCAAAACATACACTATGTGACAAAAAGTATCCGGACACCACCGCAAACATACGTTTTTCATCTTAGGTACATTGTGCTGCCACCTACTGCTTGGTACCCATTATCCGCGACCTCAGTAGACATTAGACATCGTGAAACAGCAAAATGGGACGCTCCGTGGAACTCACGGAATTCGAACGTGGTCAGGTGATTGGGTGTCACTTGTGTCAGAAGTCTGTACGCGAGATTTCCACACTCCTAAACATCCCTAGGTCCACTGTTTCTGATGTGATAGTGAAGTGGAAACGTGAAGGGACATGTACAGCACAAAAGCGTACAGGCCGACCTCGTCTGTTGACTGACAGAGACCGCCGACATTTGAAGAGGGTCGTAAAGAGTAAGAGGCAGACATCTAACCAGACCTTCACACAGGAATTCCAAACTGCATCAGGATCCACTCCAAATACTATGACAGTTAGGGGTGGATACCATGGTCGAGCGGCTGCTCATAAGTCACACATCACGGAGGAAAATGCCAAACGACCTCTCGCTTGGTGTAAGGAGCGTCAACATTACACGATTGCACAGTGGCAAAACGTTGTGTGGAGTGACGAATCACGGTACACAATGTGGCGATCCGATGGCAGGGTGTGGGTATAGCGAATGCCCGGTGAACGTCATCTGCCAGCGTATGTAGTGCCAACAGTGAAATTCGGAGGTGATGATGTTATGGTGTGGTCGTATTTTTTCTGGAGGGGGCTTGCACCCCTTGTTTTTTTTCGTGGCACGATCACAGCGCAGACCTACGTTGACATTTTAAGCACCTTCTTACTTCCCACTGTTGAAGAGCAATCCGGGGATGGCGATTGCATCTTTCAACACAATCGAGCACCTGTTCATACTGCACGGGCTGTGGCTGAGTGGTTACATCCCTGTAATGGACTGGCCTGACTTGAATCCTATAGAACAACTTTGGGATGTTTTGGAACGCCGACTTCGTGCCAGGCCTCACCGACCTACATCGATACCTCTCCTCAGTTCCGCACTCCGTGAAGAATGGGCTGCCATTCCCCAAGAAACCTTCCAGCACCTGATTGAAAGTATGCCTGCGAGAGTGAACGCTGTCATCAAGGCTAAGGGTGGGCCAACACCATATTGACTTCCAGTATTACCGATGGAGGGTGTGGCGAATTGTACGTCATTTTCAGCCAGGTGTCCGGATGCTTTTAATCATACAGTGTATATCTCCACATCGATTTTTTTAGTCGAATACAAAACTTCCCCTGCTTACTATACGTAGTAGAGAAGGTATTAAAGGGTATTACAGTAATGTGAATGTAACATATAAGATTTTTCATATGTTTTATTATTGTGAATCTAAAATAAGCCTATATGTAGTAAGTATATTTGTAATGATACTAATTTGATATCAGTAAAGTCAGCAGCTTTGGTGGGGGAAGGAGAAAAGGAATTAAAATCCGTTCTTTAAAATTTTGTTTTATTTGCGTTGAGGTTTTGCAAGGGTATAAAGTGTTGAGCAAACAGAGCATCACTCGTTTATATCCCACTCTACCACGCTGTTGAGCACTTTGCTACACCAAGAAGGGTGAGGAAATCCACGAACCTTGACAGCCTATGTGCTGAGAATGTTTGCCAGTAAGAATGTAGTTTCGCCTCTTTTTTCTGAGCGAGAGGGATACACAGTATTCGCTGATGTAAGCAAACTCCGTACGTTATTGAGGCCGCATTCAGAGCATGCCCCTGGGAGGCGACCCTTCTTCTTCCTGTTGTGTAAGGGAAACTACACCCCATTGTTGTAATCCTCTTCCTTTACCGCCCTCCAAATGAAAGTAAGACCAGGTCCTCTGGATCAAAATACAAGTTGGTTGTTTACAAAACATCCTATACACGTGTGCGAGAAATACTGACACTACCACTGCAGTAAATAAAAGTCTGTCGTATTACATTCACATGACTTTCTCTACCCTACATCGTTTATTATTGGGTATACAAATTATTCTTACGAAACTTTATTTTCTTGTCTACTTCATTTTAATTGAGATACACAGAAATGGACGCTATATGCTGACCTTAAAAATTCCACACTGTTTCCAGGACATCGCCAGAAACAATTTAAAATCGACATAACTTTAAAAGAATGGCTAAGTAGATATTGAATGTTTCGAACCATTAATAACGGATATCTCGGATATGTCTAATGCCTAAAAAAAAGCTTATTTGAAATAAATTGTGTTTTTAAAGAGATCTACTTTTCTTCTGTAGTACGTTTTTGTCTATCGCTTAACGTTTACCAGTTATACAAGATTATATAATTCTTTTTTAATTTTGAAAGTTTATAGTTGGTCCTTTAACATATTGGTCATAGCGCGACTTTACAACTTTTTATAAAATAAATATTTAACAATAAAACAACGAGGCTATTTAACATGCTAGCAATTTTAAACCATTACAATGAACTGGTATATAAAGTTGTGACACTATAATTAATCAAATTGATTGCACATTATATACTTTTATGTAAATTTATGCTTTTGAAAAATTCAACTGTCTTAGGGTACATCGAATGGTTGAGTGCTGTTTGTAAATCATTGGGTATCTGGTAGAGTTGTTTCCATTGATCGTATTGTGGACATTCCACGATTATCTGCTTCATCGTTAACAGTATGTTACACTGTGGCAGATGGGTGGTTGGTCCTTTGGAGGAAGATAACTGTGCGTGATCTTCGTATGGTCCATTCTGAGTCGGGATATTATAATCCACAGAATAAAATTTATAGGTGTTTAAATTTCACATTTGACCGCAACCCTCCCCCAAAAACAATTGTTTCAAGTTTTTTGTCCAAATTTCTTATATTTTGACACACAAAACTTATTAAGCACAAAAATATAAACATTACTGCCCTAGTTTTTCTTGGAACTCAAATACTGAACGTAAATTAAAGAAAATGACTAAAGACACAAAGGTTAAGAACATGACAAAATCATGACGGAGAATTGAAAAATGTCTCAAAATAGAAATTGCATAAATGACAAAAATCACTTAATGAATATGAATTTTCATAATCTAGATGCAGCTAAGGTATGAGTGATTGAAAGGAGGGGAACACCTTGCGCGCTGCGAACTACATAAATTTATTGCGGCCTCCACCCTAGGAGGAAGGGATGAGGCTACAGGCCGTAGGCAGACATGCCACAGAGACACGCGGAAGTCCCTAACATTTACAAGCTCGGAGACCCGTCCCACTACTGGAGCCGCCTAGAGAGGGCGATGAACGACCCACCAACAAAGCAGCCCTCTGGTGTCCACGGGCAGTACTCTTTTTTGAGCATGCATCCGCACCGTCTATCTGGCACCGTTATACGCCACGAAAACTAAAACACAGGTTAGCGTAATAGGTTTCCCGGAGTCGAAACCCCCTTCTCATCCCAGGGGAAGGCGTCATCCGAGTGACACTCTCGCCTGTCGGTGCTTCCATTAGGCCAATATTTGATTGTTTAAAAAGGCCGCTTGCTGACGCAGGGACGGAAGTGTATACGTCACTTACGCGCGTCAACTCTAAAGGGAAGATTACAAAAAATCTTGGTAGGTTCAATAGCGATCTAGCACACCATCTACCAGCTCTCCAGGTTGATACTGAAGGAATCTCAGAACCCTGGCTGGGCATCACCGCCCAGAGACACCCAATCTTCCAGGGATATCGGGAGCCACTCCCTCGCCGAGACCAACCCAATCCGAACAGCCACCTAGCGGGAGGAGCTCAAATGTTCAGCCCGACGTACTTCTAGTAGTGTCAGAAGTGCCACGATTGCTAGGGGGACCTAGAAGCATCCTGAAAGTGAAAAGGAAATGAAATGAAAGGGAAATGATGGAAAGGAAATCGTGGTAGAGAAGAAACCACCCCAGCATTCACCTGCCGACCCGGGGAAACCACGAAAAAAACGGGATAGAGTGGGTGGCCGCCGGGGATTGAACCCGGGACCTCAGTAATGCGAATCACATACGTTACCGCGGCGCCAACTCGCTCGGTACCCATGTTAAGGATTTATGTACACATCAGAAATGCTTATGATGCAAGAATTAAAAGATGACAGGTAATCAAAACCCGGATCCTGCTAATAAGTCCTTCAATGTGGAAGGAACGATATGAAGTGACTCCATGAAGTAAATCTGTCACAGTAATCTTGTAGAAATATTAGAACGGAAGGCGTATGTTGAAACAAACCCGAAGTACCCAGTTCAAGGAGCAAAGTTTTCGACTCTCATTAATTCAGTTTTAGTCGAGTCTGTAGCACTTGTAGAGGCGATATTCTCACGATGCATCGCGTCTGCAGCAGCATCCTTGTGTTTCTGAACGAAAAGTTAAGAGTAACTTGAGTACGAAAACAGAGAAAAACTGCCAATTAATTATCTTACGCTACTGCCTAACATAAAATAAAATCCTAATTAAGGAAAGCCTCTCTTAAGATAATGAATAATCCTCTCCCATCCTGCTGGAACTCCCAACATTTGCATATAAATCCTATTCTTATATGATGATAAGGTCTAACTGCGTCCTAAATTATCCTTTGTAAAACCGGGACATTAATTTATGGGAAAGAGGGCGATAACAGAAGTGAAACAAAACGGAAGCACTCCGGATGTGAAGTGTTTCCAAGAAGCACCCACCACTTGCGGCGAACACAAAGGGCACAACTCAACTCACATGCTATGTAGCCAAGTTTGTTTTCTCAGCACTATGTTGTGCCAACATAATAATACAGCATCCTCCATAACTTCACTACATCACTGTCCCTGCGGCCTTTTTCAAGGGAGGACCCTTTTCAGCTTTCCTCTCTAATTTCGCCCTAAACTAGACTCCAACATATATTATCTCCTAGTGCACTTCATTTGATACATAGAGGTGATGCTAAACTTCCTTAAAGGGGAAAATTACCTAAATATTTTGGTACAAATGTTATATTTTCACCTAGTTTAGGCAATATTCGTTATCGTAATTTTGCCGGAAATCCACGTTTTGAGGTACCTTGAATCTAAAAAATCTTTTTGGAAAAAATCTGATGTGTTACACTCATATGGTTTTCTCTAATCTTGTACAAACTATTTTTACAATCGTTTATTCCCCATCTACTTCATATAAATCGAGATAAACATCTGCAGAAACTTATTGCTAATTTTCTAGTAGCTGTAAAGGCAATATGGTAGGCTTTAAGTGATACACAAATCTTTCAAGAGCTGGTTGTTATGTGGAACATTAGAATTCTCTTTTCATGTTCAGGACATAAAAAAACGAATAACAAATTCCGCTTTTGAGAAATGTATAGGTATTGCAAAATTCGACAAAATAAAAGGAATATTTCGAAAATGGTTCAAGGTCAAAAAATGTATAAGACATAAATTGTGTGCTTTAATCAGATATACATTTTCTATGTAGAAAACCTTTATCTATCTCTTACAGTTTACCAGTTATGCAAAGCTATGTAGAATGAAGAGGACTTTTGGGGACATTGCCAGAAAATTCAAGATATACATTATATTTGCACTGAAAATATCTTAAACATATGATATTTTAATCAAAATAGTTAGAGCCATTTTTGAGAAAATAAAATTTTTCGAAAAGTTCTCCATGTAAAGGATAGTCTGTGGTGGGGGGGGGATTATCTTGAAAATCTTCGTGTCGCATCTTTGAAAGAAACTGAACCTAAACACCAAGTTGGTATTTATCAGACTTTTCGTTTTTGAGTTATGTTGTTCACAGACACACAGTCGCACATCCACACAGACACACACAAGGACCTTTTTCTAAAACGCTTTTTTTTATTGAGGGCCTCAAAACATGCATTTCCGGTAAAATCTCAATATCGAATTTTTGGGCGGAATGCAATGCCTCCCCTACTTATTATTCTTAGTAGTAGAGAAAGTAAAAAGTGTGAGTGTGTGTGTGTGTGAGACTGTGTCTATCTGTTTATCTGTAAAGAGCTAACTCAAAAACGAAAGTCCGATAAACACCAAACTTTGTATTTAGTTTTAGCACCTTCCAAAGATACAACACAAAAATTTCCAACAAAATCCTCCTATACCAAACTGCCCTTTACATTGAAGATTTTTAGAATTCTTTTGTTTTCTAAACAATTGTTCTAACGATTTTGATTAAAATACCACATATTAAAGACACATATATATATATATATGACAAATAAAATTTATATCTTGAATTTTCTGGGAATTGTCTGTGAAGTCTTCTTCATTTGGAAGGAATTTTTTATAATCTTGTATAACCAGTAAGCGTTAAGAGGTAGACGAAAACTTGGTGCCCCAAAACTGTAGATTATTTTGAATCACGCAATTTATTTCCAATGACTTTTTATGTGGCATAAGCTATTTCCGAGGTATTCGTTATTAATGGTTGGAATTTTTAGCGCTTTATTTTTTTTTTAAGTCCTGCTGATTTTTAACTGTTTCTCACGATTGCATGCAAGAAATAGTATGGAATTTTAAGGTCAACATATCGCATCCATTAAACATTTGACCATCGCTCTTCCTTTTGTATCTTTAACGAAATGTGTAATGTAGCTATTTCCGTACAGATTTATCTAATTAAAATGAAGTAGACAAATAGTCTTTAGTAAGAACAGTTTTATACTCACTAATAAACAATAGAGAGTAGAGAAAATTATGTGAATGTAACACATACGATTTTTAGAAAAAGGTCCGTTTGTGTGTCTGCCTTTATGTGTGTCTGTGAACAGCATAACTCAAAAACGAAATGTCGGATAGGTACTAAACTTTATATTTAAGTTTAGTACCTTCCAAAGATGCGACGCCAATATTTTCAAGAAAATTCCCCCACTACAAAGTACCTTTATACCGAAAATATTTCGATTTTTTTTTATCTGAAAAATGGCTGAAACGATTTTGATTAAAATACCATATTTTAAAGTTACTTACATGACAAATAAAATGTACGTCTTGAATTTCCTGGGGATAGCATGTGAAGGCCTCTTCATTCGGAAGGAAATTTATATTATCTTGTATAACTGATTAACGTTAAGCGATAGGCCAAAACGTACTGTTCAGAACATTTTGATCTCCATAAAACAAACAATTTCTTTGAAATAACATTTTTGTGGCATTGTTATTTTCGAGAAATCCGTTATTAATAGTTCGAATTGCTGAATAGTATGTCATTCTTTTCATGTCCTGTCGATTATCAGTTGTTTCTCGCGATTGCATGGAAACAGTATGGAATTTTAAGGCAGCATATAGTGTCCAGTTCTTAAACATTTGGCTATCGCTGTTCCCTTTGTATCTAAGTGTGTAATATAGCTATTTCCGGAAAGGTTTATCTCAATTGAAATTAAATAGATAGGAAAATAAATTCTCATAAGAATAATTACCTACTAATAAGCGAGAGAGGGTAGAAAAAGTCAGATGTATGTTAAACATCACTTTTCCTTTCTTTCTTCTGTTTTCAGAAAAGCCCACAACCAGTAATCTGGTTAGTCTAGTGACCTAGAGGGTCAACTGTTCGGAAAATGTCTGCACGATCACCAAATTCGTTGCATAATATCGCTTCTAGAGGATTTGTATGTGAGGTGGAGTACCGTTTTGCATCAAAACAATATTTCAATTTCATAATTCTGTAATGCTGGTAAATATCACTTCCCGATTACCGTTGTTGCTTTTTTCATTTCTTTATAAAAATAAGGTCCTATTATGAAAATCGGAGGTAAAACTACATCTTAAGGTTACCTTCTTAGCATGTAATCCTTACTGTACATTAGTGTTTGGATTATTCCCGCCTACATGCTGCAATAATTTTATTAAGTGTGTTTTCTTCTCCGTTTAATTTCAAACGTGCCTCACCTGTCCGAAAGATTATCTTTAACCATTCAAAGCTATTCTGAATTTCTGCTAACATTTCAAAGCAGAAAGTAGATAGGTAAGATATCTTTTATTGGTTATTATTGAAGTTATTACACAAGTATTTAGTGCATGGGTCATTGACCGTACATGCATATTTAAGATGCAAGTAGGGTGACAAAATAAACAACAGAAAAAGAAAACAAAACAAAGAAGGAACAAGAAAAAGAGAAATTACCTTTTTCTAACTGAACAAATTTGACCTAGCTTCGCGCACTTTAGCCAAAAAGAATTGCCCATGTTTTGCCAGTTCCTCTTGTCATCCAATAGCTCCCAATATCTGTTTCTTGAGGGACTTAAGAATTTTTCTTTGAGTTTAATCGTTCGCCGGTTCTCCCACTGTGCATATTCCGCCGAAATATGTACCCAGTCCTCATCCAAATCACAGAACGGACAAATTCTCCTGCCAGAATCGTCAGTCATTTTCTGTGCCCTCCAGCCCCCAGTCTAAACCATGCCATTCCTGATCTTTCCTTTCTTCCTAAATTAAGTATATATGCTCCTTTACTCCAGTTAAATTTTATTTCATTTGCTAGACTTAGAGAAGGTTTAATTTTACAATCCAATTGTATTTCCTGTTGGTTGATGTCTCTTCTTTTGACACCTTTCCATATGTTTTTTGTCATTTGTTTCAGCTCTTTGCCATACTGACCCCATTCCTATTCTCTTCAAACCCCTTTCCAAGTCAGCTGCCCAAAACTTAGGAGACAGGTTTTCTCGCTGGTATTTATAACATTTGGATCGTAGTTTGGAGTTATTCCCCTGCATCAGCCTCAGCCAGCACTTCACTGCTCTTATTTTGCAGTGTATTGTGTCTTCGTAACATTCCACCTCCGTCAATACTCTCGAATTGGATGTGCCTTGTGAAACTCCAAGAACTCTTTTCCAAAATGTATTTACATGCTCTGCTCTTTCCCATCCCCAGATTTCACTTCCGTAGATGAACATGGTTCAAAACGCTTTGTCTTCTCAGTATTCACCACACTCGTCTGCAGAAGCTTTGCAACGTTGTTAGAAAGCATTACATGTCCAGAACTTCCTGGGCTTCTTGAACTAGTGGTGTTCTCGTCTAGTTTTCAGCAACTTTGGTCTACCAGCTCGTTGTCCATCCGTAATTGAACCAGTGTCTTCACACTTATTAAATGGTGTCGGGGAACTTGCTACATATCTTCTTAATCCATGCAAGTTCGATATCTTTTCAGCGCATACGAATAGCACTGAAGGAGACCAATTTGAACTCGTAAAGGTAAACCCGTTATAAGAATCATCATTCTATAACTGTCGTCAATGCTGTAAGCCACAATTCTTTATACAAGCAGGATACTCCCGAAACTGAGGCACAGACTTCAATGTACTTATACGGACATACCAGAGTATTATCATATCCAAACTTGATTACGGAGCCATAGTTTATGACTCTACCAGGAAAACGACACTGAAGAAGCTCAACGCCATTCAAACGTCAGCTCTAAGAATTTCATTACAAGCATACCGAACCAGTTCTATTTCTAGTTTACAAATGGAAGCTCAAGAGCCAACATTAGAAGTACGCAGAATAGCACAATGTCTAAAATATGCTATAAAGACTGCCGAAAAGCCCAACTCAGAAGCCAATCGATGCACCTTCGTTGGGAAGAGGAAAACGAGTATGTCTAGAATCAAATCAGCCATTACCTTTTCATCTTAGATTTGAAAAAAAAATGAGGCAGTATTTTTAACACTTAAATGATTTCAGGTAAATTATATAACATAAAATATAATAACAGCCCGCCTTAAGCCAATATGTGTATGTAACAATACATAAAATTCATGTAACAGTCATTGTATTAATGTTTATATTATTATGTACATGTTCAATAATGTTTTGTGAATGTATTAGGTAATTTAATAACGTAGGAGCTGTGAGAATAATAGATTAAAACTTGCTAACAATGAGGTAAAAATGAGGTAATCTTGAGGCAACAATGAATTAGAAAGTTTAATTATGCTACTGGTAATTCTTGGAGCAACAATAATTTTTGGACATTGGTTTTAGCCACCCTATGGCCCACATAAGCCGTCTTTACTTGAAGTTAGTTTATACCCAACAGCGCGGAGGCCAAAAGGTTTGCCCAAGCAGAACTGCTAAGAGGACTCCATACCGGCAGCGAGGAGACCGCTAAATGAAAAAATCTGATGTGTTTTACATTCACATGACTTTCTCTATTCTTGTACAAATTATTTTTACAAACGCTTATTCTCCATATGCTTCATGTTAATCGAGGTATCGAGATGTTAATCTTATTGCTAATTTTCTTGTAGATGCAAGGTGAATTGGTTGGCTTTGAGCTATAGTAAAATATTTTAAGAGTTGGTTGCTATGTGGAGTATTCCATTCTCTTTGCAACCAGGACAAAAAAATACATAACGAATTTCCATTTGAGAAAAAGTATAAGTATTGGAAGATTTAAGGGAATAACAAGCAATATCTCGAAAATAGTTCACCCAACAAAAAATGTATATGACATAAATTGTGTATTTTAAAGCGATCTATATTTTTTGTGTAGTAAAATCTTGTCTATCTCTTATGGTGTACCAGTTATGCAAAAGTAGTTCACAATGAAGAATACTTTTGGAGACATTCCCAGAAAATTCACGATATATATGTCATTTGTCATGAAAATATCTTAAACATATGATATTTTAATCAAAATCCGTTGAGTCATTTTTGAGAAAATTAATATTTTCGAAACATGTTCCATGTAAAGGGTAATCCCGGGTGGGGAGATTTTCTTAAAAACCTTCTTGTCGCATCTCTGGAAGACACTGAACCAAAATACCAAGTTTGGTATTTATCCGACTGTTCGTTTCTGAGTTATGCTGTTCACAGACACACAGGCAGACAGACACAGACACACACACACACCCACACACACACACACACACAGACACACACACGGACATGTTTCCAAAAATCATTTTTTTGGATTCAGGGGGTCTCAAAATATGTATTTTCGGTGAAATCTCGGTATCGAATTTTTGGGTGGAATACAATACTTCCCCTACTAACTATAGGTAGTAGAGAAAGTAAAAAAATCTTATGTGTTACACTCACATGACTTTTTCTACTCTTGTACAAACTATTCTCACAAACGCTTATTCTCCATATGCTTCATGTTAATCGAGATGTTAATTTTATTGCTAATTTTCTTGTAGATGCAAGAGGAATATGGTAGGTTTTAAGCGAGAGTCAAATCTTTTAAGCGCTGGTTGCTATGTGCGCATTCCATTCTCGTTGTATGTCCAGGACATAAAAAAAGAATAACGAATTTGAGAAAAAGTATAAGTATAGGAAAACTTAAGGAAATAACAAGCAATATCTCGAAAATGGTTCACTGAACAACAACATAAAATGTATATGACATAAATTGTGTATTTTAACGCGAGCTACATTTTTGTGCAGTAAGATTTTGTCTGTCTCTTATGGTTTACCAGTTATGCAAAAATCGTTCACAATGAAGAACACTTTTGGAGACATTCCCAGAAAATTCGTGATATACATTTCATTTGTCATAAAAATACCTTAAACATACGATATTTTAATCAAAATCCTTAGAGCCATTCTTGAGAAAATTAAAAGTTTCGAAAAATGTTCCATGTAAAGGGTAGTCTGGGGTGGGGGGATTTTCTTGATAACCTTCGTATCGCATCTCTGGAAGATACTGAACCTAAATACCAAGTTTGGTGTTTATCCAACTGTTCGTTTTCTGAGTTATACTGTTCACAGACACACATACGGACATGTTTCCAAAAATGCTTTTTTTGGATTCAGGGAGTCTCAAAACATGTATTTCCGGTGAAATCTCGGTATCGAATTTTTGGGTGGAATACAATACTTCCCCTACTTACTATACGAAGTAGAGAAAGTAAACATGAATAACGAATTTCCATTTGAGAAAAAGTAGAAGTATTGGAAGATTTAAGGGAATAACAAGCAATATCTCGAAACAAAAAATGTATAGGACAAAATTGTGTATTTTAATGCGATCTACATTTTTTGTGTAGTAAAAGTTTTGAAGCTGGTTATCGAGACCCAGGAGAAATAATAATAATAATAATAATAATAATAATAATAATAATAATAATAATAATAATAATAATAATATACGATCGAACATAGCGATGAAAATGTGCTGAATTCATATTAGGAATGGGTTTTGGAGGAAAGGCAGAGAAACAAAGTTTGCTTCCTCGAAGCAGAGGTATTTTACCTGCGATGGTCAACGAACCTGCATACCGGAAGTCTCGCCTTTATACTTTTGGCTCGGACAGGGTTTACAACGGTTTTCAAGGCTTAAAAGGGTGAGGAAGTAGACGTGCCTTATCTACGATCTAAGAATGTTCGGGAGAAGATTTTAAAACTCAAAATAAGCTGTGAGAAGCAGATGTGAAAGTTGTCACGTGGGGGTAGCCAATAACAAAAAAAATCATGAAACAAAAATTATAGCCAATCGAAAGATCGCGTAGGCATCACATGATACGTTTTGAACTTAAAACAGAACGAAACTTAAGAAAGGGAGAGGGGAAAATTCGAGAGTTTGGCGAAAGGCGTGAAGGAGGAAAGACACGCCGAGACAGTCGGGGACAAACTAACCATGACAGTGGCCGAGGCACATTCCGGTACAAATTAACCACGAGGACGTCGACGAAACGAAATTAGAAGAAAATAATCAGAAAGTTGATAGTGTAAAAATAAAGTTATGAAATCTAGGCAATTCGAGGGCTAGTCGGAGAAACACATAAGTAGCGACTTTGAAAGTGATAAGAATAACCGTGGCTTCGACGACGAAGGTGGCGGGTTGACCAGATAGGAATCTACGTAACAAAAATAAAGACATAACCCAAACTTCTCCGGCAGTATTATTAATATCATCAAGGCAGTGTCATCACCCCTGAAAAACAAGAACCTCATGCTCTACCGAATCAAACCCCAAATCCCTGCCATCCAACCAACGAACCCAGGACTCTGAGTCCATTGAAGCAACTGCCAGGAACACCACAGCTGATGAGTCAGAGGTCAGCGTCATTAGGCGCCCACTACGTTGGGGCTCGAAATACTGCCACGGATAACGCACCCGGAGAACCGACAACGGAAGGAAGACGACGCCGATGACGACATCAGCAACCACCAGCAGCAGAGTGTACCGATAGACGTGGGGCAACAAGCGACATCGACGCCGCTCCATTACAACGAGGAAGCAGACATTCAGCGCAGACATCATCAGTGTCCAAAAAAGTGTGTAAGTGTAGTGAAGTGTTTTGTGAACTACTACAACACTTCGCAGCAGCTCAACCCAGCACCGAGTAAGTGTTAACTGCATGATACATAAGTTAATGAAGTTTTGGAAGGGAGTGTATATGCAATAGATATAAGTAAACTGGGGTATGTATGTTTGTAAATGCTGTTAAGAAGCAAGAAATTAAGCGGCAACGTTATGGAAGGTAATAGCAATGAACAAGGGGAAATTTTCACTAACAATAGCACGCGGGTAGGTGTAGAAAATGGAGATAACGAAACATTAGAACACCAAGTTACCGGATCACTTAACGCGAGCGAAATGCTGCAACAAATGTTGGCTCAATTGAGCCTCCTAAACACTAAAATATCAGAACAAGAGCAAACAATAGGGCAAACACTGACTCAACGATTAACAGAACAGGAGCAAACACTAACCCAACGATTATCAGAACAAGAGCAAATAATAGGGCAAACACTGACTCAACGATTAACAGTACAGGAACAAACATTGCAGCAACAGATAGCCTCACAATTAAGCATCCAACAGAAGGAAATCAGTCAGGGCTTAGAAAATAAAATACAGGGTGTCTTGTCAGAAATTAGAGCAAGTCAAAATGTAATCTACGAGGATGTAGAATATATAAGAAACGAACTAAAAGCAACACAGAATAGTGTAGAAGTAGTGAGGAAGGAACTTGTCGTGGAAATGGACGCCATCAGGGCCCAACAAATTGTAAACAATGAAAGCTTAATATGTACAATTAGTGATAAGGCAAGGGAAGAAGCAATGACAGTCTGTGTATCATTACAGAATAAGCAGCAGGCACTTGAAGCAGGGGTTAATGATGAAATTAACAAATTAAGGGAGGAACTGACACAGACCGTCAATGCTTGCAGGGACGCGGTAGAACAAATCGAACCGCGATCTCAAGGAGCCACGGACGCGCGAATTACCTCTCAGGTTTCCGCGCTTTCGTCGTTCCAGTGTAACAACCCGAGTAGCGAACCGAGGTCGAACGAACCTGCCTGCACTCCTTCGGCCTCACCGCACCCGGCAAGTGAAATGTCAAGCACCGTAGGGCCCCTGCAACAATGCAATATACCTATACAATTTTTGAATGAACTACCAATCCCCAAGTTCAACAGTGAAGTCGATAATGCGAAGCAGTTCATTAATGACCTCGAATCTTATTTCGCGCTTAGGGGAATTCCCGACCGTTTCAAAATGGTAATTATAAAAAGGAGCTTGATAGGCCCGTCCCTGAGTTGGTTTCGATTGACGGTAGGCGAGCATGCACAATATGAACATTTTAGGACTGCATTTTTGGAAAAATATTGGAGTGGCGTTGCACAGTACAGGGTGCGCGCAGAAATAAATAATGGCCGATACAGGGAAGAGAAGCGTGAGTCGATGGTTGACTACTTCTTGCGACTCGGCCAATTAAGCCAACTCCTGGATCCACCGATGCCCGAAGGTGAATTTGTATCCCTCCTGACACGACACTTCCCAGACGTTATACGTCATCACCTCGTGGTAGCACGCCCGAGGACGCTGAGCGAAGCCATTGAACTACTTACCGCTCTGCAGGGGTACGGAACGCGGGAAGAAGATAGGCCCAGAATCAGGACTGAAGGCAGACACAGTGATCGGATAAATTCGCATCGTAATGATGGGACGAGGGCACAAGGTGCGTTGAACAACTACTCCACAGTCCGACAGCGTTATCAAGAGCCATTTGCAAGAAATCGGGAGAGAAGCTATAGGCCCTGGAACCAAACGGGCACGGGTAGGCCACCGAGGCAACATGAGGAGTATCCCGTTCAGTACATGAGATTCTCCAGGTACCCGGCGAATAGTAGGCAACACCGGGGAAATAACCACCACGGTAGAACAGCGGATAGGCCAAGAACGCCTCCGAACCGCCCAGAAACTCCCCCGAACCGACATGGAAACACCCCGGGCAGGCCAAGGACACCCCCGAACAGGCCAAGAACACCTCCAAGCCGGCCAGCGACCCCACCCCGTAGGGATGAGAACCACGAACTCTTAAGCATGCCGACGTACAGTCACGCTTTGGCGCCGAGCGGGTACCCATCACAGACACGACAGCCGCAAAATGTCCACCGCGAAATGGATGACGCGATAGGTCACCTAAGCGGGGCAATGGCAGGACAAAGCATAGGCCAAGGGAGAGGCCCCAGTCAAGGATCGTGGCCACGACGGCCGGAAAACTAGAGACAGGAAGAGTCGTAGCGTTCCCAGGCTCAACCTCAGAGAATGCGAGCAGGTTCTCGCATTACACAGGGAACGAAAACAAAAATACAGAAGCAAATAGCGTAGGCCACAATATCAGCCGAAACCGGCATGACAAGGAATTCGGATACACGGAGATAAGTCAAACACAGGAAATAACAGAATCTCCGAGAGTAGCGGCAGTAATCGGAAATGAGACGTACTTGGTAACAATAGACAGTGGAGCCATGATCTCGGCGTGCAGTAAAGCACTATTCAATCACCTCAGTGAAAAGAATAAGAACTTACAGACACTACCCGTAAAGAACGCATACTGCATAATGGCTGTAGGCCGCGCGAAACAAAAGATATCGCAGCAGGTCATGATTAATGCTTGCATAGGGGATGTTGAACTTGAAATATTGTGTTTAGTAATAGACAAACTGGTAGTAGACATACTGATGGGAAGCGACGTGCTAAATGCATTCCAAGCCACTATTGACTATGGACGAGCGCTATTGACGCTTACAGTAGACGGATCGCTAAGAAGAATACCGTTCATTCAAACCCCGAGTATGGAATACACGGTACTAACCGAGATAGAAGAGCAAATACAACAAGAACAATTTTTTATTGAATATTTGCACATTGGGGGAGGCATTAACGTGGTAAGAATTTTTACGCAACAACTGTGCGAAGGGAGAGATCTTAACGGCACGCCACTGCAGTCAGCTGATGAGTCAGAGGTAGGTCAAGCACCCCAGTATTGTGAGTTAAACACAGAAAATGGAAATGTTTATTTCGGTGAGAGACCGGACGACTCGCAGGTAGTGGGTAAACAAAACATGTCCCTATCAGGTATACACGAATATGTAGCATCAATAGCATGCTTAAACCACCAACAGAAAGAAGACTTTTACAACATTCTTGTAAAACACAAAGATGTGTTCACCCCAAGGACAGGAGTATACCATGACTATGAATATACATTTGAAATATCTGACGTCACGCCTTTCAAACATAAGTGTAGGGGAATCCCACTCGAATTGCGAAGTGCGGTAGACGAGAAAATCCAAGAACTGCTACGAGAGAACATTATTGAACTGTCAGACTCGGTGTATGTAAATGCATTATGTATAGTACGTAAGAGAAATGGGAGCGTTCGGCTAACTATCGATGGCCGACATGTAAACAAGTTTATCCGTCCCGACAGGTTCTGCACGCAGAATGTAGAGCAAATCTTAGCAAGTATCGGGCGACAAAAATGGTTTACTTCGTTGGATTTGACAAATTCATACCTGCAAATCAAACTGGCCCCTCACTTGCGCAAATATACGGCCTTCTATCATTCTGGATGTTTGTATAATTTTACGCGCTGTCCCTTTGGAATAAATGTTAGCGGTGGTGCACTACTCCGGGCATTACACCAGATTTTAGGCACACAAACTGAAGGGTATGTGTCACAATATGTGGACGACATCCTAATACATGATTTAGACATAGAGTCACACCTCCAACACCTTGACGAAGTTCTTGGAAGGCTTGCAAACAGTGGTTTGACATTAAACTGGGATAAATGCGTTTTCTTCGCTACATCAGTGAAATTCTTAGGTTATATAATTTCTGGAGAAACCATCTCGCCTGACCCCGAGCGCGTGGAAGCAATTCAGAAAATTCCCCGCCCCAAGAACCCGAAGCAGGTGCGAAAGTTCCTAGGTGTACTTGGTTATCAAAGTCGGTTTGTAATCAGATACGCCGAGCATACTGCCCCATTACGAGCGTTACTAGAAAAGAACAGGAAATGGAGGTGGACCGAAGCCGAGGAAAATGCATTTAACAGGCTAAAGCAGCTGTTCAGTGAATCGATACTGTTAAAACGCCCGCGTATGGACCTTCCTTATCATATTTATTCTGACGCCTCGTCAATTGCTTACGGGTGTGTACTAGCCCAAGTTGACGAAAACAAGGAATTACATGTAATAGCTACAGCTTCCAGAGCATTAACAAAAGCCGAAAGAATCGCTTGCGTTAGCCAGCAAGAAATAGGGGCCATCTTCTTTGCCCTGCAAAAATTTAAACACTTTGTGTACAACAGGCAGATTATCGTATTCACAGACCATATAAGTTTGTCATTCATCAAGAACTGTAAATTAACGAGCAGCAAAATTTCTCGATACATACACGAGATAATGGCTTACAATATAGAAATCCGCCACATACCAGGGCGCTTGAATACGTTCAGTGACATGTTGTCCAGACTAAAGAGAGGGGGGCAGTTCCCCGAAACGCAGGGAAATACACAAAGAGAGGTTTGCGTGATGAAACTAGACCTAACGTTAAACAAACGCTTAGCAGACGAAATGAAGAGGCTGCCTCAGCTCCAAAGGGCAGATGAGAAGATAGCCGAAATAATGAAGATAGCCACGCCGATCAGTAAACAAAACACGGGGAAGTACGGCATTCTAAACGATGTGATATATAAACTGTGTGGAAGAGAAAGGCCGACATGGCGAGTGTTCGTACCTGCTGTATTGGAAGAATTAGTTATGGATGCATATCATCGCGCACTCATACATGCCGGAGTGGAGAAGACAAACCTGGTCATTAATGGGCACTTTTACATTCCAAGGCTTGGTAAGAAGTTGAGGGCTTTTGTTGCAAATTGTGCAATGTGTCAGAAAGCTAAGCCGCTGAACGTCCGATATGATTTACCACCACAGACGATTCTGAGGGATCTCCCTCTGCAGTTAATCACGGCCGATGGCCACGGCCCCATGCCCACCGGAAGAACAGGATTAAAATATGTTTTTGTATTAGTCGACGTGATGAGCAAATTTGTGAAGCTATACCCAGTCAAGAAGCTGACCAGCGCTATCTGCGCGAGCAAAATAGTTGATCACTACGTACCAAATTATGGAAAAATGGCGGCGATCTTGGTGGACAATGCACCGGCACATAAGGGAAGGATATTTCGGGAAAGACTACTCGAAGCAGGCATAAAAGTGTACAATATTAGCGCTTATCACCCAAGTTCAAACCCTTGCGAAAGACAGATGCGGGACCTGAGTATTGCGTTACGGATTTTAGCGAATCAGAAACATACTAGTTGGCCCGGATACATTGAATACATCGAGAATGTATTCAATAACAGTTTCAACTGTAACCATGGATACACGCCACTGCAACTACACACAGGGAATGAACCAAATAGTATTATTCCGGGTGTACCACGAGCGATTGAAACTATCGTGGAATCGGACGCGGAAAGGATTAAGAACGCCGTTGAGAAATTAAAAGCCAAAGCAGAGAAAAGGAGACAGAAGGCCAAGAGATACACACGTACCTGGACTCCGGCAGCAGGTGACCTCGTACTAGTGAGGAATTTTGACAAATCTTCGCTAGTAAAGAAGGAATACAGACGTATGCATATGTGTTGGAAAGGTCCTTATCGGATATCACAAACCTTCGGGGACAGGGTATTTCAACTCCAACAGTTAAGGACCGGGAAAATAATCGGTAGGTACCATCTATCATTGATTCGTCCATTCAAGCAGGATCAAGGAAATTTAGTAGAGTCGGATAGGGAAAATGTACAAACGCACTCGGAACACGAGTAAGAAAAGTCGTAGTATGCGAACATTGTTTACAAACAAATTGGTAGCTACGGGATAGCAATGTCCTGTTAAAACAGTGTGCTTGACATTCACGATGTTAATGACATAGAGTAAGAAAACCGGACAGAATGTATACCTGGCAAAAAAAGGTATCAAAAGGTGTCTTGAGTGTGGAGGCTGCTAATAGCTTCAAAAAAAACAGTATTGTATGTAATGTGCAAGAGAGAGAGAGAGAGAGAGAGAGAGAAAGATGGAACTAAGATGTGTAATTAAATTAAAAAAAAAATTGTTTGAAGAATGTATTGTGTGTATAAACAGATTTCTTAAATGTAAATGTTTTGTAGCCTGGTTGTTGACGGCCAGATATTATGTAGATTGTTTTTCTTTTACTTGGTGAAAATACTTGTGTAAATTTGAAATTGTATTGTGTACAGTGATTGAAATGTATTGTGAACAGAATAAATGTGTAACGGTGGGCTCGCCATCAAATCGTCGTAAGCCACTGACTAAATAAATGAATGAATAAATAAATAAAATGATAAATGAAAGGAATAGAGGGAGAGAGGGACTTTAGATTAGCTTAGATGGGACATTAACGATAAACCCATCATCCAACCTAAAGGTCCGATGATAAGTTTACCGTCAGGGCATATGAAGCTGGTTATCGAGACCCAGGAGAAATAATATTAATAATAATAATAATAATAATAATAATAATAATAATAATAATAATAATATACGATCGAACATAGCGACGAAAATGTGCTGAATTCATATTAGGAATGGGTTTTGGAGGAAAGGCAGAGAAACAAAGTTTGCTTCCTCGAAGCAGAGGTATTTTACCTGCGATGGTCAACGAACCTGCATACCGGAAGTCTCGCCTTTATACTTTTGGCTCGGACAGGGTTTACAACGGTTTTCAAGGCTTAAAAGGGTGAGGAAGTAGACGTGCCTTATCTACGATCTAAGAATGTTCGGGAGAAGATTTTAAAACTCAAAATAAGCTGTGAGAAGCAGATGTGAAAGTTGTCACGTGGGGGTAGCCAATAACAAAAAAAATCATGAAACAAAAATTATAGCCAATCGAAAGATCGCGTAGGCATCACATGATACGTTTTGAACTTAAAACAGAACGAAATTTAAGAAAGGGAGAGGGGAAAATTCGAGAGATTGGCGAAAGGCGTGAAGGAGGAAAGACACGCCGAGACAGTCGGGGACAAACTAACCATGACAGTGGCCGAGGCACATTCCGGTACAAATTAACCACGAGGACGTCGACGAAACGAAATTAGAAGAAAATAATCAGAAAGTTGATAGTGTAAAAATAAAGTTATGAAATCTAGGCAATTCGAGGGCTAGTCGGAGAAACACATAAGTAGCGACTTTGAAAGTGATAAGAATAACCGTGGCTTCGACGACGAAGGTGGCGGGTTGACCAGATAGGAATCTACGTAACAAAAATAAAGACATAACCCAAACTTCTCCGGCAGTATTATTAATATCATCAAGGCAGTGTCATCACCCCTGAAAAACAAGAACCTCATGCTCTACCGAATCAAACCCCAAATCCCTGCCATCCAACCAACGAACCCAGGACTCTGAGTCCATTGAAGCAACTGCCAGGAACACCACAGCTGATGAGTCAGAGGTCAGCGTCAGTTTGTCTATCTCTTATGGTTTACCAGTTATGCAAAAGTCGTTCACAATAAAGAATAATTTTGGAGACATTCCCAGAAAATTCGAGATATACATGTCATTTGTCATGAAAATATCTTAAACATGATATTTTAATCAAAATCCTTAGAGCCATTTTTGAGAAAATTAAAATTTTCGAAAAATGTTCCATGTAAAGGGTAATCTGGTGCGGGGGGATTTTCTTGAAAACCTTCGTGTCGCATCTCTGGAAGATGCTGAACCCAAATACTAAGTTTGGTGTTTATCCGACTACTCATTTCTGAGTTATGTTTTTCACAGACACACACACGGACATGTTTCCAAAAATGCTTTTTTTGGATTCAGGGTGTCTCAAAACATGTATTTCTGGTGAAATCTCGGTATTGAATTTTTGGGTGGAATACAATACTTTCCCTACTTACTATACGTAGTAGAGAAAGCAAAACCAATGCATGAAAACAAACAGTTTAACTGCTGTTACTGCTATTCGGATACATGAGGTGTTCCGGGTTGGATTCCCGGCTGGGCTACACAAACTCGCCCCGCGCGATTGTGGAGAGGGAGTGTTATTGGTTATTTAATAACCAATTTGCTTATTAACAAGAATTTACGATTGCTACTTGACGCAAACCTGAGCACACGTGTTGTCATTTAGTCCCATGACAGTTAATCTACATTCAGTACAATTATATGGCATCAATTGGTGCTGTAAATTAAACAAAATTATATTTATATTATATTTATACACCCTTAAAGGTGCGCTAGAGTTAAATTATTTTTATTTGTGCATTATGCATAATAAGCATGTGCAAAAATATGTCCGCCTTGGTGGACGAATTGATATAAGGGCGTCTCAGGCCGGATCATTCTGGAATGATCCAACATTTCTAATACTAAATATTATTTCTATACCCCCCCCAAAGAAAAAGTGCACAGAAGACAGATGCAGCGTCTGAAAATGTTCAGAACTCAGCCTTCAAGCCTCAGCAGCATTTTGTTATCCGCACAGATCGTAACCAAATTTGTGTGTTCGTTATTGGTGAACGTGACCTTTTTGTTTGAATGACCTGGCTCGAACTGCATGCAGGCGCCCGCTGACGCCTATCAGTACGAAACTACCACGTAAACACCTGCTGACAGCGGCAACTTCTTTTGCACTTATGTATGCGGGAAACATAAAATTGCAAAGGACGACCTGTTAGAGTCATCTGGTATATACAGCTCTAATAGGTTTTCTCCATATTTGATCACTTCATTACTCATATTTTCTACTCCTTACGAGCTTGTTGTTTTCAATTTAGAATAAATATCCATAATACTTAAAAATGCATGTCTCATGTGTATTCATCAATTTTTACTTCCTCTACTACGTATAGTAGGTAGGGAAGTATTGTATTCCACCCAAACATTCGATACCGAGATTTCACCGGAAATACATGTTTTGAGGCCCCCTGAATCCAAAAAAAGCATTTTTGCAAACATGTCCGTGTGTGTCTGTGAACAGCATTACTCAGAAACGAACAGTCGGATAAACACCAAACTTGGTATTTAGGTCCAGTATCTTCCAGAGATGCGATACGAAGGTTTTCAGAAAAAATCCCCCCAACCCAGATTACCCTTTACGTGGAATATTATTCGAAAATTTTAATTTTCTCAAAAATGGCTCTAACGATTTTGATCAAAATATCATATGTTTAAGATATTTTCATGACAAATGAATTGTATATCTCGAATTTTCTGGGAATGTCTCCAAAAGTGTTCTTCCTTGTGAACGACTTTTGCATAACTGGTACACCATATGAGATAGACAAAATATTACTATACAAAAATGTAGATCCCTTAAAATACACAATTTATGTCATATACATTTTGTTTTGTTGAGTGAACCATTTTCGAGATATTGCTTGTTATTCCCTTTAATCTTCCAATACTTATACTTTTTCTCAAATGGGAATGCGTTATTCATTTTTTGTCCTGGTAATGCAAAGAGAATGGAATACTCCACATAGCAACCAGCTCTTAAAATATTTGACTATGGCTTAAAGCCTACCAATTCCCCTTGCACCTACAAGAAAATTAGCAACAAGATTAACATCTCTATTAACATGAAGCATATGGAGAGTAAGCATTTGTAAAAATAGTTTATACAAGAGTAGAGATAGTCATGTAAGTGTAACACATCAGATTTTTATCCTAGTGAGAACAGATACTAATGATAATGGTAACATTAGTATCTTGGCGGCTGTAATGGGACATTCTGCGTTTAAAAACATGATGACTTTCTCTGCTCGCTCTTCTACAAACGATTCATCTCTATCTAATAATAATCCTATGACGCTACAGCTCGCGAAAGGCCTGGGTCGCTCAACCCGACTGCCGGCCTCACGCCCACTTGGCATAGTTGGGCGATCATCTAACCGATACGGAGAGGTGATGTGGCTAGTTTCATGCATCTCCACCCGGAAAGTTGGCTCATGAGGCAGGACCGCTACCTTTCGCATCTCCTCACTTTCCTCACGATGCTGAGTTGACACTAGCCCTATACCCGGGACTTAAAATCCGCAGTACTATGTGTGGAAACACTCGGGCACATTCTGGCCCACAACGCCACGGGACAGGACTTATTCCCTACCTACTTCTCTTTAAATGAGATAAACTTTCATTACACATGTGCACATTTCATTGTAGGCATAAGAACAATACAGTAAGTCAGATTTTTAAAAAGTGGGTTGCTATATCACGACTTTAAAATTCCAGGTGCTTGTATGCGAAAAACAAAAGTGAACAAAGAGGAACACTTAAAAAATCTGATGTGTTACACTCACATGACTTTTTCTACTCTTGTACAAACTATTTTTACAAACGCTTATTCTCCATATGCTTCATGTTAATCGAGATGTTAATCTTATTGCTAATTTTCTTGTAGGTGCAAGGGAAATTGGTAGGCTTTAAGCGATAGTCAAATTTTTAAGAGCTGGTTGCTATGTGCAGTATTCCATTCTCTTTGCATCACCAGGACAAAAAAAATGAATAACAACTTGGAGAAAAGTATAAGTATTGGAAAATTTAAGGGAATAACAAGCAATATCTTAAAAATGGTTCACTCAACAATGTGTATGACTTACATTGTGTATTTTTATGCGATCTACTTTTTTGTGTAGTAAAGTTTTGTCTATCTCTTATGGTTTACCAGTTATGCAAAAGTCGTTCACAATGAAGAATACTCTTGGAGATATTGCCAGAAAATTCAAGATATACATTTCATTTGTCATGAAAATATCTTAAACATATGATATTTTAATCCAAATCGTTAGAGATATTTTTGAGAAAATTAAAATTTTCGAAAAATGTTCCATATAAATGATAATCTGGGGTGAGGGGATTTTCTTGTAAACCTTCGTGTCGCATCTCTGAAAGACACTGAGCCTAAATACCAAGTTTGTGTTTATCCGACTGTTCGTTTCTGAGTTATGCTGTTCACAGACACACACACAGACACGGACATGTTTCCAAAAATGCTTTTTTTTTGGATTCAGGGGTCTCAAAACATGTATTTCCGCTGAAATCTCGGTATCGAATTTTTAGGAGGAATACTAGTTTGTAAAACTAGTTTGTACAAGAGTAGAGAAAGTCATGTGAGTGTAACATATCAGATTTTTTTCTATCTACTTCATTGTAATCGAAATAAAGCTTTGCAGAAATAGCTGCATTAGACATTTCGTTATAGTTACAAAGGGAACAGCGATGGTCATATGTTTAAGAAGTGGTTAAATGCTGGACTTAGTAGTACATACAGTTTCATGCAATCGCGAGAGACAACTGAATTTTAAGGATTTTAAAAGAATGACTAAGTATTGAAAAATTCGAACCATTAATAACGGATATCCTAGAAGTGGCCTAGGCCACAAAAAATAATTATTTTTAATAAATTCTGTGTTTTAAAGAGATATACATTTTTGGTGTAGTGTACAAAATTCCTTCCAAATGAATAGGACTTTACGTGCTATTCCCAGTAATTTCAAGATATACATATTATTTGTCATGTAAACATCTTTCAAAAAATTTCCATATAAAGGGTGGTAGTTGCGGGTGGGGAATGTTTTCGAAAATCTTCGTGTCACATCTTTGGATGATACTGAACTTAAGGGGACAAGGTAGTCTGAACGCATGGAAATTACACCTTAAGTGTGGTAAATTCCACTGCTTTTATAGTTCCCAATGCGTTTTCTTGAAATTTGTATGACTTATTCTATAAATCATGAAAATTATTTCATGTGGTTGTTTGCATTGGTAGATTATGTAGTTGAAGCCGTAAAAATTATTTCATTCAGCAGAAAAATAATAAACTTTACTCTTAAACATGAGAATTGACGTACCCTTTTCTCTGATACTACTTACAATACAGAATCACACTTTTGCAAGCTTGTTCTTAGTATAATCAGCTATCCTCTGAACCTCAATTATGTGTAGCAGTTTACTATAAATTGAAAAAAAGTTATTTACAAGTTTCAAAAACCAAAAATGTGGGAAATTTGCAATGTTGTTGCTTTCTTAATATCACTAATATACATTATAAAAGTATAACTGTAGTTCAGAAGGTTTAACTATGGGTTGAATATATGTACTGAAAATTTCAGCTCTCTTCCTCTTATACTTTCTGAGAAAAAGCAACATAAATATCCAAAAATGTTGTTTTGAGAAAACTGAATTTAAACTTTGAACATTAAAATTCTGACACACTTCAGTACATTGCAGGATCACAATCATCTGAACCTTCATTACTGGATTACTTCAGCTTTTCTGATTGCCTTCTCTTGGTTCTGGCCTATTTTGTTAATTGCTGAACTGCTCGCTGGACATGATATAGTCTTTCGTTTTGAAAGATACAATCATTTTCTAAAAAGGGGCGTTGCATGACAGCTTTAAAGGAACGCAGACTAGCATTTAATAGTATATTGTGCAACGAGACTATAATGGTAGTAATTAAAACGCGAGTATTATTATTAACGAGCGAGCGAAGCGAGCGTTAATCACCATTATAGTCAAGTTTCATACGACTGTTTATGCTAGACCATGTATATAAATTAAAGGTTTCATAAGTATTCGTTTCGGTTTGAATGATGTGTTAAAATCGTTATTCCTTTATATATGGTTACAATACAATGACCTTGCAGCACTTGTGTCAAACAAAGTTGCTAGCGTTGTGAAACGTACTACGCAGAATAATCGATACTTGAGCTTTCATAATGTTACGTGGCCACTTCTGATTGGTCGAATACCAATACTTTAATGAACAGGTGTACTTTAATGAGGCCCATTAAAGTACTGCTACCAGTGGTATAAATGCTACATTTTGGCATGGTCGAGCATAAATTGTATTTAAATGTCTTAAAAACCTCTTAACCCCCCAAAAGTACATATTTTCTGAAACTGGAAATAACAGAGATTTTATTAATGCCTAAAACAATTATAATTTCAGAGTACCTAGTCTAAGTTTGGTATTTATCCGATTTTTCATTTTTAGTGATGCTGTTCAGACACACACACACACACAAAGACGGACCTTTTTCTAAAAATGCCTTTTTTTTTTGGTTTCAGGGGGCCTGAAAACATGTATTTCCGGTGAAATCTCGGTATCGTATTTTTGGGTGGAATGTAGTACTTTGTGTACCCATTATACACGTGGTAGAAACATAGACTTTCGAGATTGTGAGTACGTTACTTATAACTAATGGTTACAGAACAAACCACGCGGTCAATATCACCTTTAAGGTTATAATTAATTTACGTCACTGGTTACGGAAGTTTTGCTACCGCTATGTTTGATACTGTTTGTCGAACCCGAATGAATGTAAGTCTGATTGCTGTTACTTAAAGTTGCAGCGACACGAGGGAGGAAACTGTGTTTTGAAACACGATGTGGCACTTGGAGGTGCTGCGTATCCTAGCAACTGTAGACAGCTTTCCCACGCCGGCTTAGCGAGCAGGTAGAAACAAACAGTTGGGCTCATCTCAACCGAAAGCGGATGGAATTAAATTTCATACTTGAACACACATCAGCAGTAGGACCGTTTTTGTTTTATCATTTCATCTAAAACTGTTTAATAGCACTTGAGTGGAGTAAAATAAAACATAGGTGTAGAGGCTTAAATTTAACAGCATTGCGATCTATAATGTTAGCTATTGTGTAGTCTGTAACGTTTTCAGTCACTTCAAAGTGACATATCTGATAAAATTATCAAAATTACATTTTAGACTTCATTCTCCCTCTCTCTCTCTCTCTCTCTCTCTCTCCGATCCTTGAAGCGATTAGTCAATGAACGTTACTCATCAACATCATTATAGATGAACCGCGATATCACAGTTTCATTCAAGCTCACTAGATGGAGTGATGCTCTCATTGTATCTTCAGTTTCTTTTTGTGTCTATTTTTTTTTCAAAACATAATATTTAAGCGTCATTCAATACGTGATGAGTGGCCTGCTTGAGATGGCTCCGCGGTAACATGTGAGACTCACATTCGGGAGCTTCCGGGTTCGATTCCCAGTGACCGAACACTCCGACAATGTTTTTTATGGTTTCCCCAAGTCGGTAGCCAAATACTGGGATGGATTCTCGTATACCATGATTTCCCCTTTATTTCTTTTCCTTCTGATCTTGCAGGCGTGCTTCTAGGTTTCATGGTGTATGGCGGTGCCGGACAGATGGCGCGGATGCATGCTGAAAGTAAAGAGTACTCCGCGTAGACACTAGAGGGAAGCTTAGTCGAAGGGTCGTTGATGCTCTCTCTAGTCAGCTCCAGCACTGGGCGTTTTTGAGCCACGAACTTCCGCGCGTCTGTGTGGCCTGTCTGCTTGCGACCTGTAGCCTCCTGTGGTTACCGCACTTCATCCCTTCTTCCTGGGATTTGTAACTACAATGTAGCTATGTAGGACTAAGTGACGAGATGTCCTTCTATCCTAATGCTAGTCGGCCACGTTACATCTTCATTACTATCCACGTCAGCACCTATAATTCGACCAGCAATGTTATCCTGATGTTCTACTATGTTAATCTGGTATGGCTATATTGCTAATTGGTACACCATCAGCTTGTCACCAAGAACTGTGGGCGGTAATATGGTTTGTTTCATACTATCCGTTATTTCATGTTTTTGCGTCTCGAAACCAGAAGGTATGGGAAATTTAACTTTTCCGTACACTTACTTTCCGCACTTCAACACCAACCGTTGTTTAATATTACCTTCAACGATCAATCAACAATTGACTGAAACACATGAAGCGCCCATGTTTAACCAATATATAAAGTATATCGACGTAGTATGAAACAAAATATTGTACGTAACTGCAGGAAAGCGGTTTTTTTTCAGGTCTCGTTTCGATATTTCGGCCCTTAAACGTCCTGAAAAACCTCACTTTCCTATGCAGTTACGTAAATAACTAGAAGTGCACCGGCAATATGACCAAGTATTGTTTTCTCCCAGAGAAAGTTTATTGTACTATAGATACACAGTTGTCAAGTTACAACTACTTTCTGGCGGGGCGCTTCTGCGTGATCTCTCCTCCTTTACCACCTTTCTCCCGTACGATCTTATGGGATTTCGCTCGCCACAGTCCTGCCCTTAAATTTTGACTCAATCTCTACATTCTTAGCTTCATTACTCCGACATAGATGCTCCGTGGGTGTGTGTCATTTAGGCTCAAAACAAGTTACAGCTACTTTCAGGCGGGACGTCTCAGCGTGACCTTACCGCCTTTTTCCCTCCCTCTTTATGAGGTTTCGCTCGTCATAATCGGGCTATGACTCCTTCACTGTGACTTTCCATTCTTTCATTACTTCCTTAGCTTCCTCACTCCGACGTTGATGCCTCGTGGGTTTATGTGTCATATTAGCTTTAAGCTCAAAATTGGCACTATTTTTCGACTTTGCAACTCTTAGCGTAGAACACAAATCAATACACAAATACAATCCCAACTGTGAAATGCTTCTAATTTACTCTATGCAATGTCACGAATATAGAAGATTGTCAACAAGACGTACATAATATACCTAAGTGGTCTTGAAAATACAAGTATTAAAAGCCTCCTACCAAAACCTCTGATGTGTTGCACTCATATTCTTTCATTACTCTTATACAAACTATTCTAAAAGACGCTTTTTCTCCATCTACTCCATGTTAACCGAGATAAACATTTTCAGAAACTATCTTATCGCTAATTTTCTGGCAGGTTTTAAGCGATAGTCATATCTGTTAAGAGTTGGTTGCTATGTGGAGCATTCCATTCTCTTTGTATGTCCCGGACATAAAAAAACGAATTCCCATTTGAGAAAAAGTATAAGTATCGGAAAACTCAAACGAATAACAAGGAATATCTGGGAAATGGTTCCATCGACAAAAAATGTATATGACATAAATTGTGTATTTTAACGATGTCTATAGTAGTATTTGTGTAGTAAACCTTTGTCTATCTCTTAGGATTTACCAGTTATGCGGGTCATTCAGAATGAAGAGACGTTTGAGGACATTACCAGAAAACTCAAGATATACATTTCATTTTCCATAAAAAGTCTTAACCATGTGATATTTTAATCAAAATCCTTAGAGTAAGGTTTGAGAAATTCAAAATTTTCGAAAATTGTTCCATGTAAAGGGTAGTGTAGGGTGGGGGGATTTCCCTAAAATCTTCGTGTTGCATCCATGGAAGATAGCAAACACAAATATCAAATATGGTATTTATCCGACTTTTCGTTTTTTGGTTATGCTGTTCACAGACAGACACATACACACGATATGTATCCGAAAATACTTTATTTGGATTCAGGGCACCTCAGTGAAATCAGGGTATCGAGCTTTTGGGTGAAATACAATACTTCCCCTACTTACTATACGTAGTAGAGAAAGTAAAAAGGCCTAGGAAATTTGGCAGTTTACTGTAAATCTGTAGTTTACTGTAAAATAAACAGTTCCTATGTTTCGACTACAACACAGCACAGTCTGATAAACTGGCACCTCCAAAAAAGTGACGTGACTCGCCTACCTTTACAGAAAAAATTACAACCTCATTTCTTCAAAAGATTTTATATTTGACTTGAGAAACAACTGATGATTATACAGTTGTTGAACTGTGCGTTTTAACGTCGGTTTTGTATTGATTTTATGAAACACACTGACATTCACTCTCACACTTATACTTGCAGACTTTGCATAACGTAGGGAATGATTCTAATTAAAGAAAAGTCGAACTGTAGGTTGAATGGCTAGAACCCTTACAGTTCGACCAGAAAATGTATCTTCTCCCACAAAAATAGCAACAGAGACCTCAACAAAGCGCGTGTCATTAAATGACTAATTCGTATTTTGGTATCACTTGGTTCTGCCTTTAAAAGTAATTTCCATATTCAAGCGCCATTGCGTCTCAAATTCTTCTCACTGGAAAGGCAAATTATTAAGAAAAAGAAAGATATATATATTGTGTGAAGGTTTTATTTCAGAGGAATTAAGAAGTGTTATTTTAACGAAAGCGAGTGCCTGTGATTTTAATTAATAAAATCTATATAAATTAACATCTCACAAATGTTAACACACAGCGAAGTGAAACTCTGCACATACTTTGCTAATTCACAGTAATGTATACGCACATAGAGGTCGCAGACAAATTATTATAGGAGTTTTATACTTATATTCTCATATTTGCAATATGATTTTGAAAAATAATTAAATTGAAGAGTAACAGCTGTAGATTGAATTCTACATGTATACATTTTCTTTTGTTTTATTTTATAGTAATGGTAACGAAATAAATAAAAGATGGCAACTTCCATGCAGAAAGGTTTTTGTGTCTTGGAATTCGCGAAACATAATTCAGTGGTTACAGTTACGCGGGTGTATTAGCGAATATTTAGTCTTATTGCCCTTCTAATAATAACTTTAGTAGGTGGTACAATCAGATCCAAATCAAGTTCAGACGGTCGAGAGAATCAAAATAGCTTTCGAGTACTCCTAAAACATCTGTGCCGTGGGCGAGTCAAGAACTAGCAATTCCAACAACGAAAGTGTGGAAGGTGTTAAGAAAACGTGCCACCGCTACCTGCAGAGCTACCTGAGTTGAGACGGAGGATTATTGTAGCTTTAGATAAGTTACTTCAGACATGCTAACGTCAGTGTGTCAAGAAATGGACTGAATGTATGCACTGAAGACTTGTAATTTGTGTTATAGTACCTTCACAGTTTTACTTCAATTTAAGTTATGATTAAAAATTATATTGCATAACGCAGAGAAAATATAAGTTTAAAATCCCTAGAATCACCTGTGTACACGCTGTAATTAAGTTTCTAAATTTAATAGTAGAAAATAGTTTTTGACATTTCTGTACCCCCTCAATCTTCATTAAAAGTATACAAGCAAAATCATTTTTCCGAGTATTAATTGTATGCTGGTCAGCGTATACCCTACACAACGCGGTCATCACAGAATGAGGGATTTTTTTGACGAGTTTAATTTTCATAAAAATTGCTGAACCAGAAATGACGTTCCACGCTGTGTATTTGCTTTGTGTATGCGCGCTAGTGTCAGGCAGCACGTGCGAATTTGGTTAACTTGTTGTTTGATTAACGCTTTTAGTTTCGAGCAGCGTAAAAAATGGGAGCTACCGAGAACTTTATTGATAGTATGTAATTTTAGTTACAGCGACATTTCAAGCATGTTTGAAGCGATTGATGGCTAATGTACTTAGTAAGGCAGCAGAACGATTGGTTCCGCCGAGAAAAAAATATTTGATGTGTTACATTCACATGACTTTCTCTACCGTTATCGGTTATTGGTGGGTATACAAACTACTCTTACGAAAGTTTATTTTCCTATCTACTTCATTTTAATCGAGATAAACCTTTCCGGGAACAGAACATTACACTTTTCGTTATAGATAAAAAGGGAATAGAAATAGTCAAATGTTTTAACAAATGGATGTGTATGCTGGCCTTAAAATTCCATACTCTATACATGACACTGCGAGAAACAACTGAAATTCGACAGGACTTTAAAAGTATGACTAAGGATTGAACAATTCGAACCATTAACAATGAATATCTCGGAAATGTATGATGCTACAAAAAGTTGTTTGAAATAAATTGTGTGTTTTTAAGAGATCTACATTTCTTTCTATAGTACGTTTTCGTCTATCGCTAAACGCTTACCAGTTATTTAGGATTATACAAAATACTTTACGAATGAAGAGGACTTCACAGGCAATTTCCGAAAAATTCAAAATAAATATTTGATTTGTCACGAAAATAAATTTAATATATGGCATTTTAATGAAACGAATAAAAATAAAACATTTCGAAGAATGTTCCATTTAGATTGTAGCTTGGAGTAGAGGATTCTCTTGAAAATCTTTGCGTCGTATCTTTGGAAGGTACTGAACCTAAATACAAAGCTTGGTATTTATCCAACCTTTCGTTTCTTAGTTATGCTGTTCACAGACTAAGACACACACACATGGGTCATTTTCTAATTATGCTTTATTTGGATTCGGGAGACTTCAAAACGCGTATTTCTGATGAAATCTCGGTATGACATTTTTGGGTGAAATGCAATACCTTCTCAAAGTAGTATGTACGCGATAGAGAAAGTAATATGTCCAACGCTAATCCGTCGTCCGCCATCCTCTAGAGGTACCATGTTAGCCTCTGTTTCCCGAGGTCACGGGTTGAAATCCGGAGGGCGATGGAATTTTTCGGGCGTAGAAATCCTTAGCATGGCTTCCTTCAGAAGGGAAGTAAAGCCGGTGGTAGTAGATTTCTCGGCACGTAAAACAACCTCAAGCCTGATAAAGAGGCCTGTGTGCAAAATTTCCGGTCTTTCACGCCCAGTATAGAATGGGACGCTAAGAACCATAGCAGTTAAAGAGCTTCCATAAATAAATTAAAAAACTTCAACACTAACTGGACGCCAAAATCAAAACATTACAAGCAGTTGTGATTGAAATGAGATTTACACCTATCGAAAATAACAAAGACTTTATTAATAAAATCCTACACGACTTTCTATTTTCTGCCACATGACAAATTCCCTAAATGTAAGTAATATTATGAAAACTAAGCTATGTATATACCTACAGGTTACGGGGAAAAAATTGTACAGACATTTACAGAGCAGAAAGGCAGTGCCAAACTAAGCATATTGAGGCTAGAAGCATGGGGTCGCACATGCAGTATAACAACAGCAGCGCTGCATAAACATAATTGAAACCTGACTTTATGATGCATCTTCATTTATCAGTCAAAATGAAACTCTCATAAGTGTGCATACCTACTGCCTCAATCAATGGGCACTGGCACCTAACGAGGGGATCTCGGATTTTTAGGCCCTTAAAACCCAATTTTAAGACCTGAAATAAGCACTAAAGTAAATGTGGCACTAAGGCACAAATAGAGTTTCAGGAACTTAAAATACAGTCTCCACACGCCTAAACATTTGATCGTATGTATCTAAATGTATTTCTGCTTTTCAAAAGTCTAAAAATGCAATTAATTAAAATTACACAGTAACAAAAACAAAACATTTGCCTAATAATTATGACTATGTACGTTTAATTGTATCTTAAATTATGAACTTATTGCTGTACTTATAAATTATATGTTTATAAAGTTAAAAATACATTCTCAAACCTCACTGAATAGATCGCAGTGGAAATGTACTGTACACTACAGATAATTCATTGTAACGTAAACGTTCTGGAGTTAATATGGAGCCATCCCACAAAATCCAACATATTGTTGAACAACAAAGTAGAGGAACTGTTTTGAAAAACAACAGAGAACGCGTGTAGAATCTTGCGAAAGTATGTATACAGGGGCAAGGTATGTGAGTGACGAAAGCAAAGGAAAATCGCTACTGATCCTTCTAGTCTTTGGAAGGGATTTTTGCCGTACTGCAGTTACCAAACAATACTAACGACTATATACTACAATATAACGAAGAGACCTGTAGAGGGGGAAGTATATTGTTTCTATAAAACGAGGCAATAAGCTGTATGGTGCTAAAATAAACCAATCCTTTTCGTGAAATATCTCATTCCTGCAGCTAAGGTATTACAAAGTCTTTTAATCAAGTCAACCTTATGTTACAAAGACTTTATTTTTCATTGCAGCATGAAAACATTAATGAAACAATTAGAAAATGGGCATTTTAGGCGCCACAAAACTCCTTGTATACATTTACGTATATTTTGTATAAAACGTGAGCATTTTAAACTAGTTTTAGCTTATTCGTACACATAAAAAATCTGATGTGTTACACTCATATGACTTTCTCTACTCTAGTACAAACTATTTTTACAAATGCTTATTCTCCGTATGCTTCATGTTAATCGAGATATCGAGACGTTAATCTTATTGCTAATTTTCTTGTAGATGCAAGGGGAATTGCTAGGTTTTAAGCGATAGTCAAATATTTTAAGAGGTGGTTGCTATGTGGAATATTCCATTCTCTTTGCATGCCCTGGGCATAAGAAAATGAATAACGAATTTGAGAAAAAGTAAAAGTATTGGAAAATTTAAGGAAATAACAAGCAATATCTCGAAAATGGTTCACCCAACAAAACAAATGTGTATGACATAAATTGTGTATTTTAACGCGATCTACATTTTTGTGTAGTAAAAGTTTGTCTATCTCTTATGGTTTACCAGTTATGCAAAAGTCGTTCACAATGAAGAATACTTTTGGAGACATTCGCAGAAAATTCAAGTTATGCATTTCATTTGTCATGAAAATATCTTAAACATGTGATATTTTAATCAAAGTCGTTAGAGCCATTTTTGAGAAAATTAAAATTTTCGAAAAATGTTCCATGTAAAGGGTAATCTGGGGTGGGGGGATTTTCTTGAAAACCTTCGGAAGATACTGAACCTCTGGAAGATACTGAACCTAAATACCAAGTTTGGTGTTTATCCGACTGTTTGTTTCTGAGTTATGCTATTCACAGACACACACACACGGACATGTTTCCAAAAATGCTTTTTTTTGGATTCAGGAGGTCTCAAAACATATATTTCCGGTGAAATCTCGGTATCGAAATTTGGGTGGAATACAACAATTACTATACGTAGCAGAGAAAGTAAAAATAGAGATATTTAGCCCAAGGTCCTATAATGGGATACGAACCATTGCATACTCCTACTGTAATAGAGGGTATTACTGTACCTTCCAGTAAACTCACATCAGACACCTAGTGACAGTAACTAGTGCTGTAATGAACAAGACCTATTGCAATGCCATCCAATAGGCTTAAGATGAGACACCTAGCGACAGTGACTACTACTGTAGAAGAGTGAGTTTTGATTATACCTGACACGCCACAAACAGGCTTCACTTTCGGAAACCCTAACATGACGGATTTAATGTTGGCGCATGTAGCCCAGTAAAAAAGCCTCTGCAACCTCTTGTTCCTATTTTCAAACTACGTATTTTGGTATTGTTTTTTCTGCTATACAATATTTCCGCACTCGTATGTAATACAGATGAACAACTTACGGCTGAGTTCTTTTCTCCGTTGTTAATGTTCACGGTAACATCGATATTTTTTGCTTCTTTGGCTGGGAAGAGACCTAAAACAGATTCATGATATTTTCAGCCATTGTTTTGCGAGAGTAACAATCCTGTGGTTTACTTGAAATTTTACACAAGGGAAATGTAAATACTCCGGGGTCAGAATTTCAATTTTATAATAATCATTATGGAAAACTTCAAATGCTCTTCAGCCTTATGTGGAAATTATAGGTGAATTTCTCATTGCAATGTCATATAAAGTTATAGAAATAACTAAGTTTGAGTATCCCTGTTCATTTTCAATAATTTTTACTTTCTCTACTACGTATAGTAAGTAGGGGAAGTATTGTATTCCACCCAAAAATTCTATACCCAGATTTCACCGGAAATATATGATTTGAGACCCCCTGAATTCAAAAAAAAAGTTTTTGGAAACATGTCCATGTGTGTGTCTGTGAACAGCTTAACTCAGAAACGAACAGTCGTATAAACACCAAACTTGGTATTTAGGTTCACTATCTTCCAGAGATGTGACATGAAGGTTTTCATGAAAATCCCCCCACAACGGATTACCCTTTACATGGAACATTTTTCGAAAATTTTAGTTTTATCAAAAATGCCTCTAACGATTTTGATTAAAATATCATATGTTTAAGATATTTTCATGACAAATGAAATGTATATCTCGAATATTCTGGGAAAGTATTCTTCATTGTGAACGACTTTTGCATAACTGGTAAACCATAAGAGATAGACAAAATTTAACTACACAAGAAATGTAGATCGCGTTAAAATACACAATTTATGTCATACACATTTTTTGTTGTTAGGTGAACCATTTTTGAGATATTGCTTGTTATTCCATTAAATTTTTCAATACTTATTTTCTCAAATCGGAATTCGTTATTCAATTTTTTGTTTTGGATATGCAAAGAGTATTAATCTGTGGCAAAGAGAATTGCAACCAGCTATTAAGAGATATGTCTATGCTTAAAGGCTACTGTATTTCTATATTGCCGTTGCAAATACAAAACAAGGGGAACATAGTACGCCTTAAGCGATAGTCAAATATTTTTAGAACTGGTCGCTTTGTGTAAAATGTAATTCTCTTTGCATATCAAAAGATCGTTTCTGTTAATGTTTATCTCGATTAATATGAAATAGATGGAAAATAAGAGTTTGTAAATTAGTTTGTACAAGAGTAGAGAAAGTCATGTGAGTGTAACATATCAGATTTTTTTTTGTCTTGGTAATGCAAAGAGAATGGAATGCGCCACATAGCAACCAGCTCTTAAAATATTTGACTTTAGCTTAAAGCCTAGCAATTCCCCTTGCATCTACAGAAAATTAGCAATAAGATTAACATCTCGATATCTCGATTAACATGAAGCATATGGAGAATAAGTGTTTGTAAAAGTAGTTTGTACAAGAGTTGAGAAAGTCATGTGAGTGTAACACATCAGATTTTTACCTTCTCTATCACACACCTAACATTTTGGGAACATGAAAAGCATCGAAAACTGTCCATGTAAAGGGTGGCATGCGTTGGAGAAATTTTCTTGAAAATGGTGTCGTGATTTTGGAAGAATATAAATAACACGTTCACAAAAAAGACCGCACACACACACAGAACGGTTCTAAAAATGCTTTTTGGAGATTCAATGAGATTCAAATATGTATTTTCTGTGAAATCGCGACATCAAATTTTTGGGTGGAAAAATACGAGGGGCGTCCAATAATTAAGCTTCCCTATTTTATAAAAACATTACACTCAAGTAATCATGTTGAATTAATTTCAAATATATTGTACAATCCTTCTGTTACTTTTCTACATAGTCGACATGTTTTTCCAAGCACTTTGGGTGACATGACACAAGTTTTTCCGAGCCAGTGTTGTACCAGGTCGGGTTCTGTGCTCGTAAGCAGCTATTCACTGGTTTGACTTCATAATCGGTGTTAAAAGTGCCTACCTTTGAGTTGGAGGGACACGTGAAAATCACTTGGGGCAAGCTCCGATGGATATGAGAAAACTTCCAAGTTGAATCTTCTGAGCTCCGCCTGGGTCAAGATTCAACTTGGAAGTTTTCTCGTATCCTGTGTATTCACCGGAGCTTGCCCCAAGTGATTTTCACGTGTTCCTCCAACTCAAAGGTAAGCACTTTTAACACCGATGATGAAGTCAAATCAGTGAATAGCTGGTTACGAGCACAGGACTCGACCTGGTACAACACTGGCTTGTAAAAACTTGTGTCACGTCCCCAAAATGCTTGGAAAAACATGTTGGCTATGTAGAAAGTAACACAAGGATTGTACAAATGAAATTAATTCAACATGATCAATTGTGTGTAACGTCTTTTTATAAAATAGGGATACCTACTTATTGGACGCCCCTCGTAGAATATTCCGGCACACCAGACTTCATGCTAGATAGCTAAAAAGTAACATTTTCATTATTGAATGTATTTGATCAGTAAATAATATGACTAATTGCTGGTAATGACATTTGAGGTGAAAGTGCTGTCACAATTGGAATGATTGTAGAACGAATTAAATAAAATTATTGTGTGATGCCTTGAAGCATGCCTTTGAAGCTTTGCTTGCTGCCGGTAATAATTACGTTGAGCTAATTAAAGAGCATTGTTGTGGAATGAAAATCACTCTACAGGTAGGCGCGTTTATTCGTTATTTATTGCTTGTCTGTTGGGGATGGCTAATTTAGAGAGGAAATTTTATCACCTACCACTTCGGTGGCTCAACATCGCATCGCTTCGATCTGATACAACGAGCTGAGTGTAAATCGAAACTTCTTCTCCAGAACAGAAGAGAGATTAATATAAGTACTTTAAGTTACAAAGAGAAGGAAAAATACAGCTGAAGAGAGCCATACAAACGAATGCCTCCATGGAAGAGAGTAGAGGGATAAAGTTCTACAAGAACTTTAAAAAATGTGTAAAGTGTCTGTCGCTTTTATCAGCAGTGGTATTTCCCACGCGTTTATGTCAAGTAAAGGTTTCTCTTGTAATGCCTACGTGATATTCTGTCACTTTCTGGCCAAAAAGAGTGTAGGTTATACTCAAAACCTATAACGTTGAGGCAGTATTTTTATCAATCTAATTATATAATATAAAATTTAATAACAGTCCGCCTTAAAGCAATATGTGTATAATATAATATATAAAAGGTATATTACAGTCATTGTATTATGTTTATTTTATAATTTACATGCATAAAAATGTTATGTGAATGTATTACTTAGTTTAACAATGTAGGGGCTGTGAGAATAGAAGCAAGTTGCTTTCCGTAGCAAACAAAACTACAAAGTAAAAGCCGAAAGTTGCTAACAATGAGGTAACCTTGAGACAACAATAAATTAGAAAGCTTAAAAAGACTACTAACAGTTCTTGGAACAATAATTATGTAATATTTAAAACAGTTTATAAATAGCCAATCAAAACTTAGAAAACCCAAAAGTTAAATAAGGTATTCTATTGGAGTAGGATTAGCCAATCAGAGACTATAAATAGACAAAATGTACAATTTCAAGTGGTAGATGCTACAAGATTGCGTACCCAAGCAGTTCGGCACGGAACGGGTTCAGTGTGAGACATGAAAATTCATTGCGGTGAGAATAATATAAAGTTTACCTGTTAAAAGTGCATTAACAATAATCTCACAGCTCTATAGTAGGATACATAAGTGAAGTGTTATTTAATCGTATGAAGGATTAATAAAAAAAGTAAAAATACAATTATAATTTGTGTAAGCCTTGTTCTTTAGCCGTACCAGCCCTGTTAAGAGATACGTGCTCTACAAATTACTAATGATGCAGCCGAGGTATACATATATATACATAAATAAACATTAAGATAAATAGTTGGTTCTTAAACGTGGGGCGAAGGCCACCGGAAAGTTTGTAACGTACGTGAGGCGAACACACCAAGAAACATATCTCCCGCAAGTTTGCTACCCAAACTTGAACCAACACCTTGCTTCAAATTAGTGCCTACACGTAGTGCAACAACAATTAAACCCCTTCAAAGTCTTACGAACTAGATATGAAACTAAAAAATGTCAAAATTAATGTAGACTAAAAATACAAATATAATATTCAAAAGGAGGGCATCCCTGCATGTGGGATTTGTGGTGGACGAAACGGCGTCTGGGCGGGTTTTCTGCGGTTTCTCCCGCCATTCATTCCACCAACTGCTCCATTATCACCTTTCCTTTCATACATTTACCAACATTTCGTTTCATCTACTTCCTTCATCCCATACCAGGCATCGGGCTGATCACCCATCCTGGATGCTCTGTCTGATCCATGAGTGTCTGCTCCTCGACGGGCCTCTGACCCCAGGCACCCGCTTGTAAGTCCTGAGGGGTGTAAGTGCTACATAAGAGGAGGGCAAACAGATAATGAATGAATGAATACTCAAAAGGAAATTACTAATAAAAATTACTCCAATATAAAAGAAATAGTACAAAAAATAAAAAGTTTTCCAAGGAAAGAAGCCGTTGCTCATTTTAGATTAGCCACTAGACATGACTGTCTGGCGGAACATCTATATAGTTTTATGAATGACAAAGCATGTAAGATTTGCAATGCTGGCAAGATTTTAAATGCAGAACACCTACTAGAATGCTCAGAATTGAGGAAAGCTGTACCAGATGGGAAGACATACTATTTATGTTGACTAGCTAGGGAAAAATTGATGGATCAAGATCCTGCACATTAGATCAACATCAATTATTCTGTCACGTATCCATTTCAGTGTATTTCATGTCACAAAAGTACATAAATGGTATTTTATACTAACAAATAACAATCTAATATGTGAAATTCTCATGACTTTCACTACCAACTATCGTTTATTACTTTCTCTACCATGTACCTAGTAGGTAGTGGAACTATAACATTCCACCCATAAACTCCATGCGGAGATTCCACCGGAGATGCGTCATGTTTTAAAGCTCCTGAATAAAAGAAGTATTTTGAGAAAAAAGCTGCGTGTTTGTGTATCTGTGAACAACATAAAAATCTTATGTGTTACATTCACATAACTTTCTCTACCCTCTATCGTTCATTATCTGCATATGCAGACTATCCTTATGGAGGTTTATTATTTATATAATTTATTATAATCGAGATCTTTGCAGAAGTAGCTACATTAAAGATGTTTAAGAACTGGATTCTATGACAAAGTATTGAAAAATTCGAACTATTAATAACGGATATCTCGGAAATGGCTTATCCACAAAAAAGTTATTTGAAGTTAATTATATGTTTTAAAGAGATATATTTTGTGTAGTACGTTGTCGTCTATCGCTTAAATTATATAAAATGATAAGAACTTCACAGGATATTCCCAGAAACTTCAAGATACACATTTTATTTATCATACAAATTGAAGTAGAAAGTTTGTTGTATTGCTATTTGCCCCACGTTTTGGGCGCCAATTTGAAGTAGGTTGTTGCTTCACGTATGGAAAGCCAATTTGAAGTAGGAGTTGTATTGCAGTTCAACTGTTGGGGAGCCGAACTTGAAGTAGTTGCAACCGCACGTATGGTACCCGGTAGCATTCGTAACCAAATTTAAAAATATTAACTTTGTAATTTGACTGTTTCTTTAAATATTATATATTTATATTTGCCTCGGCTGAGTGAATATTATTGTTAGAGACATGGATTTTTTGCAAGGCGTGGTGCGGCTGAAGAATGTAGGTTTACACAGATTATAATTTTTACTTCACTACATTTATTAATCCTTGACGCAATTTAAATAACACTTCTCTGATATAGAGAGCTGTGAGATTGTTTTATTAATTACTTGCACTTTTTAACACGTAAACTATTTTCGTCTCACACGAATACGTATTAAATTCCTCGAGGACGCATCTCGCGTCCGGTTAGGAACACTGTCTATAACCAACGCGTCCAGTTATGAGCGCTTTCTACAAGCAACTGAACTCTTAATTTGTAAATTTTGCTATATTTCAGTTTCTGATTGGCTAATCCTAGTCCAATAGAATACCTTCATTTAATTAAAGCTTTTTGTGGTTGTTGATTTGCTATTTTATAAACTGTCACAAAAGTTATATTATTGCTTAGAAGAATCACAAGTAGCATTAAACTTTCTTACTCATTATTGCCTCAAGGTTACCTCATTGTTAGCAACTTTTAACCTATTATTCTCACAGCTCCTACATTATTACATTACGTAATACATTCACATAACATTATTTCACATGTATACAATAATATAAACATATACAATGGCTGTAATATACACTTTTTATATCTTGTTACATACACATATTGCTTTAAGGCGGGCTGTTATTGAATGTATATATTATATAATTAGACTGAAATCATTTAAGTGTTAAAAATACTGTCTCAAAATATCTTTAGTATGTGGTATTTTAATCAAAATCAGAGCCATTTTTGAGAAAATAACAAAGTTCGAAACATTTCCCATGTAAATGATAGTTTGGGATGGGGTGGGGGAATTTGTTGAAAATCTTCGTATCTTATCTTTTGAAGACACTGAACCTAAATATCTATCAAGTTTGGTACCCATCCACTTTTCGTTTTTCAGTTATGGTGTTCAGAGACATACACATACACGGATCTTTTGCTAGAGAAAGAATTTATTGAAAAATTATCCTTCCTTCTATTGAAGGCTGCAAGATTTAGGCGAAATAGAGTAGCTTCGCTTCAAAATGTTCATTGTATTTTTCTGAGCGTGGGGCTATAAAAATCCAACGTTTCTTTGTATTTCAAGTCGATGAGCCAAGTTTCAAGAGAAAGTAGACGCTAAGGGCAACGGTCTCTTCGAATTTACAACCGGAGAGCCAATAAAGATACAGAAGGATTGTTAGCACCAGTGACATGATATAAGGACGTGGCTGCATGTACAGAAATCCGGAGGCGAGTAGGAACTTTATACCGGGCGAGTCCTCTCAACCTGCGGATTGAGAAGTTATGGAATCCTGGCGTTGTACAGGCTATGCCGTAAACACTGCCCGCTGCTTTGCACCACTGTGCGTGCAGTGTGCGCGTTGGCCTTCAGTGGTGAAGGTACCAGGTTCAAACACTGCCAGTTGAAGGTTCCATTTATGTTTAGTAAATTTAACGAGAACTAATAGTTTGACATGGAAGTGTTGCTTCACTTAATTAACTTAATTATGCGAGGTTTATTAAGACCAAATTGTTACCTGTTAGAATATGCGTTAATGAATATCATAAATAAATGCATGAAACTAATAAAAAACTAATTGATTCGCAGGTGTGATTTGAACTTCCGACTTCATCATGACTTTCCAGCATATTAACCATTGCGCTACTACAGCACTTTAACAATGAGCACCACTGTAGCCCTAATCAGCGGATTGGTGGATGCGGTATCAGAATCTGCATTTCGCGTCGTCTGTAAAATACAGAGGAGAAGGCTCACGAGGTATATGTGAACGTAAGCGTGGATTTTGCAGTTTATCGTGATTTTTCGCCAAGGCAACACGCAGTACTCTGGGTAAGAAAAGGACGCTAAGTTCCTAAATTTGTTAAGTGCTGCGCAATTATGTAACTACAAAGTGATTTGCGTGGAATATTTATCTATTGTATTCAAGTTAACGCCAGACTAAAGAACGGCGATAGAACACCGAGGTATTGAATAATTAGCCGGAGCAGACGTTAGTGAACCAAATGATAATCGTAGGAATACGGCGTTAAAGAATCACACTTGTTATGACAATAAGAGAATCTTGCAGAATTTCTAGCAAAAAGAAGCGTCGGAGTGAGAAGTGAAAACAGTGTTTCTTTCTAGACAATGTCCTGGTGTTACCACTCCCGCATCCTACCCTGACATTTTCACCGTAGGGAATTTCAGATCGATTCGCCGACAATTGAACTCTGAGATAACTACATGTGCTTCATAACTGACATGTGGCATCGATGCCTGAAGACGACCCCTAAGACGTAACGGCAAGGTCGACAACGACTCAGGTAAGGAGACTACGACGACGACGCGACGAAGAAAACCGCCACAGAGAAGAAAGTGAAGAAGATATCTGAAACAGTTCTTCTGGCTTATGTAGGTGAAAAATCGATTTTGAATGCTTCAGCTGCAGTTTCAGGTTCACGCGGTATAAACATAAGTAACATCTCGAACAATACAATAACAATCAATTTAGTAAATAAATTAAAATTCTTTTGTAGCTTTGTTGAATAAAATGTTTGTAAGTAGCTTAATTTCTTTTATAAATAACGTGCAAAATTGAAAATTTCTGCAGGATTTCGTAACTCAAATCAACTCAAGAATGATGTAATTTTGAGCTCAGTAGTGGAAAAAGTAGGTAATGACTTTTAGAAATCTGGTTTACATGATCCAGCTTGACAGAAACTAGTACTGAGTTTCAACCGAAATATTCACAAAATTGTGAATACAGTTTCATTAGCATGTGCGCATTAATTCAAAAAGTTCATCTTTTTCTCTTATATAATACAAAATGGCAAATAATTATGTATGAAATGCTGCAATTAAAGGAGAAAAGAGTAGTAGAGTGCATGAATAATTACTTACTGGCTTATTTTGCAATCTGTTTTGAAATGAGGCTGAATAATTGAACGCCAGCATACTGGCAGAAATATCTGTTGTTGCCCGGGGCTTTAAAGGTTTTGATAAAACGTACATTTTCTAAATATTTGTTTCTTTACACTTAAATGAATTAAAGAAATTACGATATTTTTTTAATTTAATTCTCTAAATTGCCTTCCATCCTACATTTTTCAACACGATCCCCCATTAAAGGCGGTTTTTTGCATTAAAAATTTATATTCATTAAGATTATTGGAAAGGTAATATCGGACTAAGAAATACAAATATCATAGCCAGGATTTGAACCACGGATCTTCCGCTTTCCATCCGATTGTTCTAATCAATTGAGCTACAATGGCAACAGGCCGCCAAGTATCAAATTCCTCAACTACTTGCATTTTTTCGGTAAACCACATGGAGATCTGAAACTAATTTTTTGAGATGACATACTCTGATGGCGACTTACAATGTCGTAAGTAATTTAAGTCGGGCTTCTAGTTTAATCAACCATTAGGTCAATATATGATAATAGATTGTTCTTTCATACAAGAGTACGACAAGGTTGAAAAGGTGGAAACAGACTCAAAAATTGGGAATTGGCATTCAAATTTTCAGTCTGATTCCACCTTTCCTAACCTTGTCATACACGCGGCTTGTATGAAAGAACAATTAATTACCATTAACATTATTATTATTATGAAAACTGGTTCGTTTGTGCGGGTAAAAAAACCAAACAAAATTGCTCTCCACCGAACACTTTCCACCCCCTCTTACTTTACGGGTGTTTCTTTGTAATCGCGCCCTATAGTACCTTTACTCTTGTCACAGAGAATAATTATGTGTGGTAAATTTGGTCGAAATCAGTCCAAGGATGTGGAAGCCTATGGGGAGCATACATGAATAGATTGACACGATCTGCTGGTACCATTTTGCAATGGTTGTGTATTTCAATTTGCAATAATATGCAGTAACTGCAACTAATTCAATATTAAAAATTGAGGGATGGGCCCATTTGACGTTAAGTGAAACCGCTATAACTTTGTCCCAATAAAGGAAAGGAATAAGTTTAAAGGCATATCACAATTATAGAAGTTATAAGTTGCGTAATTTCTTTAACTTTAACTATCTTATATTGGGCTTTACAAATCGTCTCCTTGGTTTACTACATTCAGTATAAGTTTTATCAAGTCTTTGTTTCTCTTGTACAATTTACACATGTAATCTTGCTTTGACCTTGTCCTTTACAACTACTACAACTTGCTCCTTCCCTATAAATGATAAACTACAACACACGTGCTGAGGAATTGAAATTCAGAACACTTTAGTTACAGAAGGAACGATTAGATTGTAGTTTTCAAAGGCTCAGATGACGTGTGTTTGTTACCTCTTCCCTATACAAGCCGAGCTAAGTTACTTCCTTGTCACCTGCCGAAACTTGGCTTGTCTTCGTCTATCCGGGCTAGTTTGACACCCAGGTTGACCTGCGGGACCGTCACGTGAACCGACGTCACTGCTAAGCCCACAGCGCAACCAATTTGTCTTCTTGCCACGCCATTTGTAGACTGCAGGTGAAATAGTTCAGCTGGCCGGTTACGAAGTCAATGTACTGCTGGTTGTATCGGGTATCGGTCAGACATGAAGAAGGTGACTGTAAGTGGGGAGTCATCCGTGACTCAATATGTGTATTTGTATTTATACAGTTATAAAGTAAGAAAATTGAGAAATTCTAACAGTTTTATGCACTATTGCTCCTATCCTGTTAGTTCTTAACATATAGAGAAAGAAAGGACGAGAAACATGCAAAAATGTGATGTGGTGCAATCACACAACTTTCTCCACACATGAAGAATTCGCTAATTCGCTCTCTGTGATCCCTCGCCTCACCCTTCCCTCTAAGCGCTGCTGAATTGCAGTGCCAAAATTCGCCTCCGTTCATAGCCTACATTTCAAACAATGTTTAAAATTTGCTTTAGATACAGCTTAAATTATGTAGGAGTAGTTCACGGGAATTCAGCCGAGAGAAAAGGAAGCTAGTGTCCAAGCTTTCGGTCATCATATCTCCATCAGGGAGCTGACTAGTTTGACTGGGCTGAAATCCCGTGAAGCACTCCTACAGAATCAATGTTGAGAAAGTTTCAGATCTTTGAGCTTAGACTATGCAAAATTTAAAACAAAATTAAGGATAAATACCAAACAAATATTTAATTTCAGTGTGTTTTAAAGAAGCAACACGAAAATTTTCAAGAAAATCCCCCATCCAGATTCCTTACATGGAAAAGTTTCCGAAATCTCTTATTTTGTCAAAAAGGTAACGATTTTGAATAAATGTGATATATTTAAGGCATTTCTATGAAAAATAAACGTACATCTTGAATTTTTTCGGAACAACACGTGAAGTCCTCTTAATAATTTTTGTATAATTTTATGTACTTGGTAAATTTTCAGAGATGGACAAAAGCATGGTACACAAAAATGTAGAGCTCTTTAAAGTACATAATTTATTTCAAATAAGTTTTTTGTGGCATCGGCCATTTCTGAGATATCCGTTATTATTTGCAATACCTCTGTCATTTTGTTAAACTGCTACCGCTATTCATTGTTTCTCGCAAAATCAGGGGAAGAGTATAGAATTTACATGGCCAGCATATAGCAGTCGCTTTTAAGCATATTACGACTATCGATTGGGTCTCCTTGTACCTACAAAAAAGTCGAATGAAAAACTTTCTACGTGGTTTTACTTCGATTAATATGAAGTAGAATGCTAACGGATGTAATACATATGTTGAACTCAAGATGTGAGATGTTGCTTGTTTTAATTATTACGGAGACAAATTATCTACTGTTCCTGAGAGACGGTCTCAACTCTGTGGTTTCCGTGCACTATATCGTGAGGCAGCCCCCTTTTCGAAATAGCGGCTCAGACAAGGGCAAAGAATAACGTAGACTTTGTTACGGGCGAAATAATTAAAGAGGCAGACGGAAATAGCTGCGTCTCGTGATGGCTGTTGCTGTTGGGAGGTACGAAGATCAAAGTTTGATGTCGGCATCAGCCATCTCCATCTGAGGTTCACATCACAACGTAACCCTAAAGGCAAACAGCTTTGCACACGAGGTCACGACACTGCGCGCATTATCATGAAAATAGAGCGATTTCCTTTATGCCGACTAAACACATTCTCTACCGAAAAGTATTCGTTTCCTCTTTGTATAATATTACTGTTGTCCATATTGGTCTCTTACCTCTCATGTGTTTGTAGGCTTTCTTTTCTGTTTATACATTCATTAAGGAAATTTCCTGTGCACTACCCGCTTTAGGTATAGTTTGTTAACATCTTATCTCTTAGACTTTCTGTTAGCTTTTAAATTGATCTGTTATTTCCTTTGTCTTCTTAGACAGATTATTTAGATCTGTTACTTTCTCTTTAGCTATAAGTAAATAGAAAGAATACTGCACTTTAATCAGAAATTTGTCAGCGAGATTTCACTCGAATTATGCGTTCCGAGGCTGCACAAAATAAATAAAAAAGAAGCACTTTTAGAAAAGAGTCATATTTGCGCGTGTATGTGAAAGCAGCGTAACTCAAAAACCAAAAGAGATAAAATAGCGTAACTCAAAATCAAAAGGCGCTAAATAGTGTGTATGTGTGTGTGTGAAAACAGCGTAACTCAAAATCGAAAGTCGATCAAATAGTGTGTGTGTGTGTGTGTGTGTGAAAACAGCGTAACTCAAAACTAAAAGTCGGTAAATAGTGTGTGTGAAAACAGCGTAACTCAAAACTAAAAGTCGGTAAATAGTGTGTGTGTGTGTGTGTGTGTGTGAAAACAGCGTAACTCAAAACTAAAAGTCGGTAAATAGTGTGTGTGTGTGTGAAAACAGCGTAACTCAAAACTAAAAGTCGGTAAATAGTGTGTGTGTGTGTGTGAAAACAGCGTAACTCAAAATCCAAAGTCGATCAAATAGTGTGTGTATGTGTGTGTATGTGTGTGTGAGAGAGAGAGAAAACAGTGTAACTCAAAATCGAAAGTCGATCAAATAGTGTGTGTGTGTGTGTGTGAGAGAGAGAGAGAGAAAACAATGTAACTCAAAATCGAAAGTCGATCAAATAGTGTGTGTATGTGTGTGTGTGTGAGAAAACAGTGTAACTCAAAATCGAAAGTCGATCAAATAGTGTGTGTGAGTGTGTGTGTGAAAACAGCGTAACTCAGAACCAAAAGTCGGTAAATAGCGTGTGTGAGTGTGTGAAAAAGCGTAACTCAGAACCAAAAGTCGGTAAATAGCGCGCGCGCGCGCGCGCGCGCGCGTGTGTGTGTGTGTGTGTGTGTGAAAACACGTAACTCAGAACCAAAAGTCGGTAAATAGTGTGTGTGTGTGAAGACAGCGTAACTGAAAACCATAAGCCCATAAATTATTGTGTATGTGTGTGTGTGAAAACAGCATAACTACAAAAGCCAAAATGCGATAAAATACCGATCCTGGTTAGCATCTTCCTAGAATGCGAGTAAATTCTCCTACGGTAAACTATTGTTTACATTAAACATGTTTCGTTACTTTTTATTTCTTAAAAAATGGTTTTAAGTACAAGATAATTTCATGAGAAATGAACTTTTTTGTGGCTTCAACCATTTTCGAAATATTGTTTGATGTTCTTTTGAATTTGCATATACTTAATCTTTTTCAGTGACAGGTGGCTCTTCATTTGTTCTCGTGGTCACGCAAGAAGTATGGTATTTCAAAGCCATCTCATAGGGATCAGCTTTTTAGGAATTTCACTCCAACTTAAGCCTACTGCATTCCACAACGAGATACATAAATGTGTAATGGAAGTATATCTGGATTAACAAGAGGTAGATAAAATAACAAGCTTTTGTATGAATGTGTTGTAGAAGAGTGAGTAGAAGAATGCATATGAATAAAAGTCAGTTTTTTTTCTTTTTACATCTTGTTTTCAAACCATGAAAAATAAAAGCTGCAAATTTCGGGGAGCGATCCAATACGTAGTAGGTTGGAGAGATACAAAAACGTTAAATCTGAGGTTACATCTCGAGGCTGGAGTGCTTCCAAATCCCAAATGAATGCCTTGGAGGTAAAGCAGCTCCCCCTCTCTCTCGTTTCCTGACCGCCTACATGTAAGCTAGAGTCGCATTTATTGACCTCACAACACAGAGGTCGGAGTTATTGCCCTGTTCGTGCCTTTTACATGGGTTTCACTTTTACCGTGCTTCCCTGGTCTTAATGCTCGCGTTAATTGCTCCTCGGTTCTTATGGGAGAAATACGAGCTGTTTCTGGAAACAAAATGGCAGAGAGCGTGCAGCAGCCCAGAGAATCTTTCGACACGTAGCTCCAATTACTGCGCAGTGACTGCAGAAGCAAGGATGTCTCTTTTGACTCTGAATTAGATCTCAAGACTGTATTTCTCTTCATCAGATTTAAACAGGGTATTTTGGTCACTGTTTGGACGAGTATTAGTCTTGTGATCCTGTTCTTGGTTGTGCAGCTTAGGTAAAGCGAGGGAACTCCAACGTGTAGTGTAAGCAACGCCGGTACTCCAGTTATTCACCCTTTCTGTACGTCACAGTATAAATAGTTACATTGAAGTAAACTGATATTGGGGATTCTGCTTAAACTTGGGGAGAAACTGATGGGGAGGGCAACCCCTCGCTTCCCTATCAGAGAAAATGGAATCTTCGAATGTGTTTATATAATGTGTTTTAACGCGATCTACATTTTTTATAGAGTAAAATTTTGTCTATCTCTTGCGGTTTACCAGTTATGCAAAAGTCGTTCAGAATGAAGAGGACTTTTGGGGACATCCCCAGAAAATTCAAGATATACATTTTATTTGCCATAAAAATGTCTTAAACATATGATACTTTAATAAAAATCGTTAGAGCTGTTTTTCAGAAAATAAAAATTTTCGAAAAATGTTCCATGTAAGGAGTGGTTTGGGGTAGGGGGATTTTCTTGAAAACTTTCATGTCGCATCCCTGAAACATATTGAAGCAGTAATTTTGTTGTATTGTTATTTGCCTCACGCTTTGGGAGCCAATTTGAAGTAGTATGTTGCTTCACGTATGGAAAGCCAATTTGAAGTACCTAGGAGATGTATTGTAGTTCAACTTTTGTGGAGCCGAACTTGAAGTAGTTGCAACCGCACGTATGGTACCCGTAGCCTTCGTCCCAAATTTAAAAGTATTAACTTTGTAATTTAACTGTATCTTTAAATATTATATATTTATGTTTGCCTCGTCTGCGTCAGTATTATTGTTAGAGACATGGATTTCTTTGCAGGGAGTAGTGCGCTAAGAATGTAGGCTTACACGGATTATAACTTTTACTTCACTATATTTATTAATCCTTGACACAATTTAAATAACACTTCACTGATATAGAGAGCTGTGAGATTCTTTTATTAATTACTTGCACTTCACCCTCTGCTCCTATTAAGCATTACTTGGAGCATTTTTCGAAATTTTTGATTTTCTCAAAAATGTTGATTAAAACACCATGTATTAAAGATGTTTATATGATAAATGAAATGATATCTTGAATTTTCTGGGAAATGCCTGTGAAGTCCTCTTCATTCGGAAGGAATTTTATATATTCTTGTATAACTCCAAACGTTAAGTGATAAACAAAAATGTACTACACAAAACTTGTAGATCTCTTTAAGACATACAGGTTGCTTCAAATAAGTTTTTGTGGCATAATCCATTTCCGAGATATCCGTTATTAATGGTTGGAATTGTTCAATACTTTGTCATTGTTTTTAAGTCCTGTCAATGTTCAATTGTTTCCTCTATTTGGGGGGGGGGGGGTTTCCGACCCCTTCAGCTGCCGTGGATTGAGTTGGGCTCGGCGGAGCAGTGATTGGGTACGTCTGGCTGGTTTTCCGCCCAGGCGGGGTTGTGGGACGCCTCCATGTTCTCCGGCACCAACCATGAGTGAGAATTGGTAGACGGCATGCTAGATTGCTGTCGGCCCTACCGAGGTTTTGGGTATTCACCCTTCTTAGGGTGACGCGCGTAAGTGGCGTATCCACTTCCAACCCCGCGAAAGCGGAGGAGGTCTTTTTAGGAAACAAGGTATTGGCATCATGGGAAACCCCTACGGTTGGAGAGCCGCTCGGATGGCGCCGACCCTGGGCTGTTAGGAGGGGGCTTGGGCTTATGCTTTGCCCAGGTAGATCTTCGAAGCAAAATTGTTTCTTCTGCAAGGAAATAGTATGGAATTTCAAGGCCAGTATATAGCGTCCAGTTCTAAAACATTTGACTATTGCTGTTCCCTTTGTATCTATAAAGAAATGAGTAATGTAGCTATTTCTGCAAAGGTTTGTCTCGATTATAAGGAAGTAGATAGAAAGATAAACTTTCATAAGAATAGTTTGCATACCCAGTAATAAACGACAGAGGGAGAGAAAGTCATAGAATGTAGCACATAAAATGTTCTGTCATTATGCTTAAAGGCATTCACCCCTTGGAGCTGAGTAAAAGTAATAAAGGAAGCTGAACAGCAGAGAAAATTTCGCTTTACAATAACCCGAGAACGAGAACGTATATCACCGACTAAATCGATACCAAAGTGGAAAGTCGATTCTGCGCTTTTGTGTGTAACTGACCAATGATATTTTTTTACCTTCTTCCAATTCAGCTACCAGAATAAAGGTTAGCTGACGTCAACATTTACTAGATTAAACATTTTCTAAATACAAATGCGTTACTATTTTCCACTCCTGTAGCTGTACAAAGCTTCATTCCATTGTTAATAGCTTGCATTAAAATTATTTGTTGTTCTTTGTTAATTCATACAGTTTTTGCTGATATTCCCTGTTTTTGTTTTAGTCCAAGGGTGACGAAAACGACTTCCTTCCGCGAGTCACTAAATATGCAAAACGCATCGCATCACTCAGCAGCATGTGAAAAACAAACTGACGGTTGCAGAGAGGGAACGACGCCTGCGAGTCAAAATAACTCACGAGTCACGTTTTCGCCACCTCTGTTTTAGTCCATAGTCAGTTTTGAGTTGAATATAAACAAGCCACAGATGCTTTCGTTATAAGAACCCACGTTCAATGGAACTAAGGGAATCAGGACGCACATTTTCTGGAATTTCTTCCGGTTTCATTTTCCCAGATTGCGACTAGAGAGCTCTAAAAGCTATTTCATGTCACGTCCGCCTTAAGTAGTTCCTAAATTCAAGAGCCTAGTATGTACAATATGGATCTAATATGCCGTGACCGGGAAGGAGAAAGCTAAAACTTGGCCAAATGTACCGATTCGACGCCCGTCTACCGCCCACTCTGACCTTGGGTTTTTTGTGGTTTTCCCTGGTCGGTAGGTAAATGCCGGGGTGGTTTCTTATCGAGCACGATTACCTCTCATTTCGTTATCTTCTCATCTTTCAGGTGTGCTTATAGGTTTCGTAGCGTATGGCGGTGTCGGATACATACCGCGGATGCTTGCCCAAAGAAAACAGCATTTCTAGTGAACACTAGACGGCTGCCTGGTTCGAAAGGTCGTTCTTTGCAATCCCTGGACAGCTCTTGTAGTGGGACAGGTCTTGAAGGTAGGAACTGTTAGGAACTTCCTCGCATCTGGACGGCCTGTAAAATGTAAAAGTACATAGCACGGCCCCCGGAACCGGGCAGAGTATCGCACCAGACCATCGTACTTCCGATATGACTCCTGGGAGGGAGGGATGAGGGGAGAGACCCGAAGGGCGACCAAATCCAAATGCCGACGGGGAAAGCGTGGACTGGGTCTCTAACGTTTCCAGATAGAACGCATCCAACGCCGCACGGTCCCTGCATACAAGCCACCAACCTACAGGGTCCCCCAGAGCGGAGCCCCACGCTGAGGAGAGACCTACTGTGCCGTACGCAGCGACGCCAGGGAAGAAACCTTTACAGAGCGCAAGCCACCGCCCAGCCGCAACCCGCCGAACACCGTCGCCTGGTCCTACAATTGACAAGGAAGATGATGGGTACAGGAAATGAGAGTAAGGAGAGTCGTGGTAAAGGATGAACCACACCAGCATTTGCCTGGCGACCCGGGGAAACCATGAAAAATCCATGGCCAGAATGGACGTCGCCGGGGATCGATCCCGGGATCTCCCGATTGCGGGCCACAGACGTAACCATCTGAGCCATTCCGCTCGGTCTCGACGGCCTGTAGTCACCTGTTGTTCCCTCATTTCTTCTTTCCTCCTGGGAAAGGGTAGCCGCCGTAGCTTCCCGTTAATTTTTAACGTTCACATAAGCATTTTAACGTTGTTATTCTCGTTCTGGTTTCCGTTCTCACTTGTGAGCCAGCCTTAAGTAGCCTGAGCAAGAGTACACATTCAAAAGAGATAAGCGAAAGATAACCAAGTACTCTGCTGCTTTTTAAACTTTAGACCTTTCACAAGACAGAATAAAAGCAAGACTGTTAACACGGATACAGAAATAGGTGCATTGAGAAAAAAAATTAAAGCTACATAAAGTCATTGTAGGCGTATGCAGCAGAGCAAAACCCAGATGCCAAAGAGTCACAGCAGCAAATGGAAACTGTAAAAGCGAACAGGCTGCTGTGGGAAATAAAAAGCAGCAGCAGAGAATAGTAAGAAAAGAAGAATAAAGTGTTCACGTACATTTCAAATAAGTATCTAGCGAATGGAAGAAGCGCACAAAAGTGCAGATATTCCAGATGTGATAAAAACACACGCTTGCAGTATGTTAACGCCACACATGCAATAAAACCAAATGTTAAAGTGTCTTCTAACCTAGAAACACTAGTAAATTATTATTAGGGATGGACCTCGATACCGTCGATACCTCAACACTCTCGATACTTTATGGTATCGAGACTTTGCGACACTTTTAAACTTTTAAGTTTTGCATTATTGAAAGTTGTTGCGTTTAACTTTATGCTAGATAAGGAATGAAAGATCAGCCCGAGTCCCCAAAGAGTTGCTGGGCTATAGTTCTTGATAGACCTAGAATGTAGCTGCAACTGAAAGGGGATATACCGCACACACTCACACACACACACACACATATATATATATATATATATATATATACACACACAAAGACATATAAATCAATACTAAACAAGAATAGTACATAACATAATTCACCAAGAAAGATGTTAGAACATTTAACAACCAATAATTGTACAAAAGCAGATGGTATCTTAGATAAGTAACGGACGGGCGAGCTAGCTAATTCCAGGTAAAATATAATTCTAGGTAAAATTGAAATTGAGCTTTATTTATGGACGCTCTTTAACTACTATGGTTCTTAGCGTCCCATTCTATGTTGGGCGTGAAAGACCGGAAAGTTTGCTCAGAGGCCTCTTATCAGGCTTGAGGTTCTTTTACGTGCCGTAAATCTACGACACGGTCTTCATTTCCCCTTGTCCAGTTTGTTTTCTGAACTAACTTTTAGGAAACGCTGAGCCAACAGAGGTTTTGGATGATGCCTTCATATGTGTGTGCCTTTTTTCTTTTAGTTGTTTAGTTTCAGTGTTTTTCTCAGCTTACTTCTATTTTCTTCTTAATAGTTTCTTTAAATGCCTTCTTCAACCATTCTCTCTTATTTTCTTTGGTATATCCTGTCTAGTAAGTGCTTGTGGAAATTAAAATCCCTTAAGAAGCTAAAATTAATTTTATATTAATGCCTTTTCTTATTAATTTAATTGAAAAACAAATATTAATCAGGGTTATGGATTTTATTAGAATAAATCATGAACACTATGAGAAGATAAATCATCACCTCCTTCCCTATAAAAACGGTGATGCGTGTGTGGAAGCAGTGGATAGATGAAGATCGTACGCAGCAAAGAGCGGGTACTGGACCACGGAACATGATCACAGCACGGGATAACCGTCATCTTGTCCGCATGGCCATAACTGACCGTACAGCTTCATCCACAGTGTTGGCTCGACGCTGGAGCACTGCAACAGGTGTGAACTTGTCTGCATCAACGGTTCGTCGCCGTTTGATGCAGGTAGGACTGATTGCATGCATGCCATTACGTCGGCTTCCATTGTCCAGAAACCACAAGCTCCTCGGACCGCAATGGGCACGTGAACACCATCACTGGAGCGCTGAGTGGCAAAATATAGTTTTTTCGGACGCAAATTCACCGCTTCAACGTATCCTACAGTGATGGCCGCATACGTGTCCGGCGGTACTGTGGTGAGCGCAACCTGAAAGGCTGCATTCTTGAGCAGCATAGCGGACAAACACCAGGTGTGATGGTTTAGGGCGCCATTGGTTACAACAACCGATCTCGCCTCCTACGCTTTGAGGGCACTTTGAACAGCAACCCGTACCTAACGGTGGTTGTAGAGCCTGAGGTACTCCCCTACTTCAGGCATCTCCACAGGCCATATTTCAACAGGACAATGCCCGGCCACATATTATGAGGAATGTACAAGCCTTCTTCGAAGAGCGACGGGTACCATTGCTTCCCAGGCCTGCTCTTTCGTCTGACAGTCGCCCATCCAACATGTCTGGGATATGGTTGGTCGGCACCTGGTGTGTCACGGTCCTCCAGTAACGAGTGTCACGGATTTGTGGGCTCGAATATAAACTGCGCGGAGGGAAATCCCTCAGGAACTTATTCAGAACCTTTTTGATTCAATGCCACGGCGTATAGCAGCTCTAATTGCAGCGCATCGAGTTCACGTACGCACGACAGTAAAAAATAAATTGAGTTTTATTTATGGACGCTCTTTTACTAATATGGTCCTTAGCGTCCCATTCTATATTGGACGTGAAAGATCGGTAATTTTGCTCAGAGGCCTCTTTATCAGGCTTGAGGTGCTTTTACTTGCCGTAAATCTACCACACGGGACCACCAGCTTTATTTCCCTTCCGAAGGAAGCCATGCTAACGATTTTTACGCCCGAAAAAACTCCATCGCCCTCCGCCGGGTTTGAACCCGCGAACTCGGGAACTAAAGGCTAACACGGTACCACTAGTCCACGCACGACACTGGTTGGTGATCATTCAACCGATACAAGGAGGTGATGTGGTCAGCTTCACGCATCCCTCAGCCAGAGCAGTTGTGTTTCTGAATCATTAATACAAGAAATTAGGATAAGGTATAGAAGCGGAGGATAATTTCAGCACTGTTACCAAAGCTAGCCTTTGTAAATGCTTTTTAGTATTTTAGTAATTCATTAAATGGCCCATGTTTTATGGCCCATGTTCGTCACGAAGAATAGGGCTTTTCAATGGCGAAAGAATTTTTAAATCAAATGAGTGAATTTTCAGATTACTCTACACACACATACACACACACACACATATATAATACAGTAACTCCAGAAAGTATTCATCTGTATTTTAAAAACTTCCAGCAGCCAAATTAATGGAGGGAACAATCTAATTTTTGGGGACATAAAGATCAAATGGTAATACAGCTTAAGTGCTTTGCTTTTTCCAAAGCGTTCATCTTACCAGTTATATAAATTTTTTAAAATGATGCCAAAATTGCCACATTTTTGCACATGGCATTTTCAAAATTATCTTTCATGCATTGATTAGAACTTTTTTTTTTTTTGCATGCATCCACATACTTTCATCGACATGTGACTTAAATCGATGGAGAAATAAATTCGTGAAGTCATAAAAACTGAGACCAAAATGAGGAATTAAGACAAAAACTTTGAAAATTCCCAACTTTGACATTTTATTCCTGGGTCAAGTAGGGGGAAGTATTGTATTCCAACCAAAAATTCGATACCGAAATTTCACCGGAAATACATGTTTTCAGACCCCCTGATTCCTAAAAAAGCATTTTGGAAACATGTCCATGTGTGTGTGTGTCTGTCTGTGAACAGCACAACTCAGAAACGAACAGTCGGATAAACACCCAACTTGGTATTTAGGCTCAGTATCTTCCAGAGATGCGACACGAAGGTTTTCAAGAAAATCCCCCCACCCCAGACTACCCTTTACATGGAACATTATTCGAAAATTTTAATGTTCTCAAAAATGGCTCTTAACGATTTTGATTAAAATATCATATGTTTAAGATATTTTCATGACAAATGAAATGCATATCTCGAATTTTCTGGGAATGTCTCCAAAAGTGTTCTTCATTGTGAACGACTTTTGCATAACTGGTAAACCATAAGAGTTAGACAAAATTTTACTGCAAAAAAATGTAGATCGCGTTAAAATACACAATTTATGTCGTATACATTTTTTTTGTTGAGTGAACCATTTTCGAGATATTGCTTGTTATTCCCTTAAATCTACCAATACTTATACTTCTTGTCAAATTCGTTATTCATTTTTACTTTCTCTACTACATATAGTAAGTAGGGGAAGTATTGTATTCCACCCAAAAATTCGATACCGAGATTTCATCGGAAATACATGTTTTGAGACCCCCTGAATCCAAAAAAAGCATTTTTGGAAACATGTCCGTGTGTGTGACCGTGTGTGCCTGTGTGTCTGTGAACAGCATAACTCAGGTACGAACAGTCGGATAAACACCAAACTTGGTATTTAGGTTCAGTATCTTTCAGAGATGCGTCACGAAGGTTTTCAAGTAAATCCCCCAACCCCAGACTACCCTTTACATGGAACATTTTTCGAAAATTTTAATTTTCTCAAAAATGACTCTAACTATTTTGATTAAAATATTTGTTTAAGATATTTTCATGACAAATGAAATGTATATCTTGAATTTTCTGGGAATGTCTCTAAAAGTGTTCTTCATTGTGAACGACTTTTGCATAACTGGTAAACTATAAGAGATAGACAAAATTTACTACACAAAAAATGTGGATCGCATTAAAATACACAATTTAGGTCATATACATTTTTTTGTAGGGTGAACCATTTTCGAGATATTGCTTGTTATTCTCTTAAATTTTCCAATACTTATACTTTTTCTCAAATTCGTTATTCATTTTTTTATGTCCTGGACATGCAAAGAGATTGGAATGCGCCACATAGCAACCAGCTGTTAAAACATTTGACTATCGCTTACAGCCTACCATATTTCCCTTGCATCTACAAGAAAATTAGCAATAAGCTTAACATCTCGATATCTCGATTAACATGAAGAATATGGAGAATAGGCGTTTGTAAAAATAGTTTGTACAAGAGTAGAGATGGTTATGTGAGTGTAGCACATCAGATTTTTTTAAAAAAGATTATAAAACTGATAAAATGAACGATCTGAAAAAGCGCCAAAAAACAAATTTTATTACCATTTGATCTTTATGCACAAATAAAGTTAGATTTTTCTCTCTATTAATTTGGTCGCTATAATTTTTAATATTACCTAAAATTTGGGAAAGAAAATTTGCATACATAAATTGAAATGTATAAAGAACAGGTCTCCTCGTTTTGATTTGCAGGCTCAGTAAGAACTGGAGGTCCTAGAATCCTGTCAGGCTTTTTGCAGCTGTGGTGTACCCTGTCACTATTTCAATAATTCCATCTGATATGGGATCAGAGTATAGTCAGTGAAGGAGGGCGCATTAGCGGGACCGTCGCTTTTTATCTGTGTTGATTCAGTGTGGCGTAGGATTAATGTTAGCACAATAAGAGGGTTCCGCCTGATATCGACTGCTCTCCTTCAAGCTGTGATCATCTACCCTAATAGCCGTGCGCTATTCAATTGTTTCATCCCCCTCTGTATAAAGGCAAAGGGCGGGCGGTAAGGAGCGCTCGTTCATTTGTTTCAATTATTGCATGCTACGCGAATAGAGGGCAAATGGTTTATTGTAGTGTAAAGTAACTACGCTCCCACCACCTTAGTGGTTTAACATTATTTATGGGGGCTGTATAAGCAGCAAAAGCATGGACTTAGTTGCGTTTACTTGGAGAAAATTAATGACTTAAGGTTTTCATTACGGTCGTTTGTTCCTTTTGGAATCTTTGGAAATGAGGAGCTAATTTTCTATATTCGTTTTACTGTTCATTGCTTGTTTCCAATACCAATGGTAATTGTATGACAGCAGGGTGACATGCAAGCAGGTGTGTTTCTGATTCATTAAACACATGAAATTAGGATAAGGTATAGAAGCGGAGGAGAATTTCAGCTAGCCTATGTGCCCACTAATGGTCCAAGAGGGTATGGAGGATGACCAGATCTGGCAGCGGAGTACCTAACGTTTCCAGGTCCAGCGTCCCCCGCGGACACCTTTTGATACCACTGCCCATATGCACAGATTCGGATAGAAAGTATATGCCAGAGAAGAAGCAGTTCTCTCCTTAAGGATATCCACAGGTAAAATGTCTAATTCTTGCACTTTTTAACCAAATGCTTTCAAAATGTCCTCTACCTCAATTTTAAGCGTATTTTAAATTTCATGCATTTCTTTAGTTTTTATAAAAAAAGTATATTCTACTGTAATTATGCTAATTAATCAGGTGTTCCACATGATGCAGAAAGCTGAATTTTGAAAAACTAAATATACTACTATATTATTAAATACCAATATAAAAAACTGGCACTTAAAAACTAAACTCCGTGGTGCAATAGCCCGCTGCCGGGCCAAGCCCTACCGCCCGGTCGCTGCATCACCCACCACTGCCCACAACAGGCAGAGTGGGGTGCAGTACTGGCGGGTGGAGCATGGTTAGCGTCCCTGGTCCCCCCCCCCAACCGGTACATGTGGTCTCCTCAACATGGCGTAGCTCTTCAATTGGCCCCTCAGGGACCTAACGAGGCTGAGTGTACCCCGTGCAAACTGGCACATAGAATTTTATTTACTACTCTGGATTTTTCAATAAAAAATGAATAAACCTTAAAATATGTTTTAAGGATTTATCCTCAGTGGTGTAACAGGTATGCAATGCGGTTTTGATTTCTAATGGTAAGATTAAGTATATTCATTGCATAGCCCGGTACAAATTGCAAATTCATCAAAGTTTCCTAAAACCCAATTGCAATTATATGCAGCTACCAGAGTTGTAGTCGCAGACAGACAATTAACATAAAATAGGCCCATTCTAGAATACATTCCAAAGGAAGTATTCTCTAGGGTAATAATTTGTTTGTTTTACAGAAATGACTTGAAAGGAATTAAGACATGTCCCTCCATTTCGTTGCATTAGTCATTGCATTCATCCTTTACCCCGTTTGGTCCATTTCAAGGTTGGAAGTGTCAGCGATGGTGTTTCGGTGCAGCGTGGCTCTCTGTGTACTTTCTCGGTCCCTCGGCCTTCGACTGGTTGCCGGAGTATAAGGACCGCCCCACAGGACCCTATGTAAAGCAGAGTCCCCGATCTGCCTGTTCGGCTGTTGGAAACTATAGGGACCATGTCATTGCTATGCCGTCACTCCTGGTGTCTCCTGTCACCTTCTTCCTCACTAGTGCACCCTTCATGGTGCGTAGGCACAATATCCACATTACCTGGTTCGGTACCGAGTCCCCTCCGACACACATTCCATTCCCATCACTGTACTACTGAAAATTATTAAAAGAGAGCTATAGGGAACTATAATGTTCCAAATATAGATTATTGGTATTTGTAACTTACGACTTAGGCTCCATATGATCTCAACTACTCATGCTGTTTTCTCCTGGCTTCAGTAGAAGAAGCAATGTTATTCACTTAATGCATTGTCGGACAACCGAATACTCCGTGACGTCAGTGAACGGAACGCTTCTTGCTTTTGACCTTCGTCTAGGAGCTTAGCGATAAGTGTAGGGCAAGCAAGACAAGGGGAAGAACGAATTTACTGTTAACGGAGGTCTAACAGAGTAAGGGGAATTGTATGATTGATTGAGAGAGAAGGGGAGGCGCTTTAGGCTCGAATAGCCTAGAACGCTAATCTAGGAGAAGATTCTACCTCGGCTTCAACCAACCTGTTCCGAACCTTCTAGGCGATTTAGTGCGGAAATAAAAGCAGGCGTGCGCCAAAGAAAGATTTCTGTGAGGTTCACACTGTCTGTTGTTCTCTCAGCGTGACAGGTCCTGTGTTCGACGCGTCAGTGAGTGAAAAAGAAAGAAAACTCTGATGTGTTACAGTCACATGACTTTCTCTACTCTTGTACAAACTATTTTTACAAACGCTTATTCTGCATTTTCTTCATGTTAATCGAGATAAACCTTTGCAGAATCCTATTGCTAATTTTTTTGTAGGTGCAAGGGGAATGTGGTAGTATTTAAGCGATAGTCAAATCTTTTAAGAGCTGGTTGCTATGTGACGTATTCCATTCTCTTTGTATGTCCAGGACATAAACAAACATACAAGTATTGGAAAATTCAAACCAATAACAAGGAATATCTCGGAAATGGCTCTCTTGACAAAAAATATGTATATTGTATAAATTGTGTGTTTTAACGAGATCTACGTTATTTGTGTAAGAAAATGTTGTGTATCTCTTACGGTTTACCAGTTATGCTGAAGTCATTAGAAGGAAGAGGACTTTTGGTGACATTCCCAGAAAATTCAAGATATACATTTTATTCTCCATAAAAATATCTTAAATATATAATATTTTAATCAAATCCATTATAGTTATTTTTGAGAAAATCAAAATTTTCGAAAAATGTTCCATGTAAAGCGTAGTATGGGATGGGGATTTTCTTCAAAATCTTCGTGTCGCATCTTTGAAAGATACTGAACCTAAATACCAAGTTTCGTATTTTTCCGACTTTTCGTTTTTGAGTTATGCTACTCACAGACACACAGACATACACACACACACGGACCTTTTTCTAAAACATAATTTTTTGGATTCAGGGGGCCTCAAAACATGTATTTCCGGTGAAATATCGAAATTTTTAGTGGAATGCAATACTTTCCCTACTTACTATACTTGGTAGAGAGAGTAAAAAGAGTGGCTAGAGAAAAGCTGAAGCAGAGACAGTATCATCAGGAAATATCTGGAATATATAGGAGTTCAATACGTTGATCACGGACCATGACAGAAGCTCGTATCAGAAATTAACGCTTCTTTACCCCAAGCATTATGAATAACAGCTCAGATAACTATTTCTAGTTATGATATTCAGTTGTATTGAAAGCTCTTCGGGTGGAACCGTTTCAGAGACGCAAACTGTGGACACCGACTGTAAAGGCCGCCTACATCAATATATAAACGGTTTAAGTCGGACACCTTGATATTTGCTTTTTGAAAGAAGTGTTGATGGTATAAAAGAAATTTAAATTTACGGAAACGAAGAAAAATTTCTTGTGGATCCTTTTTCGTGGAATATGATGAAGTTGGCAGATTTTATTACGCCATTCAACTTTATCACCGTATGCCACTAAGCTAAAGCGACATGCGATTTTTTTGATAATGGGACAAATAATTGATTGTTCTGTATTTGCTAGCTGGTGTTCATTAATGCCAGATATACGATCCAGCCTCGAATAATAATGGCTGCATTCGTCGTATCGTAAAATGATGGACGAATGACAATCGATAAGATGATAAAGTGTTATGTGCTACCTGGGGTATAAAAACGAGTCGCCTTCATTTCCGGAACTGTGTACATGGCGTAAATGGGAAAAAGTTACAGGAAAGATCCTCTATTGTGTTTTGTGCAGCATATCGCAGTGTTTATGTAAGTGATTGTATCAGCTGAATATTTCTGAATAAAATACCGTGTGGCCCAAAAGTCACTTGACAAATGGCAACACTACGGAATGCTACCAAACGCCCAAATTAACCCACATTTACCACAAACAAACACATTTTTATTGGACTTTAATGCATTTATGTGCAGTTAATATAATTGATCTTACATCTGTTTTTCTGTATATAACATAGATTAAAAGAGTCCTTACATAAAATTCACATCCAGGCTCTTTAGACCTATTCGAATCCAATTAACCACAGTAACTGGAATTTGATAACAAACAGCAATAACTAACTAACGCAGATGCTCAAAGTGCTGTCCATTAACCTGAAGACAACGCATCACCCGATCATGTAGTTCATGTCACATTTGAAAGTGAAGCCTTTGAAACAAAATGAATGACAACATTGATCCGTTCTTACAGGTCTTCCAGAGATGTTGGTTGAGTCTCAAAAACACGTCGTTTTACACACCCCAGAAACAAACTGGGAGTGTCAGATCAGGTGAACAAACAGGCCAAGGCTATGGACCACCCCGTCCAATCCATTGACGACTAAACAAGCCGACCAGTCTTCGTCGAACCATTATGATATAGTCTTGCTGAAAATGCAATCTCTGCCACCTGTCCAGTGACATATTATCTAAGAATTTCAATACGACAGAATCTAGTAATCACTGTACGAATACTTGCTCAACCTTCAAAGAAATGTGGGCCCACCACTACATCACCTAACAGACTACGCCACACCATAACTTTAGGACCACCTGGGACTCGCACGCATCCAAGCTGCATTTTGGGTATTGGCATGACGTCCAGGTAGAATAAGCACCCATCACTAAACAGAATCATGCTGATTATGCATAGGTCGGTGGCCCAATTGCAAAATTGTTGCCTGTGTAGAGGTTCAATATCTCGCATTGCGTAGACATTTTGCAATTTGTACGAAATTGTGCAGCATTTCAAATTCATTCATTCTCTGTTTATCCTCAACTTATGTAAGACTTACACCCCTCAGGACTTATAAGGCCCGTCGAGGAGCAGACACTCATGGAGCAGACAGAAGAACCAGGATGGGTGATCAGCCCGATGCCCGGTATATGGGATGAAGGAAGTAGATGAAACGAAATGAAGGCGAAATGGATGAAAGGAAAGATGATGATGGAGCAGTTACTGGAATGAATGGCGGGGGAAACCGGAGAACCCAGAGAGAACCCGCCCAGACGCCACTTCGTCCACCACGAATCCCACATGCAGGTCCCTGGGATTGAACCCGGGCCGCCTCGGGTCTAACCACTCGACCACTGCGCCGCCGCATTTGGAATTCACCGAACAAATTCTTTGCTCACTCCACTCTGGATTGCCACATAGCGAATTAATCTCTTAGGCCAGACTGTGATCTTTGCAATCACATTAATGCTGTTTTCTTCATAGTTGTTGACCTCGGTCTACCACAATGTTTTGTATTCAGCACAGGAAAAGTACTGTTAAACTTAATTAAAATCTTATTTACTTTTTGAAGTGATGGTCAGGATGTCGGCGGCAATGAAACTCCTCTGTCTCACAGTTTTGTGCTTGTCACCACAAAGCAATGTACGTTCAACTAGCTGCTCAGGGGTGAACATGATTAATATGAAATGGTTTGACTGAAATACATTCTTTGTGCAATACAAACCAATTTGTCTTCTGCATTTGTTTATTGCATTGTTGACAAACTAGCCGTTATCTACATTGCTATAAGGTTGTCTGACGCAGGCAACAGTCACAGCAGTTAATCAGATTCTAAAAGGCACACAATAACACTCCATAATACTGTCATTTGTTTAGGGCCACGCGGTATAAACTTTATCAATAACAAAACCTTTTCTCCCTAATTGTGCATACATATACAGTAGTGATGGGACGACACCAGTATTTTTCGATAGTCGATGCCAATAACGATTTTTGAGCACCGATACTCGATTATCGGTTCATTGATTATGTTTTTATTAATAGCTTTCTATGCATAAACCCATATAACCAAGTTTGTATTGTATACTAATTCTGAAATTGTTCCTGTTTGACATTCTCCAATTGGCAGCACTTTTTTTTATCTTGATAATGCCACAGATTATATATCCTCCATTGTCAGTCTAGGATAGCAATAATAATAATAATAATAATAATAATAATACTTTCTTTACTTCCCTTTTTATGTTACTATATTTTGTGCTGAAAACTTTCTTTTAAATAATTTTCTTTTCATGGAAAAATAAATACTAGCAATTCTTCTTTATTCTGCAATCTTGAAAATAGAAACTAGTATATATTTTACTTGAAACTGAAAATAATGTGTGTTACGTCACCACCAGGTGATAAATAATTACAGTTAACCATGTAACACTCGGAAACAGCAAGTTTGTGGATTAAGCCTCTCTACTACCCACCCTCATACATTAGCATATACATGTTTAATACAAAGGTTTGACTAGCGTAAACACAAACTAACAGATGGAGGGAAAGAAATATTTTCAAGCGCTGTATTAGCTTACGTCTTAAGTTCTGATTCTTTTCTCCTGTATTCACAGATTTTGGTCACCGAAGTAGGTAAACATAAATGGTTGAGAAAGAGAGAGAGAGAGTGTGTGTGAGTCACCAAACGCATGATTTAGTGCATCAGTTAACTCAGTTTCATTGACCACTCAGATAACGCTACATATTACATGAATACCTTTATTCCATCCTCCATAGTTTTGCATGTTTTCATTCAGACACAAGAGTCGATGGAATGCTGCCTTGATTCATCCCACAGGAAACGCAGTCAAGGTCTATTCATAACTATAGTCCAACAGCTCTTTGGGGACACGTGCGAGACACTAAAGTAAGTCTCGACTTCATTCGTTCCTTATCTAGCATCACGTTGAACGCAAAAACTTTCAATAAAAATTTAAAAGTTTTTTTTTTTTTCGAGTGGAGGAGAAAATGATTTTATCACTAACCCCAGCCACAATGGGAGTCGGAACTGGGAGTATGGGACTCACCAATGAATTGGCATACCCACTAAAAACTCCTCCACCGGAGTAGAAAAGAATCGGTTTGCTGCGGTACCGCCTGAAGCACCCGCGCATTGCATGGAGAGAATATAAACTGGCTCGCAGTGCGGTAACCTGTGGAGTTAGCTATTGGGAGCTGGGAGACAGACTTGACCTAGGCGCAGCCTGCCTCCTAGTCGATTCCAGGAGAGGATTGTTGTTGGATTTCATGTATTGTGTGAGGATATTTCAGGAGTAATATTCTTACTCTAGATATAAGTGCCTTATTCACGCCATTCCATTCTCTTTGTATGTCCAGGATATAAATAAAAAAAATCTGATGTGTTACACTCACATGACTTTCTCTACTCTTGTACAAACTATTTTTACAAACACTTATTCTCCATATGCTTATGTTAATCGAGATATCGAGATGTTAATCTTATTACTAATTTTCTTGTAGATACAAGGGGAATTGGTAGGCTTTAAGCGATAGTCAAATGTTTTAAGAGCTGGTTGCTATGTGCAGTATTCCCTTCTCTTTGCATTACCAGTACAAAAAATGAATAACAAATTCCCATTTGAGAAAAAGTATAAATATTGGAAAATTTAAGGGAATAACAAGCAATATCTCGAAAATGGTTCATTCAACAAAACAAATGTATATGACATAAATTGTGTATTTTAACGCGATCTACACTTTTTGTGTAGTAAAAGTTTGTCTATCTCTTATGGTTTACCGGTTATGCAAAAGTCGTTCACAATGAAGAATACTTTTGGAAACATTCCCAGAAAATTTGAGATATGCATTTCATTTGTCATAAAAGTATCTTAAACGTATGATATTTTAATCAAAATCGTTAGAGCCATTTTTGGGGAAATTAAAATTTTCGAAAATTGTTCCATGTAAAAGGTAATCTGGGGTGGGGGATTTTCTTGAAAACCTTCGTGTCGTATCTCTGGAAGATGCTGAACCTAAATACCAAGTTTGGTGTTTGTCCGACTGTTCGTTTCTGAGTCATGCTGTTCACAGACAGACACACACATACACACACAGACAGACATACACACGGACATGTTTCCAAAATGCTTTTTTTGGATTCAGGGGGCCTCAAAACTTATATTTCCTGTGAAATCTTGGTATCGAATTTTTGGGTGGAATGCAATACTTCCTCTACTTACTATACGTGGTAGAGAAAGTAAAAAGTATCGAAGTTTTATCTCAAAGTAATAAGCATACTTGGATACCACCGAGTATTATGGTTCCACCCCTAATGTACAGTATAACATTTTTACAGCTTATTTGTTACTTAAATCTTACTTTTATTATTAAACAATGATGCAATAATAGCTATTTACGTAACTGTATAGTAAAGCTAGTGTTCTTCTGGACGAACAAGACGTTCAGCGAAGCTGAGGACAGAATATCGAAACGAATCCTGAGATAAACACTTGCTTGAAGTTACGTACAATATCCTGTTTCATACATGCAAAATACTTGGTTAAATATTTTACTGCGTATTACGTTAGACATGGACGCATTCATATGTATTATATGCACATTGCATGGCCAGCACTTATGTTATTGATTAAACAGTTGAAGAGAGTACTAAATTATGGTACTGCAGAAATTTAGTACCATTATAAAAAGAAGTAACCGAGCGGGATGACTCAGGCGGTAACGTCTGTGGCCCGCATTAGGGAAGCACCGATTTCGATCCCCTGCAACCGCGGACTCTAGTTTTTTCGGGGTTTTCTCGGATCGTCAGGCTAAAGCTGGAGGGTTTCTTTCATCCCCAGGATTTTCCGTCCCTCCATTCCGTTACAGTGATCATTCATTCATTCTTAGCCCCCTTTGGTGTATTAAGTGTCGGCGTGGTGTTTCGGTGCAGCGTAGCAAGTAAAAGGAATGCTCTCTGTGAATTTTCTCCATTTCTCGGCCTTTGGCTGTTTTGCCTCCTAGGGGGCAGTTGAACCCTATGAAGGGCGGGGTCCCGGTTTGCCTGTCGATTGCCAGGGTGCCTATATCTGGAAACTGTATGGACTTTGTCTTTGCTGTCCCGTCACTCCTGGTTCCGGCCGCCTGGTGTCTCCCTGCATCTCATCTCTTCCTCCTGGGGGGCACCCCTCGTGGGGCGTCGGCACAATATCCTCCTTCCTGGATCGATGCCTAAACCCCTCCTCTTCACAGTCCAATTCCATCCAGTGAATGGAAGTATTTCTAAGTAAATCAATTAAGGTGAGTTATTAAGTGATATTCAAATTTTAAAGTTGATACAGAAGCGTAAAATAATGCAATATGGAAGCAAAATACTTATGTAAAGTTATTCTCGTGGTAGATTTAGCATTATGTATTCATATGTTGGTGTTGCAGTGCGCAAGGTAACTGAACGGTAAAGATCAATTTGACGTACTCGTTTGGAGACGGAAAAACATAAAGTTCCAGATAATATGAAACAAAATAATAAGCAGAAATTATTAAAACAGTGAAGCAAAATCCTGTATGTTCCCTTCACATGACTTTCTCTACTCACTCTTCTACAAACTTTTCTTACAAAAGTTTATTCCTATATCTACTTCTTGTTAAACGACATAAATTTGCACATTTATTTACAAATTTTGTTTAAAGTATAAGAAAATACAATAGGCTAAAGGATGGTCAGAATTTTAAAAGGCGAGTTGCTCTAAGATGACTTAGAATCACATCAGATTGCTTTCTCTACCCACTCTTTTTATATAGATTCTACAAATTATTCTTATGAAAGCTGATTTTTCTATCTATAAATCGCTCCACTACTAGAATCCAACTTCATGTAAACACATGATGGCGTTAACTAACCAAAATATAGATAGATTTTTTCGACCTGGCCCTGCAGAAACGCAGAGAAGAAGGTATCTCGGGTGGGGGAAGAACGGCTGATAGTATTCCCCTTACATAGAACAACAGGAAAGCGTAAGGTTCGCGACCGAAGCACGATTGTAAACATATACAGTACTGTCAAAGGTTATACTGTTCACAGATACACCGGTAGATTCTTCGACTGCTTTGTAAAGTGACTGCCTCCTTGATCTAGATTCTTCTTAAAGTAATTATACACACTGTATATTATTTCCCGTGTCTGAGAATGCAGAACTTTACTTCCACCCAATTTACTTCTACCTAGACATAGTGGCATAATAATTATGCACGCGACTGTACTACGATCACTCAGAACGCGCGCTGATGTCATCTTACCTCACATTGTGTACGCGCCTGCTACTCTCTTACTACTCACCCAACATCCCTCCCAGAAGATAATGGACTTTGCCCAACTACTAGCATACAAATAAGTGGGTTTATACCTTTCCACGAAATCGCGAGAAACAACTGAATAGCAACAGCACTTTTAAAAAAAAACATTAAAAAAGCAAACCAATAGTAGGAATATCTCGGAACTGGCTGATGGCACAAAAGCTTTATTTTAAATAAACTGGCTATTTTAAAGAGATCTATTACTTGCAGATCATTTAGTAAGTTAATATTTTGCTGTATTTCCTTCTTGTAATGCTTGTATACTTTCTCTTAATTGTGAGATAGTAAATTAAACCCCACTCGAGTTTTGATTTTCTTCACTTAAATCAAACATGTAGTGAGATTGCTAATGAAAATAATTGGAACCATTTTTGAGAAAATAAAAAAATATCGAAATTGTTTACATGAAACTTTGGTTTGGAGTGGGAGACTCCCTTGAAGCCCTTGCTATCGCGCGCGCATACACATATACACACAGGTGTGTTATTTAAAAAAATCTGAGGTGTTACACTCACATGACTTTCTCTACTCTTGTACAAACTCAAACGTTTATTCTCCATATGCTTCATGTTAATCGAGATGTTAACCTTCTTGCTAACTTTCTTGTAGATGCAAGGGGAATATGGTAGGCTTTAAGCGATAGTAAAATATTTTGATAGCTGGTTGCAATGTGGAGTATTCCATTCTCTTTGCATTACCAGGACAAAAATCTGATGTATTACATTCACATGACTTTCTCTACTCTTGTACAAACCATTTTTACAAACGCTTATTCTCCATCTACTTCATGTTAATCGAGATAAACAGTTGCAGACTCTATCTTATTGTTAATTTTCTTGTACATGTAAGGGGAATATATATTTACAAGGGCAATATAGAAATACAGTAGTCTTTAAGCACATACATATCTCTTAATAGCTGGTTGCTAGGTGCAGCACCATTCCCTTTGCCACAGGTTAATACTCTTTGCACATCCAAGACAAAAAAAATGAATAACGAATTCGCATTTGAGAAAATCTGATGTGCTACACTCACATGACTTTCTCTACTCTTGTTCAAACTATTTCTACAAACGTTTATTCTCCATCTACTTCATACTAATCGAGATAAACACTTGCAGACTCTATCGTATTGCTAAGTTTCTTGTAGATGTAAGGAGAATATATATTTACAAGGGCAATATAGAAATACAGTAGCTTTTAAGCACAAACATATCTCTTAATAGCTAGTTGCTAGATACAGCACCATTCCCTTTGCCACAGATTAATATTCTTTGCATATCCAAGACAAAAGAAATGAAAAACAAATTCCCATTTAAGAAAAAAGTATTGAAAAATTTAAGGGAATAACAAGCAGTATCTTGAAAATGGTTAACTCAATAAAACAAATATATATATATATATATATAAAACATAAATTGCATATTTTAAAGCGATCTACATTTTTTTGTGTAGTAAAATTTTGTCTATCTCTTATGGTTTACCAGTTATGCAAAAGTCGTTCATAATGAAAAATACTTTTCGAGACATTCCCAGAAAATTCAAGATATACATTTTATTTGTTATGAAAATATCTTAAACATATGGTATTCTAATCAAAATCGTTAGAGCCATTTTTGAGAAAATTAAAATTTTCGAAAAATTTTCCATGTAAACGATAATCTGGGGTGGGAGGATTTTGTTGAAAACCTTCGTGTCACATCTCCGGAAGATACTGAACCTAAATACCACGTTTGTTTATCCGACTGTTCGTTTCTGAGTTATGCTGTTCACAGACAGACACACACACACAGACAAACACACAGACAGACACACAGACACACAGACACACACACGGACATGTTTCCAAAATGCTTTTTTTTTTGGATTCAGGGTCTCAAAACATGTATTTCCGGACACAGTGCTGTAAGAAAGGTCAAAAGACGACTATGCGATATAAACAGGCAGAAAATCGAATCTGAATGTAGACAAAGATCAACATTGGAGCTACAAAATGAAATAAAAACTAGGTGGGGTAAGGAAACATATATTTTGGAATTGAGTATAAAACAGAGGACTGGAATAGCATGGCTTAGGTTGGGAGGGTGGAAAGCTCGCAAGATTGTTGATAACGATGGCAGGAGGATTTGCCCATTATGCGGGGAACAAGAAGACTGGACGCATATTTTGGCAGCATGCGTGCAGACGGAGGGTATTAGGAAAAAACTATTACCGGAAGTATTTTTGGCTTCCAACAGACGGAGGACAGCATGCTGGGACATGATTCTAAACAGCCAAAACTGGCCAAGCTTGGGCACATACTTAATGGAAGTACGTGTACTAAGAGATAAGGTGTTTATGTAATTTTTCTTTAAACATATGTGGTGCTTGAGTACATGTGCGCGACTGTGTGTGTGTGTGTGTTTGTGTGTGTGTGTTTGAGTGTGTGATTCAGTGTGTTTGTTTTTCAATATGTATGTATATAGTGCGGTGATTGTAAAAAAATAGTTGTTTTCTGGTTGATACTGCAAGTCACGTATACAGACCAGGTATTTATCTAGAGAGCATGTACGGTCTTATGACCCATGCGACTGTGTTATGCAATTAATGTAATACTAAATACCTAATAAATACCACCACTACTAAAAAATGTATTTCCGGTGAAATCTCGGTATAGAATTTTTGTATGGAATACAATACTTCCCCTTACTATACGTAGTAGAGAAAGTAAAACGTGAATAACGAATTTGAGAAAAAGTATAAGTATTGGAAAATTTAAGGGAATAACACGCAATATCTCGAAAATGGTTCACCCAATAAAAAAGTATATGACATAAATTGTGTATTTTAACGCGATCTACATTTTTGTGTAGTAACATTTTGTCTATCTCTTATGGTTTACCAGTTATGCAAAAGTCGTTCACAATGAAGAATACTTCTGCAAACATTCCCAGAAAATTCGAGATATACATTTCATTTGTCATGAAAATATCTTAAACATATGATATTTTAATCAAAATCGTTTGAGCCATTTTTGAGAAAATTAAAATGTTCGAGAAATTTTCCATGTAAAGGGTAATCTGGGATGGGGGGATTTTCTTGAAAACCTTCGTGTCGCATCTCTGGAAGATACTGAACCTAAATACCAATTTTGTTTATCCGACTGTTCGTTTCTGAGACACACAGACACATACACGGACATGTTTGCAAAAATGCTTTTTTTTTGGATTCAGGGGGTCTCAAAACATGTATTTCCGGTGAAATCTGGGTACGAGGTTTTGGGTGGAGTACAATACTTCTATTGCCTTGTACGCGGTAAAAAAAGTAAAAATACGAGGATAATCCAGAAAGTCCCAGACGTTTTGAAATTCACAATTAACAAAATGCAAATATCAACCTTTATTATCTACATTTGAAAGGTACACTCTTAAGCTATTTTTCCACATAATCGCCATTCAAATTGAGGCATTTATCATACCGTGAACAAGATTTTCAATACGCTCGCTGTAGAAATCTGCCGCCTGAGACTTCAACCACTGGTTTACACCGGCATGCAGTTCAGTGTCAGTATCAGAGCGTTGTGTACCAAGCAATTTCTTCATCGCTGGGAAGAGGTGGTAGTCGCTCGGTGCCAAATCCGGGCTCTATGGTGGATGGGCAAACACCTCCCATTTAAAACCATCCAAGAGTGTTCGGGTACGATTGGCCGTGTGTGGGCGTGCATTGTCGTGAAGAAACAACACCTTCGTGCTAAGTTTTCCCCCACGCTTATTTTGTATGGCACGCCTTAACTTTCATAGTGTTTCACAATACCTCTCTGAGGTTATTGTTGTTCACGTTCCAGAAACTCAACGAGAAGCACTCCCTTAGAGTCCCAAAACACAGTAGCCATGACCTTTCTTGCTGACAGCGTTTGCAAACACTTTCTTGGTTTCTTGGGAGAATGTGTGTGTCCCCATTCCATCGACTGCTGTTTTGTTTCATAATTGACATGCTTCACCCAAGTCTCGTCCCCGGTTACGATACGTCGAGTGTAGCGTTACCATATTGCTGAAATCTTGGAGGAAGGTCAGTGCTGCAGCCAGTCTCTGTTTTTTATGGTCCGTTAGGATTTACGGAACCCACCTAGCACAAATTTTGTGGTAACCAAGCTTCTGCGCCACAATTTGATGCACCAAACTCCGTGAAGTTTGGGTAAAATGTTCCAAGAGTTCTGTAATCGTGAAACGACGATTTTCACGAATTTTGTCATTGATTTGTATTGACAGTTCATCAGCCATAAGGCTAGGCCTATCACTACGATCCTCGTCGTGGACATTGGTACGGCCAATTTTAAAATTAATGTACCATTGCCTGACTCGGCTTTCACTCATTATTCCCTGCCGGTAAACATCACAAAGTTGACGATAATTTCAATGGTTTGTTCTTTTTAGTCAACAAAAACCTAATCACAGACCGCACTTCACAAGTGGCGGGATTTTCTATTGCAGCGCACGTTTTAGCATCTCACAGAGAGCACAGTAAGGAAGGCACAGTCCTCACGCTACCACAGCTGGATGCGTACTGAATGTAGGAACGTTCTGACACCAAGATGGCAGCATAGCCCTACTCATCGCCACGATAGGCCAAAATGTCTGGGCCTTTCTGGACTGCCCTCGTATGCAAGCTTGCACTCGTCTAATAATGACAACTTGGTGCAAGAGAGTTTCTTATTACTTTCTCGGCCACATACGTAGTAGCTAGAGAAAGTGTTGCATTCCACCCAAATTTTCGATACGGAGATTTCACCGGAAATACATTCTTAGAGGCAAAAAGGATTTTTAGAAGAAGGTGCTTTGTATATTTGTCTGTCTGTGTTGGTGTCTGTAAACAGCGTAACTAACAGCGGAAAACTTGCTTTTGAGTTATTTGGTAATTGAGTTCAGTACCTTCCAAAGAGACGACCCGGAGCTTTTCAAGGAAATCCCCTTTTCATGGAAGATGTTTAGAAATTTTTTGTTTTCTAAATAATTGTTATAAAGATCTTCATTAAAATACCGTATACTAAATATATTTTCATGACAAATAAAACTGATATGTTGAATTTTGTGTGAATAGCCTGTGAAGTCCTCTTCATTCGGAAGGAATTTTATATAATCTTGTATAACTGGAAAACGTTGAGTGGTAGACGGAAAAGTATTGCACAAAAAATGTAGATCTCTTTAATTTATTGCAATTAACTTTTTCCGTGGCATCGGCCATTTCCGAGATATTCATTATTAATTGTTGGCATTGCTCAATACTTTTGTCATTCTTTTAAAGTCCTTGTTTCTCGCGATGTCTGTAAACAGTATGGAATTTTAAGACCAGCATACAGCGTCGAGTACTTAAACATTTAACTATCGCTGTTCCCTTTGTATCTATAAGGAAATGTGTGATGTAGCTATTTCTGCAAAGGTTTATCTCAATTAAGATGAAGTAGATAGAAATGGCTTTTGTATAAATAATTTGTATAGCTACTAATAAATGATAAGAGGGTAGAGGAAGAGTTTAATATAACGCATGACATTTTTTTAGTGTAAGTCCCTGGTAAAAAAACAGAATCAAATTGTATGTCTATATACATTTCTTCTAGTTAATGAATGGTTTACTGTTTAATGTTTAAAGAAGGAAGTTTATTTGGTAGCTATTTTATACACTGAGCTATTTATTTTAATTGCTTGCGGATACTCAGCAAAGCGTTTTAGGAGGAATTTCCACAGTGAGTGACGCATGTATACAAATCAATTAAACCTGGACATGGCTGACGTTCGTTCACGCAGATTTTTTAATCCTCTCCCCCGTCCTTGGTGTAACATATGATGATATACGCAGACAACATCTCCCTTTCGCCGTATAAGCGTTGATATGGTAGGTAACGCCATGTGTGACGCATACGTTCATTTGCTGCATGCTTTTACGCCCTATTTCTGCTTGATAGAAATATCACAGAGCGCAGGGAGACTACTGCAATATAATACTATTTACAGCTTTTATGAAAGCAATAATTTAATTGATTCCACAGAAACTCCCTAACAGCTTTAGACTTTTTTAAAGCTTCCCGTTCCTCAGTGCGTGTTTTAAATGAACCAAGCCCAAAAGGACACTCAAATTCACTGAATTGTTCATGCTATATGCTCACTGTGAGTAAATTACTGAATTTAAAACAATTCAAAGAATATGTTTTGGTTGACCACACTATAGTACGCTATTGCATGTGACGTAAGTGAACTGTTATGGCATTCATAATACTTCAGCGAATCATTATGATCTTACTCTGCAGCACACTCCCCTATCACCCATACTTTTTAGCACATTCAAAGTAGCAGTCCACTAGGATTCATTCCTCAGATAAACAATTAAAAATAAAAAATCTATTCATTGCAATTTTAATGTTCTAATAAACGGAGCTCATTTTCTTTGCTTCAATAGGTGTTGCTTTCACGTTACCTGCAAAAAATCAACAAATATGGCGTAACAAATCAACAGATACGTTTTTGTAAAACCTCAAGGTTGTGAAAGTAGAGTGTGGTCGATCAAAAACAGTCGTATGCAAGTTCACTATAATGGTAATTAAGGCACTCGTTCCATAAACATACACGCGTCTTAATTACTACCATTATAATGTCGTTGCATAATATACAAGTAGGTCAAAGAGAATTAAATAACTTAACGCATTTATTGTGAGTAAACCATTGAAGGTAGGTGAATGTAAGAGGCATCAGAATAAGCACAATTTCAAAGATTCATAAACATTCAATGTAACCGCTTGTCACACGGCAAACGCAGGCAGTAATCGAGTTCCGTCATACACGATATAGTATTTCACGGCCTGAGCTCGTTCGTTTACACACAGAACCAGTCTCTTGAAACTGATGGTATCAAGGTAAATGTTCTTCCGAGGTGGAGGATCTTTAGCAAAACATTTGCGGAAATGTCGCTACCCGTTGTGATGGAACCTGTCGTTGCCATAAGCAACACAGAACGCTTTCTGCCGACCATACGGCATTGTTACACTAGCGCTCCTGGCAAGAATATACTGCACGGCGCTGATTATGAACAAAACTTGAAGAGTTGTGCTCCATTTTGAGTGTCTAATTCGCTCGCTTATCTTCAATAGTTTATTCAGAATAAATACGTAAATTTATTTCAGTCTTTTTACTTTCTCTACTACGTACAGTAAGTAGAGGAAGTATTGTATTCGACCCAAAAATTCGATACCGAGATTCCACCGGAAATACATGTTTTGAGACCCCCTGAATCCAAAAACAAGCATTTTTGGAAACATGTCCGTGTGTGTGTCTGTGTATGTGTGTCTTTAAACAGCATAACTCAGAAACGAACAGTCGCATAAACACCAAACTTGGTATTTAGGTTCAGTATCTTCCAAAGGTTTTCAAGAAAATCCCCCCACCACAGATTACCCTTTACATAGAACATTTTTCGAAAATTTTAATTTTATCAAAAATGGCTCTAACGATTTTGATTAAAATTTCATATGTTTAAGATATGTTCATGACAAATGAAATGTATATCTCGAATTTTCTGGGAATGTCTCCAAAAGTATTCTTCATTGTGAACGACTTTTGCATAACTGGTAATCCATAAGAGATAGACAAAATTTTACTGCACAAAAAATGTAGATCGCGTTAAAATAACAATTTATGTCATATATATTTTTTTGTTGAGTGAACCATTTTCGAGAGATTGCTTGTAATTCTCTTAAATTTTCCAATACGTATACTTATTCTCAAATGGGAATTCGTAATTTGTTTTATCCTGGTACTGCAAAGAGAATGGAATACTGCACATAGCAACCAGCTCTTAAAATATTTGACTATCGCTTAAAGCCTACCAATTCCCCTTGCATCTACAAGAAAATTAGCAATAAGATTAACATCTCGATTAACATGAATCACATGGAGAATAAGCGTTTGTAAAAATAGTTTGTACAAGAGTAGAGAAAGTCATGCGAGTGTAGCACATCAGATTTTTTTATGATGGCCAACTCACTGGGAATCGCTATTTCCACTTCCTACAACACCAGATACCTACTCTACTGGACGAAGTGCCGTTGCAGAAGCGACTATGTGGTACCAACATGATGAGACGCCAGCTCATTCGGCCCGTCGTGTCGTGGACGTGTTTACGGCATAACGTGTTCAACGCCGGGACTGCATAATTTCTCAATCTACAGGCTGAGATGACTCGCCCGGTATATCTGAGAAAAAGAGCAAACTCAGTCCGTGAGAGTTGTCAGTTTTAATAAAATTAAAAATTTGCTGCTGCTTTCAGAGAGTAAATAATCACATATGTTAGTATATAACGATGTAATTAAAATTTTTATTGAGAGAAAATCAGATTTTAAAATTACAGAAAAAATACAACGAAAGAGTAATCCTGATTTTTATTTCATAGAATAAATCGTTGTCAAAGAAGATTTATGTTTTTAAATCTGCTGAAATCGAGTTCAACAATCAACAAAAGAAGCCAGAAAAGCAAAGAGGGGCAAAAAAAAGAAATAGAGAAGAACAGGAGCAAATGCATGGCCCAGCATACAGTTCTTGATACATTAACTGCATTTCCAAAACATAAAACAAAAATATCTTGAATATTTTTAAGCTTTAATTAAATTTTTCTCAAACCTACTTTTTCAGTCTTTAGGTAAGTCATCTCACAAAGTATGAAAGATGCAGATTTGAAATTTTCACATATTTTAAAGACTAGCATGATTCCAGGTTTTAAAAATTAATGTATTGATATTAAATAATATGAGGGCGGATCGAAAAGTAACGCACAATAATATTTTCTGCCTTAGTATTGCAGCTGAAATGCTGCAATTTTACACAGATACAGTTTGAAGTTTTCACTACAAAAGTATTTTTTGTTTCATATGCAGCTCTAGCAGAGAAGTTGAACCACGCAACAAAGATGGCGCGCATGTTACTGTCATCCACGTGTGAAAAGCAGAGAGGTGTGGTTCGATATTTGTGAGCCAAAAGGCATAAACCGAGTGATATTCACAGGGACATGCGTGGCGTGTATGGGGATGATTGTATGGACCGTAGCAATGTTTCCAGGTGGTGTGCATTTTTCCCAGCAGGCCGTGTGAACCTTAGTGATTCCCCACGCTCTGGAGGCCGCTAACAGCTGCAACCCCGCAGAATGTCATAGGCATTGAGGCGGCAATTTTGAACAACCGTGTGTGCAACTGCGAACCTTATCGCAACAGTTCAGCATTTCCTATGTTGCAGTGTACGATATTGTTCATAAAGTTAGTGCTCGCTGGGTGCTTAAGAACCTGACAGACAACTACAAGGGCCAGCGAATGACGACGAGCTTGGATCACCTAACGCGGTACACCGTAGAAAGGCATGACTTTCTGAAAGGAATCATCACTGGTGATGAGTCGTGGGCATACCACTACACGCCCGAAACCAAGCAGGCAAGTATGGTTCTCCAGTGAATAAAAAATTCATAGGGACTCAATCTGCTAGGAAAGTGCTTGTAACGTTGTTCTGGCATATGCATGGTGTTGTATTGGTGGACTTTGCTGAACACGGGACCACTGTGAATGCTGCAGCCAACATGAAATCTTTGGTGAAGTTGCGTCATGCCCTTCGTGACAAACGCCACAACATGAATGCTGACGATGTCAAAATTCTTCATGACAATGCTCGCCCCCATGTTGCTGCTGCTGTTCGTCAGAAAATCACCAAATTTGGATGGGAGGTGCTCCAGAATCCACCATACAGCCTGGACCATGCACCGCCGGACTTTCATCTGTTTGGTTCCTGGCCGGCCAACGCTTTGCGACAGATGCGGAAGTGAAATCAGCAGGCTGCAGATGGCTATACTCCAAGGAAACGGACTTCTACGAACAGGGCATATTCAAACTGGTATCACGATGGGAGAAACGTGTTGAGAAGCTTGGTGACTATGTCGAAAAGTGGGTAAAAGGTGTAGGTTCATTTGTGATTTGTTGTTGTTGTTTTAACTATTAAACTTTTTTGTAAAAAAATTATTGTGTGTTACTCTTCGATCCGCCCTCATATTCTTATATCAAAATATAATCGCTCCACACATATGATTTGCTATCAGTTTTTAGTTAGATAAGTTAGCTACATTGTGTTAGCTACAATATGTACCTAAAGTTTACTAAATTTAACATGTGGCCTTCTGACAGTAACCTTGGCTATCATGTTGCCTTAAAATAAAGTAGATAAATAAATATGCTTTAGTAAGAATAATTTGCATACTAATAATCCTAGAGGGTAGTGAAAGCATGAGAATTAAACACACCATATTTTTTGTAATATTATTAATAGTCTTCCAGAATACAGGTTTATTACCCTACTAAATTATATTCAGAGGATTGCAAAGCATTCCGTGTCATCCGACTATACTCTACATGGAATTGACGGATTTCTCCGCACGCTACATCCATGTAACTCTTACCACGACTTTCTGTAGGCATCTTTTCCACTTCTTTTCCCCCACGAAGAAACAACGACCCACTTTTTTTCTCAGTGTAGCCAAATTCCATGCTACATATTTCACGAGAACTGAATTCGCACGGGACCTATCCAAACATCACCACGCAAAACAAACTATGCCCCTCCCTTCTATCTTATTTTGGGATGAAAACAAAAACAAAGATTGAAGAGGAGTTTCAAACAAGTTCTTGTGAAGCTTGCATCTTTTTCTCTAGAACGAAGGGAGCGGGGGTTAGGACTGGCACGGGGCCTAATGTGTTTTTGTTTTTACGCTACAAAGAAAAAATCCGCGAAGAAGGCGCATTAAATATTGAAATATTACGACCGTCACGACGAAAGATGGAAGACGAGTACGTGAAGAAAGAAGTGGAAGACAAAGTGGGGGTTTGAAGACAGGCTTAGACGTGTCAATGATCGGAAAGTAGACGAATGTGTGTGACGTAACGCCCTCAATGCTTGCATGCCGCCTGTTGAAAACATAATTCTCCACTCCTGGATTCCAAGTCTTTTGCAAACTCAGGGAGGCAAAATCCTTTACTCCCGACAGTAGGAATCTCTTTTCCAATACATTCACGTAATTCCCTCTTTATATAGCGGAACTTTTTGCAATATAGAGACCAATATCTGCATCAGGGAACAATGCCACAGGTGTTTACAGCGAAGTACTAAAACGTCTAGGTTCATAACAGGCCTTTGGACTTTATTTGCGATACTTATTACAACATAATTTGAAAATAACTCATTTAGAACGTTGTTGTACTAAACGTGCTTGCCAAAGTTTACGGTTGGCCCATAAATTTACGAGGACAGAGACTTTTTACGAGTTTACAAATTTTTTTAAAACTTTTTGACTGATTCAAAGCATCTATTGCAGATTTTCACCAATACATGACAAAACATTAATTTCTATTGCATTATATTTTAATTTTTATACTACTAATTCAGTCGGTATTACGATGACCTTAACGTCACGTGACTTCACTTAACGGGACGTAAGTTAAGAATTTGTCAGTGTAAAACTTTTCCTTCCCGTTACATCAATTTAACGTGACTGTTGTCGGCATCCGTGGACTAGTGGTAGCTAGCCTCTAGCTCCCAAGGTCGCGGGTTCAAACCCGGTGAAGGGCAATGGATTTTTTCGGGGGTAAAAATCCTTAGCATGACTTCCTTTGGAAGGGAAGTAAAGCCGGTGGTCCCGTGTCCTAGATTTATGGCACGTAAAAGAACCTCATGCCTGATAAACAGGCCTCTGAGCAAAATACCCGGTCTTTCACGCCCAATATAGAAGGTGACGCTAAGAACCATGGTACTTAAAGAGCGTCCATAAATAAAACTCAATTTATTTATGTGACTGGTAATTAGAACCAATCAGCGTGAAGCAGTAATAAAACCAATTACCAATCGAAAGTCATTCCCCTTACGTTAAATGCTTCCTGAACAGACCTTTATTTCATATAATCTCACGTTACGTACCTATGCGTTAAGATACGTTAAGTTAAGTTGTGGACCTATTGCTAACTTACGATCACAGCCCGAATGTACCGCAATAATGATATATACGAGGGCAGTCTAGAAAGTCCCAGACGTTTTGGTCTATCGTGGCGATGATTAGTGCTAGTGCCGCCATCTTGGTGTCAGAAAGTTCCTGCATTCAGTAAGCATCCAGCTGTGGTAGCGTGAGGACTGTGCCTTCCTTACTGTGTTCTCTCTGAGTTGTTAAAATGTGCGCTGCAATAGAAAATCCCGCCACTTGTGAAGTGCGGTTGGCTAAAAAGAACAAACCAATTGAAATGTATCGTCAACTTTGTGATGTTTACGGGCAGGGAATAATGAGTGAAAGCCGAGTCCGGCAATGGTACATTGATTTTAAAAATGGTCATACCAATGTTCACGACGAGGATCGCAGTGCTAGACCTTGCCTTATGACTGATGAACTGTCAATGCAAATCAATGACAAAATTCGTAAAAATCGTCGTTTCACGATTACAGAACTTTTGGAACATTTTACCCAAATTTCACGGAGTTTGATGCATCAAATTGATGCTTTGATACTGACGCTGAACTGCATGCGGGTGTAAACCAGTGCTTGAAGTCGCAGGTGGCAGATTTCTACAGAGAGGGTATTGAAAAACTTGTGCCACGGTATGATAAATGCCTCAATTTGAATGACGATTATGTAGAAAAATAACTTAAGAGTGTACCTTTCAAATGTAAATAATAAATGTTGATATTTGCATTTTGTTAATTGTTTATTTCAAAACGTCTGGGACTTTCTGGATTACCCTCGTAGTACATGATAGGGCCGAGCTTATCTGTGTGTCTATTTTTCATCACGCTCCCCCCCTTAAGTGGGCTGCAACAAAATTCAGTGTATACGTACTTTGTTTTGTAGGATTTAAAATTTGAATGTTCATTTTTTTTCACTTTTTTCAAGTAATAAGCCGCATTTTTTCTGGTAGTTATTACAAAGAGCACGAAATTTCAAAATCATAACATAGAGATCCGCCTTTTTAAAAATCTGACTATCGCTTTAGTCTAGTCTATCCTTCTTATACTACAAGAAATGTATAAAGGTGTATTCCTTTACTTTCTCTACTACGCATAGTAAGTAGGGGAAGTATTGTATTCCACCCAAAAATTTGATACCAAGATTTCACCGGAAATAAATGTATTGAGGCCTCCTGAATCCAAAAAGCTGAAGTAGTTTGTTGCTTCACGTATGAAAGCCGATTTGAAGTAGGAGTTGTATTGTAGTTCTTATGTTGGGGAGCCAAACCTGAAGTAGTTGCAACCGTACGTATGGTAAAACAAATGTTTCCGGTAGCCTTCGCCCCAAGTTTTAAAAATATTAACTTTGTAATTTGACTGTTTCTTTACATATTATATATTTATGTTTGCCTCGGCTACGTCAGTATTATTGTTAGAGACATGAATTTCTTAGCAGGGCGTGATGCGGCTGAAGAATGTAGGCTTACACAGATTATAACTTCTGCTTCATTCCTTTTATTAATCCTTGACACAATTTAAATAACACTTCACTGATATAGAGAGCTGTGAGGTTATTTATTAATTACTTGCACTTTTTCAAACGTAAACTATTTTTGTCTCACACTGAATACGTATTAAACTTCTCCAGGACGCGTCTCGCGTCCGGTAAGGAACGCTATCTACTAGCAACTGACTTCTGAATTTGTACAATTTGCTTTATTTAAGTTTCTGATTGGTTAATCCTATTCCAATAGAATACTTTCATTTAAGTTAGGCTTTTTTCTGGTTGTTGATTGCCTATTTTATAAACTGTCTCAAAATTTACATTATTGTTGCTCCAAGAATTACCAGTAGCATTATTGAACTTTCTAATTAATTATTGCCTCAAGGCTACCTCATTGTTACCTCATTGTTAGCAAATTTTAATCCAATGTTCTCACAGCTCCTACATTATTAAATTACGTAATACATTCACATAACATTATTGAACATGCACATAATAATATAAACATTAATACAATAACTGTTACCTGCATTTTTATATATTGTTGCACACATATTGCTTTAAGGCGGGCTGTTATTATATTTTATGTATTATACAATTACTCTGAAATCATTTTAAATCTTAAAAATACTACCTCAAAGAAAGCATTTTAAGAAAATGTTCCGTGTGTGTTTGTGTGTTTGTGAAATGCATAACTCAAAAAAAAGGTCGGGTAATACCAAACTTGGCATTTAAGTTCGGTACCTTCCAAAGGTGCGACAAGAAGATTTTCAGCAAAATCCCCCCACCCTAAACTACGTTTACATGGAACATTTTTCGAAAGTTTTGATTTTCTAAAAATTGGCTATAACGATTTAGATTAAAACATCATATATTAAACGTATTTACATGACAAATAAAATGTGCACCATGAATTTTCCGGGAATAGCCCGTGAAGTCCACTTAATTCGGAAGATTTTTTGTATAATCTTGTATAACCGGTAAAAGCTAAACGACAGACGAGAACGCACTACACAAAACATCGGATGTGTTGCACTCACATCACTTTCTCTGCTCTTGTACAAACTATTTTTACAAACGCTTATTCTCCATATGCTTCATGTTAATCGAGATGTTAATCTTATTACTAATTTTCTTGTAGGTGCAAGGGGAATATGGTAGGCTTTAAGATATAGTCAAATCTTTTTAGAGTTGGTTGCTATGTGGAGCATTCCTTGCTCTTTGTATGTACAGGACATAAAAAAGTGAATAACGAATTCCCTTTTGAGAAAAAGTATAAGTATTGAACAATTTCAGGGAATAACAAACAATATCTAGAAAATGGTTTACTCAATAAAAAAAAGTATATGACATAAGTTGTGTATTTTAACGCTATCTACATTTTTTGTGTAGTAACATTTTGTGTATCTCTTATGGTTTACCAGTTATGCAAAAGTCGTTCACAACGAAGAATACTTTTGGATACATTCCCAGAAAATTCGAGATATACATTTCATTTGTCATGAAAATATCTTAAACATGTGATATTTTAATCAAAATCGTTAGAGCCGTTTTTGAGAAAATTAAAATGTTCGAAAAATGTTCCATGTAATGGGTAATCTGGGGTGGGAGATTTTCTTGAAAACCGTGTCGCATTTCTGGAAGATACTGAACCTAAATACCAAGTTTGGTGTTTATCCGACTGTTCGTTTCTGAGTTATGCTGTTCACAGACACACACACACACACGGATATGTTTCCAAAATGCTTTTTTGGATTCAGGGGATCTCAAAACATACATTTCCGTTGAAATCTCGGTATCGAATTTTTGGGTAGAATACAATACTTCCCATATTTACTATACTTAGTAGAGAAAGTAAAACTGTGGATCTCTTTAAAACACACAATTTATTTAGTATAAGTTTTTTCGTGGTATAAGCTGTTTCCGAGATATCCATTATTAGTGGTTCGAATTGTTCATATCTTGGTCTTTCTCTTGGTCTTTCAACATTTAGTTGTTTCTCCCGATTGCAGAGAAACAGAAAATTTAAGGCCAGCGTATAGCGTCCAGTTCTTAAACATTTGACAGTCGTTGTTCTCTTTGTATCCATAACGAAATGTGTAATGTAGCTATTTCTGCAAGGGCTTATTTGGATTAAAATGTAGCAGACAGAAACATAAGCTGGTGTAAGAATAATGTGTATACCAACTAATAAACATAGAGGGAAGAGAAAGTCATGTGAATGTATCTCATCAGAATGTTTTTTTTTATGGACGCTCTTTAACTGCTGTGGTTCTTAGTGTCCCATTCTATATTGGGCTTTAAAGACCGAAAGTTTTGCTCAGAGGTTTCTGTATGAGGCTTGAGGTTCTTTTACGTGCCGTAAATCTACGACGCTGAACCACCGGCTTTACTTCCTTTCCGAAAGAGGCTATGTTAAGGATTTTTACGCCCGGAAAAAATTCATCACCCTCCGCCGGGTTTGTACTGGCGACTTGGGAACCAGAGTCTAATGGTACCCCTAGACCATAGAGGACTACTATAAATGTGTAATGTAAGTTGATATAAATTAACAGTAAATAGGTAGAATAATAAGCTTTTGTAAGAATAGGTTGTAGAAGAGCGGATAAAAAGGTCATGTAAATGTAGCATATCCGATTTTCATCTGAATTTTCGGGCCTTGAGAATAAACAATACTGGAATTGAAGTTAGGTGGCAGCGCCGTGGCCGAGTGGTTAGAATGTGGCCTGGGATCAATCCCAGGGAACCGCATTCATTCCTCCAATTGCCCCATCATCATCTTTCCTTTCATTCATCTCACCGTCATTTCATGTCATCTCCTTCCTCGCTCTCACACTAAGCTTCGGGGTGATTACCCATCCTGGCTTTTCTCTCCAATCCATAGTCTATGCTCCACAACAGACGTCTGACTCCAGGCACCCGCTTGTAAGTCCTGGGGGGTGTAAATCTGACAAAGGGGATGGCAAACACAGAAAGAAGAAGGAATTGAAGTTAGCCGATAAATATGAGCGTCGAGGCGCTGCCTTTATTGGGTATTTGGAATCCTATTTTGCAGTTAAGGAATTTCTCTAAGGAATTTGCTCCATCCAAAGGTTGAATATAACTATTACATTTTAGACACACGGGCGATTCAACCGTCGAAGTTAAACTTATGGTCTAACCTGATGTATGGGAAGGTAAATATAGCACGTGTTTGCAAATATAAATTTCGAATGTAGAACATATTTATTTTAAGGATAAAACCGCTTTAATTGGCAGTTTGTCTGTGCGTCCATATTTTATATAATGCTGTATCATTTAATATGCAATTGCCACAATGTTTAATAGTAACACTTCCATTATCACCACTCACAAACTTAACATAAAATATTGAAGGCCTTAAATACCGTTAAAACTTTCATAAAATCAATATCGCAAATTGTCACTGGTGTTATTCATAACACATGCTCCATGCGAGTACCGCGAAAATCTGCTTCCGTGTTCTCAGTGGGTTTCATTTCTTTAATGGACGAGTTTTTATGTAAGAAGGTGGAGATGAGCATCTGTTTAGTGTATCTACGACTAGGGGAGGGACTTAACACCTCGACCTAAGGAGATCTTATGTGCTAATGGAGCTCTCCTGGGAGGAAGGGGTGAGGTGAAGGAGACAGAGTTCGGCCGGATCAGGAGGCACGACCGAACAGAGGGCAGGGTCCTTACACTTTCAAGGTTGAAAATGGCAGCGGATATAACCGGCTCCCCCTGCAGGCTTGCACATCCCATTAGGGGGTGCGGGACTTGGAGACCGCCCACATTCCGAGGAATGAATTGTTACAGAGAGCATCCTTTTCCCCTACCATGCAACACAGAGACTTTCTCTGAAACCTGCAACCCTGAAACAGACCAAGCAGATGAAAGATGAAATGAAATGAGGGGGCAGAAAATTCAGAGGGATATAATTTATCTTCCCAGAACTCTCCTAGCGACCATAACCTCCAGAATGTGGGTCACAGACGTTAACGCCTGAGCGCTTAATATAGGGAAAGAAAAAAGATAAAACATTTAATTTTAAACCCCTGAATAAAATTTAAACAGCTTTTCCAGCTGGATTTATATCAGAAAGATTATAGCACTCTAATGCTGGAAAGCAAGAAGAAAAACAACTGTTTCAACAAACTTTTGCAGACTCCTTATAAAAATATTGACAGTAAACGCAATTTAAAGAAAACGTTTAATACGTTGAGATTCATCAGCAGGTAAAGACGTGAATTACGTTATTCATTCCGACACATGGGTTTGAATTTTGGCATATGTACGCAATTACAACTCAACGGAGTAGATCCTCACATATAGTACGTGACTTCCAATTCCATCAAGTAATCAGCTGAGTGCAAGGATGATATATAGCACACTTTGTTGGCATTGTGTCTATATATGTTGTTTTAAAAACAATTAATTGTTGACAAGCCGTTACAAAACAACTTTATTCTTGTATGACGGGATTATTTTATTAACAGGAATTTGAAGCTTTCTAATCAAAGTTAGGAAATACGTTTTAAACAACTTTGAAGGTGTAACATACAGTAAAAAATCTGATGTGTTACACTCACATGACTTTCTCTACTCTTGTACAAACTATTTCTACAAACGCTTATTCTCTATTAGCTTTATGTTAATCGAGATATCGAGATGTTAATCTTATTGCTAATTTTCTTGTAGATGCAAGGGGAATTGGTAGGCTTTAAGCGATAGTCAAATATTTTAAGAGGTGGTTGCTATGTGGAGTATTCCATTCTCTTTGTATGTCCAGGACATAAAAAAATGAATAACTAATTCCCATTTCAGAAAAAGTATTTGAAAATTTACGGGAGTAACAAGCAATATCTCGAAAATGGTTCACTCAACAAAAAAAATGTATATGACATAAATTGTGTATTTTAACGCGATCTACATTTTTGTGTAGTAAACTTTCGTCTATCTCTTATGGTTTACCAGTTATGCAAAAGTCGTTCACAATGAAGAATACTTTTGGATACATTCCCAGAAAATTCGAGATATACATTTTATTTGTCATGAAAATATCTTAAACGTATGATATTTTAATCAAAATCGTTAGAGCCATTTTTGAGAAAATTAAAATGTTCGAAAAATGTTCCATGTAAAGGGTAATCTGGGGAGGGGGGATTTTCTTGAAAACCTTCGTGCCGCATCTCTGGAAGATATGAACCTAAATACCAAGTTTGGTGTTTATCCGACTGTTCGTTTCTGAGTTATGCTGTTCACAGACACACACACATACACAGACACACACACACACACACAGACATGTTTCCAAAAATACTTTTTTTGGATTCAGGGCTTCTCACAGCATGTATTTCCGGTGAAATCTTGGTATCAAATTTTTGGGTGGAATACAATACTTCCCCTAATCACTATACGTAGTAGAGAAAGTAAAATAGGATTGAACTCCAATACCTCATTTATGGTTCCAAATGGGAGATGTCATATTTGAAAGAATGTTGTTTTTCGGTCAATCACGGTCGTAATTAACTTCAACTCTATTGCAAAGTCTTTACCACCTCATCCTTACGTGATAAACATAACTCCACCTCTATAATTTCTTCACTACATATAGTAAGTAGGGAAAGTATTGCATTCCATATAAAAATTCGACATCGGGATTTCACCCGAAATACGTGTTTTGAGGCACCCTGAATCCAAAAGAATCGTTTTTAGAAAAAGGTCCGTGTGTGTGTGGTGTGTGTGTGTGTGTGTGTGTGTGTGTGTGTGTGTGTGTGCGCGCCTGTGTGGATGTGTGTCTGTGAACAGCATAACTCAAAAATGAAAAGTTGGATAAATACCAAACTTGAAATTTAGGCTCAGTATCTCTCAAAGATGCAAAACGAAGATTTTCAGAAAAATTCCTCCACCCCAGACTACCCTTTACATGGAACATTTTTCGAAAATTTTGATTTTCTAAAAATTGGTTCTAACGATTTTGATTAAAATATCATAAATTTAAGACTCTGGTTAAAGCAATTCCCATCCTTTAGCTAGAAATCGAACCTGGGACCTTTGGGTATGAAGTTTATTAATCATATGTTTGAGCAAATAGGCACTTCATTTTATTCCTGAATACTCCTAGGAAATACTACTCCTGATTTTCAAATCGTATCCTGAGTTCGTGACTCACGAATTTATCAATGATTTGGAAATCACTCGTGACATTATCTATGAAAAGAGAAAGTTTTCTCAGAAAGCACAATTGCCGCGTTAGCACTACCTTATCACTGATTACGCATGTATCGTAGTAGTTAAGAAGCAACAACGAATATAATTGATTAGTTTTAATTCTTCCTCTTTGTCCAGTTATTACAACGTGACTGTAAAATACACAGAATCTTCTAGCTGATGATAGAGATCTTCAGGATGATGGAGAAGGACAAATGTATCATCTTGAGATCAGGAACCTGGTCCGGAAACCATGGAGTCAAAGTTACAAGCGAAAAGCGAAAGTACGAGACGTACTCCTCGAGTTGTTGGAACATATCCCATTTGATACTCGTCAGCGTATATGCTTCCATCATTACAGAGTCTCATCTAACTTTACATATATGTTCATAACACCTACCTAGTTTCCCTGAAAGGTGGATAGGAAGAGAAGGTCCTGTTTCGTGGCCAGCTCGTTACCTGATCCGACCTTATTGATTTCTTCTTGTGGGGCTTTAAAGTCTTGTGGGGTTTTAAAGTCTTGTGTCGCTCGATATTAAAGAGAATCTCCCGACTGCCTGCGGCATGGTTCTAAGGGGTACAACAGAAGTCTACGAGATGTCATGCGTGCACCGAAGCTGGATGACGCCATTTGAACACCTGTTGTGAATTAAGCACCTTGTGGAAGTTGTACATATAAATAAAATTTCAGGGATATTACAAATTAGTTATACAAAACTATGCCATTCAGTGCTGTTGCACCGAGGCTACTGGCAAGTTCTAATGTATTTAAAAACTTCTGCCATATCCTCAAGTTCACTATATATCTACTAGTACGTTAGAGTGCGGTGCAGCACGCTATGGTGTGATAATTTCATCATCAGTCAGCATGGAGACGTATATAGTTGCGGATCGCGCTCATTGTTGTCTGTATCATGAACTGCAAACGGTCTCGTCTATTCAAAGAAAATTCAGAATCAAATCTAAACGAAATGTAAGTTCGGATATGAGAAGCACTGTGATATGATCCACAGAATTACTCCATAGAACTCGAATGCAGATTAGAACATTTGTAATACTTGTACATGAAATTTGAAGTTATTCTGATATGTTTGCTTTTTTATTCAATTAAATCTGGTTTATACTTCAATCACAATTTAAGTTCCTTTTTGTATAAGTAATTTATAATGACCGTGTGTTAAATCTATACAAGAATTTCGCTCATAGCTTTCGTCTCCGTGGTTTCCGAACCAGAGTTCTTAATCTCAAATTGACACATTTGTCCCTCTCTATCATCCCTGAAAAGCTGTATCATCTCGGAAACATTCTGTATATTTCCACTTAAATGCGGCTGCAGCATTTAAGTCACATCGACGGCTTTGAATCGGGGTACAGTATAATTGTCCATCTTCAATGATGATCACTCGTTTCACATTTGGTCCTTATTGTTGGGTTTTATTTCTGTAGGCTTTAAATCACACATATATACACTCTCTCAATTAGACTTTTAGAATCTGGGGAGGGCTGGAAGTAATCCCACTTGAAGAAAAATTCCCTCTGAACCTGGGATATCCAGGTTGAAAGCTGAGGACCGTAACTACTCCATCACTCCAAAATCATTTGTATTTGTCATTTAGTGCATTAAATATTCTTACTTCAATAATCTTGTGTCGTAGGTTATGCAAAACGGAAAATATTCCATTACCTAGCTTCAATTCGGGACTTGCCCTGTGGGATGGCTCAAGCGCAAAGTCTGTGGTCCTCATTCGGGAGGTCCCGGTTTCAAATCTCGGGTCGAAAAATCTGGCTGATATTTTTTCGTGGTTTCCCTCTGTCGCCAAGGTGAATAACGGTTGGGATATTTAATACTGCGACAAAAACTTCCACTTTAAGTGTGAAACAATAATGAAAATAAAAATAGATAGTAATTGCGAATGCTCTGCCTTGTGTCCACAGATAATGAAAGCAGATAGACCGAAAGGCATCCTAATGCTATCTGCCGAGCACGTTTAGAAGCAGAGATACAGTTGAGTAACACTAAGGCCTCTGTAGACACGTGTCGAGGCTGCCATCTGTCTTTCACAGAAGCAGAGGTACAGTTACTATGCACTAAGGCCTCCGAAGATATGTCATGAAGCAAGATGGTATGGTACAGGTATGAAACCTAGAAGGCTAACTGTCCGCCACACAACGATCCACTAGGTATCTCCTATCAGACCCGTTGCAATATGACGCGACGTAAATAAATAAATGAAAAAAAATGCCGGACTCGTAATATTTTAACCTATATCTAGGCACGACAATATTCATACACATTTTCATTTTTCTAACAAAAATGAATACTCTTACTCATCATTTCTATCCCTGAATGCAAATCCTTGTTTTGTATTTCCGGACTGCATGGTTTTCAAGCAAGAGTAAAACAGTAATTAAGCCGTTGCGCGCGATTGGTCTGCCCTTTGTGACCGCACAATAACGTCAAAGCCACTCTTTCGACGAGCTTCCCGCGGCTTGTAAATATTTCATGACACGCCTCCTAAAAACACAAATTGTGCGGGGTTTACGATGCGTCCGTCAGTCATTCTGTCAACCAGCGCCACCTAACATATGCGACCGCTGGCAACGCTAGTCTGACCGCACTGATATTATTACAATAAATTTCTGGGGGATATCTTGACAAGTTGACGTATCACGTCAATTGTTATCCCACAGAGAACAAGTTCTACAGCAGCTCAAGCGCGAGGAAAACAAGTGAATAACGGTGCTTCTCCCGTTTCCATAGTAATAATATGTTAGCCGTACAAAGGAAATGTGGAAAAAACATATGGTTGCAGTGTAACTAATAATTATTCAACGCTTTAGTACCGCAAATTCTAAAACTACCATTATTTTAGCTAACAAACACATTTAAGAGTTTAATTACAATAGAAGGTGTTAACATTACAAAATAATTGTTTTAAATCCTGACCGCTTGCGTAGAATATTACATCTCGGCTACTGCACGTACAGCAGGTGATTCCTACCAAGTAACGTGTGAGACTTGAATTTAGGATGTCCCAGGTTCAATTCCAGCTGAGCAGGCCATTCTGGCTTTCGGTGTTTTTTCGCGGTTTTCTCTGGTTGATGGGCGGATGTTGGGGTGGGCGAATTTTCCTGTCATTTCATTTATTTATCGTGTTTCGGGTCGAAGGATTAGGCTACTGGACGACGGGCTAGGCTTATGGCGGTGGTATTTATTTTGTAGAACTGTCTGCCCTGGCGTTTACTGAGTGACGGGCGCTCAGAGTGACCTCTCCGTGGAGAGAAGTAGGCCTGGTAGGAGGTTCTGCCGGAGTCGGGATGAAATATCTGGAGACACAAGAGTCCCCGCCTGCCGCCTTGGATCTGTTCGCTGTCTGTGTTCTTCACTTCATTACTTTCTCCCGGAGGTTTCCAGAAGCACATAGGCGACTGCGCACATAAATGCCAAAATCCTACTACGCCTCCTCATACCCACAACCTTCCCCTATCCCGCCACAGGGTGGACATGTTGGAATCAAAAAATATGTTTAATAGAGTGTATTTTTGTGTGCATGCGGAACATTTTCAGAAATTTCATAAAGCCTCATTATAGGATCACAATAATATGCAATCGTGCACATATTTGAATATTTGGGGGTCATTGCATCTATGATAGTCAAATACTGAGGGGGATGGTTCAAGCGGCAGCGTCAGTGGCCTACATTCGGGAAGTTCCGAGCTCGTCCCGATGGCCAACCACTGTGGCACGAGTTCCCCGTGTCGACAGGCGAATGCTGGGATGGTGCATCTTCTACCACGACTCTCCTACCCACCATCTTCCTTGTCATCTGTTCCAGGATCAGGCAACGGTGTTTGGCGGGTTGCGGCTGAGCGTTCTGTAGAAGCCTCTACAGAAGATTTCTTCCCTGGAGTCATTGAGGAGACTGCTCAGTTAGATCTCTCCTCTGAATGATCTATAATACCGGGAGCACTTCCGGAGGTTCGGTGGCTTGTGGAAAGGACCGGATGCATTCAATCTTGAAAAAAATTAGGGATCCTGTCTGTGCTTCCGCATGTCATCATCCGGATATGGTTGCTCTTCGGGTCTCTCTCTTCATTCCTCCCTCCTGAGGGTCACTGGTACAAAGAGCGCCAAAGAAAATCTCACTAAACCTCGCGTCTATGTCACATTATTTACCGTTGTACTTGGCCTTGCGAAGCCATGGCCATTTCATTGGTTGCCTTGGGCCACGGTGCAAGGGTTCGCCACTCCTTCTGCTAAACAGTTACACAAATAACCACAAAAAAGGTTACAAAATGGCGTAGAAACGAAATATATGTTTACGCTCTCGATAGTATGGCTAACAGAGAAAGAGGTAGAGTGAGTGCATTCAGTTTGTCATATCGTGATTGGTAGCCCATACCTTGTCGCTTAGTGCACGACACGCCTTTGAAGGGGTTAAAAGCTAAGGGGAAAACTTGATGAGCGCCCAGGTTAGCGAAATGTAGAATGTGTAGTGTGAGAAGGTTTTCAAATTAAAGCTGGAATGTTATTCATTAAATCCACAGCAATGTTTTAACAAAAAATAAACAGAACTGTATTCTGATGATGACATCAGTGCTTGTTGCTGCAAACATAACTAAATAATAAATAAATAGAGCAGCACGTTTTCCATCTAATTCAAACTACAATTGGTTAATACACCTTCACTAACATACTGCTGATAATAGGAATACAACAGGATTATATACAAAAATATAACCCAATTTTATTGCCATAATATGTATGTCATATTCGGTAAACCATATACATATTTATCTCTTTCTAAACATGATCAGTCAATTATAACAAAAGAGTAATTTGCATTTAGTAAACGAATACCACGAGGAGTGCCCACTTTCTGTCGAGTATGTAGACCATCTTCCCCCACTTTTCTGGAATATTTTTATCCAGTAATTTACTATAAAATTTCTTTTATGCACTGTCGTTGCAATTGCTGTAACTGCGACATACCCACAATACGTCTATGAGTATTTTGGCTAGTATACGGCATGACTGGCTCTGAGACAATAAACATGTTTTTGTTTCATTAACACCAGAAAAAGCAAAATCATCAACCTCACCTCTTTTTCCCCTTATTTCTGTGCCACCACGCTCTGCGGTAGTTAAGGTGAAGGACACGCCTCAAAAGACTATAGAAAAGATACAAAATCCGCGGAATATTTTCTTTGATGCTGTTTGTACAAGCACAAGGGACCGACTAGCCTGGTTAGGTGCTCTGTCCCGGTTTTTAGAGCTCCCTTTGTTCGTTGGTACCTTTGCCTTTATGTAAGTCACATATATTGTCTACCCATTAGCAGCTTCCAGGTATCCCTTATGTAGATACAGTTCATATAGAACTGATTCTGCCATTCACCTTAAGTTAAACATGATAAATGTTTGGCCAGAAATCTGGGATGTCATTTAAGGGGGTGGCAGCTAACCTAAGTGATGATAAATAATTAGGCTACTAGTTGTTATTACACCAACAAAAGAAAAATTAGGATAAATGTACCTTTAATACAAATATTTCCCATTTAAGAAATAAAACAAGATTTTTTTAAACTAAATGTCATTAGTAACTCATAATTTCGGGAAACTTTTTAGGCAATCTTACCACCTAACCCCCGGGCTGAAATTGAATTGGCGCTTCTTCAGAACTGAGTTATATTATAGGCACGCACCTGGTTACTGTGGTGTAATGTGCTCGAGCAGCAAAAAGCAATTACCAACATGTTTAAACACTTTGTTTATATTGCGCACAAAGTAAGCCTTAACCTTAACTTAAAATACAACCGGCTGGCCCCATAGCTCAGTCGGTAGAGCACCTGCCTGTTGTGCGAGGGGTCCCAGGTTCGATTCCCGGCTGGAAGGCGGGAATTTTTCTCTAGCCCAAGATTACTCTCTATTCTCTCCAGAGTCTGGAAGTGTGAACGTGTGTGATCTAATGATTAAAACCCCAAAAGTGCAAGGAAAAGCCGATACGACCAATGTAGTTAAAGGCGGGTATAAATAGAACACAACGTGAGTTTCTGTAAATGGTTAATTCCACTTAAAAGTTAAAAATACTGAAGACAAATTTGCAGTTTACAAAATTAGGAAACTCAGAATGAAGATAATGCCACGACCTGTTACCATTCTTTACCAGGCATTCAGAACCGTTAGAGCTATCCTCACAATAAAGGAAATCCATAACAGCTGTTATAGGTAAGGGTTGTTTTAGGTGCGAACCATTGTTATTCATCTGATTTTTTATTTTTATATTATAATTTTGCTGCCTGCCTCCCCTTCCCTGGCTCTCTCCAATTTTCTTCATTGATTCGCACACAGGGACACAAATCTAAAAGTCCAGTGTGTTACATTCTCTAGCCTTTCTGTTGCCTTTCTCTGTTTCTCTAATCGTCTATTTTATACAGATTTTACAAAGTAATATAAGAAAGCATGTTAGTAGAGATAAACCTTTGCCGAAATAATTACATTACGCATTTGTTGTAGGTACAAAGGGGATAGAGAAAACCAAATAGAAAATCAGATGTTTAAAAGCGGATGATATATTCTGGCTCCTAAATTCCGTACTGTTTGCATGTTATCGCGAGAAACTACTGAATACCGATAGCACTTTAAGAAAATAAGGAAGTACTGAAAATAAACATTAATATTAACCGATATGAGAAATGGCTGATGCTAAAAATTGTTGTTTGAAACAAATTGTGTTTTATTTAAGAGATCTACCTTTTTGTGTAAACGTTTTTGTCTCTCTCTTATGGTTTAACCGTTATACATTTAAAAAAATTCTTCCGAATGAAGGGAATTTCAAAGGGTACTTCCAGAAATTTCAAGATATACATTTTATTTGTCACTTAAATACTCTAAACATATATTTTAAAAAAACTCGCTAAGGGTCATTCCCTACAAAATGTTAAGAATATGCCACTGATATCATGGATTTTGGAGCCTTTAATATAATACAGTCATTGCACAAATAAACTAAATTCCCAAGTATGATCACCATATCATTTATATTCTAGTCATACTGATGACGGAAAAACGGCTGATACTTGCATATTATTCAGCACTTAAGATATTCTAGATGTCCTAATTAAAGTAATATAGAAACACTACAGAGACGATTGTAAACTTGAATAAACATTAATATTTTATTGCCTTAAATATTACTTCGAATAAAATAAGCAAAGCTAATATGAACCCCTCAAAAAACCTTAAATATTACTTTCTCTACCACGTATAGTAAGTAGGGGAAATATTGTATTCCACCCTAAAATTTGATACCGAGATTTGACCGGAAATACATGTTTAGAGACCCCCTGAATCCAAAAAAAGCATTTTTGGAAACATGTCCGTGTGTGCGTCTGTGTGTCTGTCTGTGAGCAGCATAACTCAGAAACGAACAGTCGGATAAATCCCAAACTTGGTACTTAGGTTCAGTATCCTCCATAGTTGCGACACGAAGTTTTTCAAGAAAATTCCCCCACCGCAGATTACCCTTTACATTGAAGATTAATCGAAAATTTTAATTTTCTCAAAAATGGCTCTAACGATTTTGATTAAAATATCATATGTTTAAGATATTTTCATGACAAATAAAATGTATATCTTGAATTTTCTGGGAATGTCTCCAAAAATATTCTTCATTGTGAACGACTTTCATATAACAGGTAAACCATAAGAGATAGACAAAATTTTACTACACAAAAAATGTAGATCGCGTTAACATACACGATTTATGTCTCATACATTTTTTTTGTTGAGTGAACCACTTTCGAGATATTGCTTGTTATTGCCTTAAATTTTTCAATACTTATTTCCTCAAATGGAAATTCGTTATTCATTTTTTTGTCTTGGATATGCAAATAGTATTAATCTGTGGCAAAGGGAATGGTGCTGCACCTAGCAACCAACTATTAAGAGATATGTATGTGCTTAAAGGCTACTGTATTTGTATATTGCCCTTGTAAATATATATTCCCCTTACATCTACAAGAAAATTAGCAATAAGATAGAGTCTGCAAATGTTTATCTCGATTATCATGAAGTAAATGGAGAATAAGCGTTTGTAAAAATAGTTTGTACAAGAGTTGAGAAAGTCATGTGAGTGTAACACATCAATTTTTTTTATATTCGTATGCACCCAATATAAATCTGTGAGTTTCATTCTTATTGAAAACCGTCTTATTCTTGGTCCATCTGACAAGCTTTAAGACGACGCTAAAACAAGTATGAACAATTAAATTAATAATTTTGGTCTTACGGGTGAATGTCGTTTGCTAACGCATGGAGGTAGCGCAGCGCGGCTGTGATGAAGCCATCAGTTCTGCTAAAAACACGCTTCCGTGTGTTTTCTGGCCTTCATCACGTGGCTGAGAGTATGTCTGGAAGATCCTATTTATAAAGAAGACAAAAAGCTATTTTCGAGAAATTCAAGCATATCGAAGAGATTTCTATGTAAAGAGTAGTTTGGGGGTAGCTATTCTCTTGAAAGTCTTTGTGTTGCATCTTCAGAAGATACCGAACTTAAACAAGTTTTGGTATTTATACAACATAATTCTTTAGTTATGCTGTTCACAGACACACACATACCACATACACAGATCTTTTCTCTAAAAAATATTTTTCTTTATATTCAGGGGGCCTCAAAACTATCTCCGGTGGTAATTTTAGAATCGAATTTTTGGGTGGAATTGAAACGTTAACTCTAGCCCGAGCCCGAGCCATGTATTTATTAATAATCTGAGTAATTACTTTTTAGTGAAATTAAATTATGCTGTGTACAACTATTTTTCTATTTACTGCCTGTGTAGCTTAAGAAGGTTGATTTAATGATATGTTTGTATTTAGGTTATTAACATTAGAGGAGTAATAAATTGTTTAATGTAAATAATTTAAGCGTTATGTTAAAATACTGTCCACGACGAGATATTTTAGCTGCAGGAAAAGTGTCTTCGAAGGCAACCAGCGAGTTTTATGATGTCTCTCTGGTAGCAAGAGTATTGTTCGTACAGCGAGGGTGTGGAGCTTTTGTCCTTTTGTACGGTAATTTGCCGTGACCGGAGTGAGGGAGACAACAAGCTTAACGGTAAAATTAGGAAAAGCCGCGATTTATGTTAAAATTGAGCAAGAGTGAATGGAATAGGACCAATGAGATCCAAGTAAATCGATATGAAATAGTGAGACGCGTTGAGTGGCGCTAAAAATGCATCAATAGGAAATTAAATAGCCTAAGAAGCCGCGACTATAAATAGATCTGTTAAGACCAAAGATCGGGGAGTTGCTTCGAAACTACAGGCAGGGAATGATGCTGCCGGACACTTAAGAGATGTCGCGCCAAAAGTCAGTGAATTAAGACAGGTTTCGCTACACCATAAGAATCGCTACAAGTAAAGCGATTTGTTAAGTATATAAACTTCGCGTCATATCAGCGCCGTGTTTTAACAGCAGTGGACAGTGTTTTAACGGCGACAATCTCAGTGTTGTGAATTACCAGAAGTAACGAAATAAAGAAAACAGTGGTATCGTCTGTTTGTAACTGAAGCACGTCTATTTTCTCTCCGTTACCCGAGATCTACGTCTCCTTTACCGAGGAAAAGCCCATGCTCTTACATATTTCAGTATTTACTTCAGCTAGCCGAGGATAGAAATGCAGAGAACCAGGCCATGCCAAACATCCGGAGTCTACGCGGAGGCTACAGAAAGGTAAGCCGCGAGCTACGTGCATTACGAATCAAAACAACATCGGACAAGAGAAGCTACTGTCGCAGAATCCAATACTTGCTCTGTATTCTAGATGTAAACATGTGATTTTTGGGTTCAAGGGATCAGATAATATACATATTCATTGAAAATATTGTTGTATGGAATGTAATACTTCCTCCATCTTAGTAAGCAACAGAGACAGTAAACACACGAATGAAGATTAATAATCTAGCATAAGATGCCGAACTTCTGTGTATCTCTTCAACAGAATCACTCCCTGAACTCGTACGCAAGTAAGTATTTCATAATAATCCTGGGCCTAAGAGGAAAATTATAAATAAAATAAGGTACACTGGTGAACCCAAAGCTTTTAAAGATAAATGTCTCTTTTAATATAATTTATATACTCACCATAGAATAACGGAATATAAAGGTAACTTTATTAATCTCAGAAAACATTACAAGCAACTGTTGAAGATTTCCAAGGTAAATTATTTTTCCTGAGCTTGTTACAAATTCTAAAAATAATTAAAAAACATTATGATCAGATATTTAAACTGTAATAAATAATACTTCAAAGAATATGTGTGAAGTGGATCTAAATGTTGAGGAACTAAACTCCTATTTCCTTGATTTTGTGTATGAAATTGTGAAGAGTAAAGCTGCCAACATTAATCCTGTTGATTTAATCACATAAATAAACCAACTAGTATTTTTAAATTTAACCACATAAATATAGAGCATGTTTGTGTTGTTAAATGGGACTTAGAAATAGTTCTATTTAGGTGTATTTGAGTTAAATTATAAAAATTTGCAGTACTGCTTCTTTTATATGGAGACACATTTTTCGTATGTGTATTGACAATGCTAATTTTCCAGATGCTTTTAAACTTGTAAAAGTCATTTCCATCTATAAGAAAGGAAGCAGAACTGATTCTGCTAATTATAGACGTATAAGTATCATACCAGTTGTATTTAATGTTTTTCAGGTCTTATTAAATGAATAGATAATTCTGTACTTTTAAGAGAACTTATTGTTTTCTCCCAGACCGTTTGGTTTTAGAATAGCACACAGTACCGTTGATGCTGTAATAGGTTTTTTTAAACAACCTTTGGGTGCTGTTGAAGGTAGCTATTCATCCCATGGTCACATTTTTTATCTAACCAAGGCATTTGATACAATATCACACGAAATACTTTTAAACAAATTAGCCTACTAAGGTTTTCATGATGCTAGTATAAATACCACAAGTTCTCATCTAAGTGACAGATATCACACTACTTATGTTAGTGATATAAAATCTTGTTTTAAAAAGGATCAATCATGGTGTACCACAGGGCTCAGTACTCTGACCTGTTTTCTGTCTAGTATACATCAATGATCTTCCTGAAGCCATCCGGGATGAATGCAAACAAAATTTATTTGCTGATGCTTTAGCATTACATATATATCGTGAGAGCAATGATACTCTCATATGTTAATATAACTTCAAACGTAAATCACTGGCGTGACTCAGATTAACACTTAATCAAGATAAGACATCCATCTCAGTTTTGGTAACTGTGCTGCAGATTATACTCCTTCAGCATTCAAATTTCTAGTCATTCATCTTGAGCCTAAATTAGGATGAGAAAATTAAGTAAACGAACGTTCATGTTACGCGTGCTGAGTCAAACAATTAATAAAAGTTCATTGCTGTCAGTATATTACAGTAATATATACTCTCTTTTAAATTATAGTGTATTACTTTGCAGCAACCATACCTATGCAAATAAGCTCTTAATTTTACAAAAGAGAGCAGTAAGAATACTATGTGAAGTTCCACAAAAAAATTATTGTGTATTTATATTAAGGGGAATCTACAAGATTATAATTTTTGTGAAACTATCTATAATTATCCGACAAGATGTAGCAACAATATTTATGTAAGTAAATGTGAATACAGTAAAACACAAAATATCTTTGAAGTAGTAGCTATTAATGTATTGAATAGTTTACCTGATAAAATTAAGAAACTTGCATGTGACAAATTTAAGACAGATTTTAATCACATTGAAGAAAAATCCTCTCTTTAAGGTCCAGAAATTTTTTAAGACTGAATTTTGTAATATTTAACATTTGAAGTTTCTTTACAAGTGCAAATATTTTAGCAATATATATCTATCCTTCCGACTTTCCATCCATCTATAATGCTACGCGACTATAAAACGTACCTACAACTAGAGGCGAGTGATTTAATTCAGCGTTAAGGCAGTGTTCAGTACCTTTCAAAAATACGACACGAAGATTTTCAATAAAATTCCCTACCCCAAACTATCATTTATATGAAATATTTTTCAGCATTTTTTATTTTCTAAAAACTCGCTCTAACGTTTTGATTAACATACCACAATACAGTGCCTTTGTTTTATGCCAAGGCCACAACCGTATTATATACGTATCGGCCGAGAAGGCAGTGACCTTGGTACCATGCCACTGCGCAGAAGAGGTGCAAGATGTGTCAAGGGTACGTTTATCAGCTGTAAGCTGTCTCAGTCATTGCTTTGTCTTCGTGTTGTAAAGTGTTTCGACAATACGTGTGTTCTGTGAGATTTCCTTAGGAATGTTATTCTCTTATTAGTCCACGAAAATGCCTGCCAACAAATTCACGCATGAACAGGGTATTTATATGTACGATACATACGTGAAAACTGAATAATGTAGACAGGTGTGTAGAAAATTTCAGCAGCAACTTCCTGGTTATCCAGTTCCGGGTAGAGACACACTGAGATGTTTGGTCAATAAATGTAGAACAACGGGATCTCTAAACACTAAAAAATAAAGTTTATAGGAACAATCCCCACACCATAGGCAAACAAAAGGACAATATAAAAGCAGAAATTATGAACATTACGCAAGAAGAAATGCGTGTGAATGGTGACTTCATTCGACGATGTCAAGAATGTCTTCGTGCAGATCGACGCCACCTTCAACAAAACATATAAACAAGGTTAGTACTCATTATATATATATGTTACCACTCGCGAGTAAGTAACGCGGGAGGTACGGAATGGAAAGCACCGCAGTTTAGAGACTGTGTGCAGAGCATGCATTTGCACGATCCGCGGCCTTGGCATAAAACGAAGGCACTGTATATTAAAGATACTTACATGGCAAATAAAATGAATACCTTGAATTTTCTGGGAATAGCCTGTGAAGTCCTCTTCAATCGGAAGGAATTTTGTATAAGCTTGTATAACTTGTAAACGTTAAGTGATAGACGATAACGTCCTACACAATTTATTTCAAATAACTTTATTGGGCTTCCGCCATTTCCGAGATATCCGTTATTAATGGTTCGAATTTTCAATATTTCGCTATTGTTTTAAAGTCCTGTCAATTTTCAATTGTTTCTGGTAATGTCATGGAAATAGTATGGAATTTTAAGGCCAGCATATAGCGTCCTGTTCTTAAACATTTGACTATTGCTGTTTCCTTTGCATCTATAACGAAATGTGTAACGCAGGTATTTCTGGAAAGCTTTGTCTCGATTAAAATGACGCAGATAGGAAAATAAATTCAGGTAAGAATAATTTGTATACCCGTTAATAGGCAGTAGAAGGTAGAGAAAGTCATGTGAGTGTAACACATATATTTTTTTCTTATTTTGATGACGAGACTGTATCTGCTATAGAAGCTATCCAAGTAAATGTGTGCAGCATTCATATTTAGCAGTCATTTTACCGTTGCAGGTTCCGCAGCATTCAGTTTTGCATCTACGTGCCTGTAAATGTGTTCTCTCGGTTTGTGCGAGGCGCGTTGATCAAAGCAAAGCACCGACTCTGATGCAAAACAGCCTGTAAGTACAGTAATATTTTACGTTCACGCTCTGCACACCAGAGTTCGCGACTCAAATAGCTCGACATGTTATAAAACCTGTGCGCACAGAAATACACGGCCCTCCATGAACGTAAATTAGTATTTATATTATTTTAAACCTCGTAATTACGCAGGAAGCAAATCATTTGTTGAATTATTTGATGTAATGTGGATCATTGATGAGAGGAGGAGGGCGTAAAAAGTGCGAATGTTTTGTGAATATTAATTACAAACTTGTCCAATTACTGGTTTACAAATAAGCTAATATAGGCTCTTAGCAATAACATTTCATTCAACTCCATTATGAGCACCAAATGAGTTATAATAAAGCCAATATATATTGCCATTATGGAAAGGAAATCATTGAAATATAATGCAAATAGCTAAATGTTAAAGAGTGGTGCAATATATAGGGTGTCTGATGAGCTTGTAACAAACTTTGAGGTGTGCACTCTCTTTAACCAATGCTCTAGGTGCACGCTCTGCTGCCAATCGCTCCACTGGGCTTTTCCCATACCCAGAGTGTTAAAAAGTGTGGTAAGAACTATTTCGTAGGAGCTAGGAATTGAAAAGAATCGCCGGCACATGTGTTAACAATTTATTATAAAGTGTTGCATTTGTTAGCAATTCCAACACCAGCTTGCTTTAACATTTAAAAACTTATGTGATTTATAATTAATATGCTCGGAGACGACTATGTAATGTACTCTTTCACCTTTTTGCAATTTAAGTTGCCCTACAAATCGAGAATATTTCTGAAACAGCGACTAATACAATGCAATGTTACACGAAGTGAAAAATATAAATGCTTCTCCCGTAAAAGTGAATTTAGAAACACCAAGATTAAAAAGATTAAATTTTGTAGCTTACCAAACAGTTGAAAATAATTTAGAAAAAGCCAAAAAGGTTACTCTTGGTGGTTTACGCCCAATCTCGCCATCATAAACAAGTCTGGATGCTAGCCACTCGGTCCCTGGCCGAAGAGTGCCTCTGCTGCCTGCCCAGGAGTTGCTGGAGTTGTTCACGAGTGTGATGGTGCTTGCGAAGTGGCGTGAAGCAAACCAGCCAATGGTAACTGCACGACGCTTTAAGTTGTGGAATGAGGAATTACTCCATGCATGACAGCATCTTTCTCGAAGCTTAGGATGTTAACTGTTTCTCTCGATGACCCACGTCATCAGTTCCGAAGCATTGGGGCGTACTTTATGCTGATTGCATAAACCATGACCAAGGAGGAGGGGAAGACGGCAAGGTGTGATAGGCGATATCCAGGGATGATGATTGTTCGCAAATGCGATATAGTACGAAATACTCACAAAGGCTTGTACTCTTGTATTTTCATGTTTCACGCCTGTAAATAACTGATCAGTATGCTTTGAAAATGCCATAAATGCAAAAATTGTAGCAAAATGTGATATGATACCCTTGTACTGTAACGAAATGTGTAACATAGCTATTTCTGCAGAGGTTTATCTGGATTAAAATGAAGTAGATAAACAAATTGACTTTGTAAGAGTAACTTCTATACCACTAATAAACGATAGGGGGTAGATAAAGTTATGTGAATGTAACGCATCAGGTTTTTTGTTTCATTCTTTTTTGTGTTCATGCAAAGACAACGAAATTTCAAAGCCATCACATAGCGAACGCCTTTGATAAGATTTCACTACCGCTTTAGCATACTGGGTTTTTCTCACAACTACAACGAAATGTGTAAATTAGGGTAATGTTGCTACCAACCTCTCCCTGTGCTACCTACATACTTTAAAACTCGCTAAAAATACGCGAGTGGTAGTACTGCAGAATACCAGTGTTGTTGGCAGTAGGTAATCCATGACGCCGGCGCCGAGAGGGAGAAGGCGGCGGGAAAAGTCTTTGCTGTTCAAAATGGCCAACTAGCGTAAATTTACGATTGTGCGGTTAAGCCTTTTAAAGCTAACATTTGCATCATGAAAGAGCAAGTGGACCTGATTGGACTGACAATTATTCTTAAATTTCGATTATTATTTACTTTAATTACGACTTTTACTGCCATGTGCATTAACTGTTAGCAACACACCGGCTATTATTTGATAGTGGCACGTTGCCTATGCATTGCATTCCTTAATTCAACCAAAAATATAATTTATCCGGTGTAAGACTAAGCAGTTCAGTTGCAGAATAAATGAGGGTCTCTTTATATTGTGATGAAATAACCTTTGGTTAAGTTAAATACCACATAACATCAAATAACTGTAAATCATAACCTCGCACAATTTCCCAATAGGTAAATAAATGCATTTCGAAGCAGGATTATGACTTTTCTAATGAAATAAACTTGAGCTAATGCATGTTATCATGCACATGCACGATAAGTAATGGGTGTATTCCGCATTGTACGCCCCCTTTTATTTGCGTATGCATATCTGCATTTTCCACGATCCGTTTTAGGTCCACTTCCGTTCCTCTATGGGACTCCGACGGACTCACCTTCCTGCCAATCAACGCATCCCTCCCGCGTTTTTTCAACATTACAAAGTTGGTATGGTTTAGCGACGTAACGTAAGGCAGGGAGAGGCTGGCAGCAACATTACCGAAGGGTGAGTAAAGAAAGTCATGTGAATGCAACACATCAGTTTTTCTAAAAAAGCCTCAAAACACGCATTTCTGCTGAAATTTCGGCATCGCATTTTTGGGTGGAGTACAATACTTCCTCTACATTAGGTACGCGGTAGAGAAAGTAAGCATAAAATTTGTAAAGAGGTAGAGAGGACTGAAAAGCTTTTGTTTCCACGTGCCTTTGATGTGCAGATTGTATTGAGAATGTGTGAAATAATGATGTCAGAAATCGATGGGTGATCTGCCCTTCCTGAAACAAAAAATCAGATGTGGGCCCTATATGCTAAATATGCACTCTAATTATTACCCGAGTCAGAGCAGACTATATGGACTGTGACGATGAATGACACCAGCTCGGATATGAATCGAGGGACTGATCCGGCCTACATTATCCTACTCCACCTTTAATTAGCAGCGAAAATTCTCATCAGGAGCAACAGGTGGTCCTATATACACTTCTATGGCATTCCAGCCGCCCTGCTCTGCCATAGTCTACCTGAACCATGACATTTTATACACTGCTTGACAAAAAATCTGATGTGATGTATTCACATTACTTTCTCTACCCTCCAACATTTATTAGCGGGTATAAAAATTATTCTAACTAAAGCTTGCTTTTCTAGCTACTTCATTTTAATCGAGGCAAACCTTTCAGAAATAGCTGCTTACACAACTCATTGTAGGTACAAAGGGAGGGTGATAGTCAAATGCTTAAGAACTGGACGCTATACGCCAGCCTTAAAACCCCATGCCCTTACCTTGCAATCGCGAAAAACAACTGAATATTGACAGAACTTCAAGGGAATGGCCAAGTAATGAACAATTCGAGCTATTACTAACGGATATCTGAGAAATGGCTTATGCTACAAAAAACTTATTGGAAATAAATGGCGTTTTTTAAAGAGATCTATATTTTTTGTATGGTACGTTTTCGTCTATCGCTTAACCTTTACGACTTATACCAGATTATACAAAATTCCTTCCGAATGAAGCGAACTTAAATTAAATTAAATTGAGTTTTATTTACGGACGCTCTTTAACTCTGTGGTCCTTAGCGTTCCATTCTATACTAGGCGTGAAAGACCGGTAATTTTGCTCAGAGGCCTCTTTATCAGGCTTTAGGTTCTTTTACGTGCCGTGAATCTACGACACGAGACCACCGGCTTTACTTCCCTTCCGAAGGAGGCCATGCTAAGGATATTTACGCCCGAAACAAATCCATCGCCCTCCGCCGGGTTTGAACTCGCGACCTTAGGAACTAGAGGCTAACATGGTAACCACTACACCACGGAGAACGACGAAGAGGACTTCATAGGCTATTCCCCGAAAATTCAAGATATACATATTATTTGCGATTCTTATATATTTAAGATATAGTATTTTAATAAAAATCGTAGGAGCCATTTTTTAGAAAATAAAAAGCTTCTAACAATGTTCTATGTAAAGTGTCATTTGGGGAGGCAGGATTTTCTTGAAAATCTTCGTGTCCCAACTTTGGAAGGTACTGAATCTAAATACCAAGTTAGGTATTTATCTGACTTCGTTTTTAAGTTATGTTGTTTACACATACACACACATACACGGCCATTTACCTAGATTTTTTTTATTTGGGGGTCTGAAAACATATTTTTCCGGTGAAATGCAATTCTTCACTAACTACTATGTACGTTATAAACAAAGTGAAAACCGTGCACCAGATAGTGGAATGAGAATGTGAAATAAAATTAGTCAACCCTAAACCGTTACGCTAGAGCGACTCTCGTTTGGTCAAGTATTAATCAACCCCTCCCCTGACTAAAACATCCATGAATGTACAGTATCCATAGTGTCGCTGAATCGCTTTAGAATTTATATGCAATTCTTTAGCTAATTTCTCAGCATTTCGAAGCCAACTTTATCAGCATTATTAATACCTTTCGTTCATTAAGTAGTCACAGAAAGAACCAATGAGATAGTATGCATTATTACAGGTTTTGATTAGATTTGCTACACCACTGCGTGACCATACTCAAAGCCGGTGATTTATTTGCCTTTTAAGGCATTTCACTTGTCTGAAAACACGCAAATGGTCACTATCACCATAGTGTTTTTCTCTCTGCAAGGTTTCCACCTTCAGGTAAGCAACTTTTGACTCCGCCCGGCCGGTGTCATTACTCTATGTGACTAAGCTAAAAAACAATTCAGGGAATAAAAGCTAACCAATGAACGATGTTTATAATCTATGTGGAATAGTTGTTTCGGATACCACCTCTATGAAAGAATTTCGCTACTATTGGTACACAAGGAAAGGCTAAACCATTTACAAATAATTCCACCTTCTGGAGGAAGAATTAGGTGCATGTCTGGTTAAACTGAACCACAGCTATGATATTTAATACATGAGAGCTTTCATCAGCAACATGGGGATAAAGGTTAAGTTGTTGCTGCTATTAAATGGCAATAACAAAACCGGCATTAATAAAATCGTAATATTACTAAAAATATAAGGTTTATGTTGTAATGATGTGGCATTTGGTGTGGTAATACATTTATAACACGTGGTTGGCATTATTATATGGCTATATGTTAGAAGTGGCAACACAGACCGGAATGATGTAATGGTAGTGGGGGAAAACCAGTTCTCAGTAGTAGCGTCTGACGCTAAGCGAGTCTCTTGGAACGCAGTGAACAGTGCAATTGGTAGGGAGGGACGCTCCGTCGAATGGAAGGTAAAAATGTATCCGACGTAATTCAATATATAATTTTGTAATCTAAGTTCCTGTTATGTAAATTAATAATGTAGCTAGTTCCTTCCATCCTTCCACACCACGATCTATATATATATTTTTAGGAATTTTCAGGTATTTAGGAACTTAGTTTAGCTCGCCCCTGTCGGACCTCGTGTAGTTTGTGATGTATTTGAAAACCGGTACCATGCTCCAACCCCCGCGATTTATTTGAAAATGGAAGATAAAAATGTATCCGACTTAAATCAATATATAATTTTGTAATCTAAATTCCTGTTATGTAAATTAATGATGTAGCTGGTTCCTTCTATCCTTCCACACCACGATCTAGATATATTTTTAGGAATTTTAAGGTATTTAGGAACTTAGTTGAGCCTGCCCCTGTCGGACCTCGTGTAGTTTGTGATGTGTTTGAAAACCGGTACCATGCTCTACCCCCCGTGATTTATTTGAAAATGTAGAGATTACAACAATATTACTCTTCGGCAGTTCGGCCATACGTACTATCGGGGAGGTAAAGTACCTTGCGAATCCAGTGGCTAGAATTATCCCCGAAAAACAGAGGTGGTCACGCTGGTAGAAGTTGTGGCTAGATTTTGTCAGTACCAACATAAACGGCTGCGTTGCATTATGGACCACAATCTATGCACGCCAGTATACATTGTAGTAGATAGAGAAGATATTGTTATATACCGGGGTGAGGCCAAAAGTTTTGCAGCTAGATATTAAATTTTAGTTACCCCAGCATATACATTGGAAGGTATAGCTGCAGAGGTAGAAAGAGGACCAGAATGTTAAACTACGTATTCCAGAGCAGGCGTGGGATACTTATAGAAAAATACACAGACTTTCACATTAATCACATTACCTGTAGTTTATTCAGTATAAACACTGTCCCTCTACATCAAACACAAAAGATAAAAAGGAAGAAATTGAAAGGAGATGCTACACACACTAGAATACATTAACACGATTGCACATACAACCTTACAGTCCCAACACTCAGACCTGAAGTGACACTAACACACAATACAACGCAGTAACACTTACTTCCCCCACTCTCCACCGCTAGCTAGGATCACCAACTAGACGGTGGCGAGTCGCCACGCCAGGGGAACTTCAAAACCCAAAGCTGGAAGAATTATCCCAACAATACTGTCGCCAACGACGCAATAATGTGTCTGGCGTGACAATACACACACATACACGTCACAGTATTGCATTCCACCCAAAATTTTGATATCAAAATTTCACCCATAATACATGTTTTGAGGCCCCCTGAAGCCAAATAAAACCTATTTAAAAAAAATCGTTTGTTTCTGTGTATGTGAACAGCATAACTCAAAACGAAAAGTCGCATAAATACCAAACTTGGTATTTAGGTTGAGTAGCTTCCAAAAATGTGACACGAAGATTTTAAAGAAAATTTCCCCCACTCCAAGCTGCCCTTTACATGGAAACTTCTTCGAAATTTTTTATATTATAAAAATAGCTCTAAAATACCCTTAAAATACCACATACTAAAGATATTTACACGAGAAATAAAATGTATATCTTGAATTTTGGGGGAATAGCATGTGAATATCTCTTCATTCGGAAGGAGTATATAATGACAAATGTTGATATACGAACACGTACTGCACAAAAAGTGGAAATTTCGTTAAAACATAATTTATTTCAAATAGCTTTATTTGCATCAGCTATTTCCAGATATAAGTTATTAATATTACAAACTGTTCAATACTTTGTCATTCTTTTTAAGTCCTGTCTATTTTCAGTTGTTTCTCGCGATTGCATGGAAACAGTATGGCATTTTAAGGCCAGCATACAGCGTGCAGTTCTTAAATAACCGTTGCTCCATTTGTACCTTAGGCCAAAGTGTAATATAAATATCTGTGCAAAGATTTATATTAATTAAAATGTAGTAGATAGAAAACTAAACTTTTGCAAGAATTTTTCATATCATTGTGTGTGCCTGTGTGTCTGGCTGTGTCGTGCCTTTGAACAGCATAACTCAGAAACGAACAGTCGGATAAACACCAAACTTGGTATTTAGGTTCAGTATCTTTCAGAGATGCGACACAAAGGTCTTCAAGAAAATCCCCCACCCCAGATTACCCTTACATGGAAAATATTTGGAAAAGTTTAATTTTCTCAGAAATGGCTCAAACAATTTTGATTAAAATATCATATATTTAAGATACTTTCATGGCAAATAAAATGTATATCTTGAATTTTCTGGGAATGTTTCCAAAAGTATCCTTAATTGTGAATGACTTTTGTATAACTGGTAAAACATAAGAGATAGACAAAATTTTACTACACTTTCGAGATATTGCTTGTCATTCCCTTAAATTTTTCAATACTTATAATTTTTCTCAAATTCGTTATTCATTTGTCTATGTCCTGGACATGCAAAGACAATGGAATATGCTACATAGCAACCATCTCTTGAAAGATTTGACTATCGTTTAAAGTCTACCATATTCCCCTTGCATCTACAAGAAAATTAGCAATAAGATTAACATCTCGATTAACATGAAGCATATGGAGAATAAGGGTTTGTAAAAATAGTTTGTACAAGAGTAGAGAAAGTCATGTGAGTGTAACACATCAGATTTTTATAATTATATTACCATCGAAGCTAATAACAAAAGCAACCTATGATTGACAGTAAAAAGTGAATCATAATATCTGCTCTTGATCCAATATGGTGCTTCTGAAAGCTTTCTCCTTCCTCTTTCTGGGTTTTATGTAAGTGAAGTTAGCTGTACCTTAAAGCTCTTTCAGAATGAAGATATGAGGTTTCCATACTGTAAACTTTATGTGGAAGCAGAATTACATTACCCTTTTTAATTTAATCTTCTGTGGAGAGCGACAGGCTTCCACTTTTAGGCAATGCGAATCACAAGTGACGGCATCTAATGTAATACCTTCAGGAACACCACAAAGTGAAATTAATATCAGAAGGGAAACGGAGTTGCTTAACCCTAAATTTGCTTTCCCCTCTCTCTCTCTCTCCCTATCTCTCTCACCCTATTTTAAGGATAAAAAAGAATATTAAAAAAATCTGATGTGATGCATACACATGGCTTTCTCTACCCTGTATCATTTATTAGTGGGTATACAAACTATTTTTCCTAAACTATTTTTCCATTTAAATCTAAATAAACATTTGCAGACATAGCTACATTGCACATTTCGTTACAGATTCAGAGGAAACAGTGATAGTCAAATGTTTAATAGGGCGCTATACGCTGCCTTGAAATTTCATACTGTTTCCTTGCAGTAGCGAGAAACAACTGAATGTTCAAAGGCCTTTAAGAGAATGACCCAGAAATGCACAATGAATATTTAATAACGGATATCTCAGAAACAGCTTATGCTACTAGAAACCTTATTTGAAATAAACTGTATGCTTTAAAGAGATCTACATTTTTTGTGTAATACGCTTTCGTCTATCGCTTATTGTTTACCAGTTATACAAGAGTATACAAAATTCCTTCGGAATGAAGAAGGCTTCATAGGCTATTCCCCGAAAATTCAGGATATACATTTTATTTTTCATGTAAATTCTTCCATATATGGTATATTAATCAAAATCGTTAAAGCTATTTTTTGGAAAATCAACACTTTCGAAAAATGTTTCATGTAATAAAGCGTAGTTTTAAGGTGGGGGAGCGTTTTGAAAATCTTAATGTCGCAATTTTGGAAGATGTTTAACCTAAATACCAAGCTTAGTGTTTATTCGACTTTTCGTCTTGAGCTATGGTGTACACAGACAGATACACTGACAGCCACACAGACGTTTCCAAAAATTCTTTATTTGCATTCCGGGGTCTCAAAACATGTATTTCTGGTAATATATTGGTATCAAATTTTTGCCAATTTTGGAAATACTTCGCCTACTTCCTATTTGTAGTAGAGAAAGTAAAAATATGAAGTGTTGATTTACATGATTTCTCTACTCACTCTTCTATAAACTATTCTTAAGAAGCTTAGTCTTTTATCTGCTTATTGCTAACATAATATTACCTTTATTACAAAAATACACATTTAATTGCAGGTATAATAATACATTAGGCTAGAGCGATAGCTGGTAGCTATGTAATGGCTTTGAAATTCCTTCCCTTTGTATGAACAAGGGAGAGAAAAAGAAAAGAAAGAAATAAAAAACTAATGTGTTGCACTCACATGACTTTCTCAACTCTTGTACAAAGTATTTTTACAAACGCTTATTCTCCATACACTTCATGTTAATCGAGATAAACATGTGCATAATCTATCTTATTGATAGTTTTCTTGTAGGTGCATGGGGAATATTGTAGGCTTTAAGCCATAGACAAATCTTCTAATAGTCGGTTGCTATGTGGAGCTTCCACTTTCTGTGCATGTCCAGGACAGAAAAAAACGAATAACAAATTTCCATTTGAGAAAAAGTGTAAGTATTGGAAAATTCAAACAAATAACAGGGAATATCTCGGAAATGGTTCACTCGACAAAAAATGTATGTGACATAAATTGTATGTTTTAACGAGATCCATCTCAAGGTTTACCAGTTATGCGAAGGTTATCCAAGATGAAGAGGACTTTTGAGGACATTTCCAGAAAATTCAACATATACATTTCATTTGACATGAAAATATCTTAAACTATGATATTTTAATCAAAATCATTAGAGCCATTTTTGAGAAAATCAAAACTTTCGAAAAATGTTCCATGTAAAGGGTAGTCTGGGGTTGGTGATTTCTTTAAAATCTTGTGTCACATACTTGGAAGATAGTAAACTCAAGTACAAAGTTTGGTATTTGTCCAATTTTTCGTTTTTGGGTTTTGCTGTTCACAGACAGACAAAAGAGACAGTCAGACAAACAGACTGACTGAGAGATACACACACACGGACATGTTTACAAAAACGCTGAAATTGAATTTAGGGCACCTCAAAACGCGTATTTTCGGTGAAATCTCGGTATCAAATTTTTGGGTGGAATGCAACTTCCCCTACTTACTATACGTAGTAGATAAAGTGAAAAAGTATAAAGTATCTGAAAATTCAAAGCAACAATAAACAAAAATTGATATAAATTGTGTGCTTTAACGAGATCTACATTTTTGTTGTGTAGAAAGATTTTTTTCCATCACTTATGGTTTGCAATTACACAAACGTCATTCAGAATAAAGTGTAGTTCACAGTTTCTTCGTAGAAAATTAAAGATCTACATTTTATTTGACATGTAAATATCTTAAAGTATGGCATTTTAATCAATATCTTGAGCCATTTTGGGGAAAATGGAACATGTTCCACGTAAAGGACATTTGATATGGGGGGGGATTTTCTTTAAGATTTTGAAAGATTCCAAAAAATATTTGTTTTCATTCAGGGGTCCTGAAAGCTACTTACAGTGAAATATCCATATCGAATTTTGGTTGGAATGCAATACTTCCAGTAGATAAGTTATAATGCACGTATGTAGGAGAAATTCAACATAATAATTTCTAACCTCACTTTCCTGTATAAATTATAACTGTACACAATTCTCGAATCCTTATGCTGCCAGCTTGACAGTAAAATTAAAGGTACAAACGAAAACACCCCCGAAGTGGGGGCAGATTATCACAAGTGGCCACAACGGCTCTTTTTGGTTTTACCGTGACCCCTGGGAGGGAGGGAGGGAGGGAGGAATGAGGGAAGAGATCCGGATGACGATGTGCGCAAGCATGGAAGGGGCCCCTAACGTTTCCAGAGCGAACGCATCCGACGCCGCCCGGGCCCTCCCTAGCCGATTTCCCCGAAGGGGTGCCCGCCCGAGACCACCAGGATACGGGTCCTAATTGAGCAGTTCGCAACGACGTCAGTTAAGAAATCTCTACAGAGCGGCATGTAGCCTCTTGTGGCTCCTTCACCTCATCCCTTCCTCCTGGGAGTGGTAGCTACAATAGATCTATGCAGGTCCACTGTATAACCTATACGTATTTATGCAAATGGTGGAATATGAGCATTTGAGATGTGAAAAACAGTTATTTTCGAGTAACAGATATACTGTGTTGCACTTATAATGCGTTAGCAGTTCCATGAAACGGTTACCAGTAGCGATTAGCTGTAACTACATTTCAATATATGCTATTTCGTTGTTTGAGTTTAGCGGCCCGCGCATATTTTGCTACTAAACGGTATTAACTGTTTATTCATACCAATCTACCCGCGAAGTATAAGAACTCGTGCACCTATAGTCGTATGTGAAAAATCAGCTTAATGCAGTGCATGCACCGTTGCTGCCTGAGTGGTTGACTGACCTGTCATCTGTGGCCTGTGACCTATATTCGAAGCGATAAGCAACACGCTATAATAAACAAATATGTACTTGCAACTCCGTGCGAGGATGACTCAAGTTGTAAACGAATATTGAGGTAACTTATTCCTGATGAGCGATATCAATGCCGCGCACATGCAGTGAATGATGTCATCCAGGCTCGATAACCGTTTCGTTTCTTCAGTAACCGTATAACTAGTCATCACCCCACCATTCGCCTGCCGACCCGAAACCACGAAAAACCCATGGTTAGTTTGGAATCGAACCCAGAACCCGCCGAATGCGAGCCTCACTCAGTACGTTGTCAGCTTAAAAGTAATGTATAATTCTCCATAAGCTAGCACATTCAGTTAAACACATAAACCCTTTAAATGCAGACGCATATAATAACGATAAAGGCTGGATGGCCCACACCTAATGTAAATTAGTGTCTAATATTTTTTTGGAGCACAGCGGCATATTTCAAGGGGGAGTGGCGATATGAGCCGAACTTGCAGTTGACACAGAATTTAATTTACTTGGTGCCTTGTGATACCGGCCGAGCGAATGACAGACAGAGCTTTCGCTAAAACTCCGCAGCCAACTCAATTTTACTGCTCCACTGCGCATGCGCGCTTGTAAAATTAAAGCAGCAACAATGTCCATATTACAACAACTCGACCCACTACCATAAATATGTCACATGGGGGATGCTTTTAAAAGTTATTAAACACTGCCGACTCTTCTGCAGCCTGTAAAAAAATCCCTCCGCGCATTGCAATGTTTCAATATTTCACTCAGCCTGAATAATTGATTAAATCCGGGTTTTTTTCTATCTCTTGCATTCTAGCCGATATGTGTTTAACGAAACATTCGTTTCTGCAGTAATGGTGTAGAGGCGCAGGCGATCTCTTTAAATTATTGAATCACAACAACACAGTTATTGAACTCAGAAGGGGAAGATTTGTTACAAATGCCAAAGAGTTCCTAATCATCTCCCAGTTTTTCATCACTTATCTATTAAGCAATCTGATTCTTTGGCTTTTTATAGTCTTCCATTTTAGTTACTCTTCTTTTTACTTTCTCTACCACGTACATATAAGTTAGAGAAGATATTACATCCCACTCAAAAATTCGATATCTTGATTTCACTTGGAAATACATGTTTTGAGGTCCCTTGAACACAATAAAAAATCAGTTTTAGGAAACGGCCCGCGCGCACGTCTGTCTTTCTGTGTTTGTGTAACTATGGACAACAAAACTCAAAAAGAAACGTCGGATAAATACCAAACTTTGTATTTAGGTTCAATACCTTCCAAAAATGCGGCATGAAGATTCTAAAGAAAATCCCTCCACCACAGACTTCCCGTTACATGGAAACCTTTTCGAAATTCTTTATTTTCTAAAAAATGGCTTTAACGATTTTGCTTAAAATACCATATATTAAAGATATTTACATTATAAACAAACAATATATATATACATCTTTAATTTTCCTGGAATAACCTGTGAAGTCCATTTCATTTGGAAGCAATTTTGTAGAATCTTGTGTAACTGGTAAACCTTAAGCGATAAACGAGAACGTACTACACAATAAAATGTAGATGTATTTAAAACACACAATTTATTTCCAATAATTTTTTTCTGGCATAAGCCATTTCTGAGATATCCATTATTAAAAGTTCGAATTGTTCATTTCTTGATCATTCTCTTGTTAACAACATTCACCTGTTTCTTGCGATTGCATGGAAACAGAATGGAATTTTGAGGTAGCGAATAGCGACCAGTTCTTAAACATTTGACTATGGCTGTTCCCTTTGTATCTACGAGTATAACGAAAGATGTTCTGATGCATTTTCTGTTAAAGCTTATTGATATTAAAATGTAGTAGACAGAAAAGTAAGCTTTAATAAGAAGAGTTTGTGCACCCACTAATAAACGATAAAGGATAGAGAAAGTTGTGTGAATGTATCACATCGGGATTTTTTATGGCATCAGCCATTTCCGAAATATACGTTATTAATGCTCCTAATTGTTCAATACTTTCCTATTCCTTTAAAGTCCTGTCGATTTTCTGTTGTTTCTGGCGATCTCATGAAAAGAGTATATAATTTTAAGGCGAGGATATAGTGTTGAGTTTTAAAACATTTGACTGTCGCTATTCCCTTTATATCTATAACGAAATATGTATTGCAGTTATTTCCAGAAAGACTTATCTTGAATAAAATGAAGTCGATAGAAAAATAAACTTTCGTAAGAATAATTTGTATAGCCACTAGTAAGCTACAGAGAGTAAAGAAAGTCTTGTGAATGAAACGCATCAGATTTTTACTTTCTCTACTACGTATAGTAAGTAGGAGAAGTATTGTATTCCACCCAAAAATTCGATACCGAGATTTCACCGGAAATATATGTTTTGAGACCACTTGAATCCAAAAAAAAGCATTTTTAGAAACATATCCGTGTGTGTGTGTCTGCATGTGTGTGTGTGTGTGTGTTTGTGTCTGTGTCTGTGTGGCTGTTTGTGGACAGCATAACTCAGAAACGAACAGTTGCATAAACACCAAACTTGGTATTTGGGTTCAGTATCTTCCAGAGATGCGACACCAAGGTTTTCAAGAAAATCCCCCCAGATTACCCTTTACTTGGAAGATTTTTCGAAAATTTTAATTTTCTCAAAAATGGCTATAGCAATTTTGATTAAAATATCATATATTTAAGATATTTTCATGACAAATATAAATGTATATCTTGAATTTCTAGGAATGTCTCCAAAATTATTCTTCATTGTGAACGACTTTTGCATAACTGGTAAACCATAAGAGATAGACAAAATTTTACTACACACAAAATGTAGATCGCGTTAAAATACACAATTTGTGTCATATACATTTTTTTGTTGAGTGAACCATTTTCGAGTTATTGCTTGTTATTCCCTTAAATTTTCCAATACTTCTATACTTTTTCTCAAATTCGTTATTCATTTTTTTTGTCCTGGACATACAAAGAGGATGGAATACTACACATAGCAAACAGCTCTTAAAATATTTGACTATAGCTTAAATCCTACCATATTCCCCTTGCATCTACAAGAATATTAGCAATAAGATTAACATCTCGATTAACATGAAGCATATGGAGAATAAGCCTTTGTAAAAATAGTTTGTACAAGATTAGAGAAAGTCATGTGATTGTAACACATCAGATTTTTGGTGTTTAACGCCCGTTGTTACTGGATACGGCATCACAGGCGATGGACACTGATGATACATGAAATGGAATGATAATTGAGAAAAGGAAATTTGGGAAGGGAGAATTCTAGACCTAATTTTAGGGCACCAGCCCGACATTTGCCAGTTATGAGACTGAGGAAAGACTAAAACGCACCTCAGCCAGGGATGACTGAGGATTCGAACCGCAGATATCCCGTTCACGAGTCCGTGCCTTCACGACCTCGGCTTCCCGCGTCAGTTACTTTCCTAAGTAGAAGAAGTATTGTATTCCATAGTAACATTTCATATCGAAATTTCACCGAAAATACACCTTTTGCAGCTCCCTGAATCAAAACAGACTGAAACAATAGAAAAAGCATTATAAAAATGGTCTGTTTGCGTTTTCTTTTTCTGTCTTTGATCAGCATAATCAAAATCGAGAATTAGGTTAAGTACCAACATTTTTTTAAACCGGTATTTAAGTTCAGTATCTTCCAAGAATGTGACAGGAGGGTTTTCAAGAAAATCCTCACCCTAACCTACCTTTTACACGCAAACCTTTTGGTAGTTTAAATTTTCCCAAAAATGGTTCTAAGAGTTTTGATTAACAGCATATGTTTAAGATACATGCATGACAAATAAAACGCATGCATTGAAATTCTTGGAATGGCCTACGAAGACCTCTTCAATTTTGAATGACTTTTGTATAACTGGTAAACAGCAACAGATAGACAAAATCTTACTGCACAAAAGATGTAGATCTCATTAATGCTCACACTTTTGTGAAATAAACATTTTTGTGGCGTTAATTATTTTTGATATATTCACTGTTATTGATTTGAATTGTCAAATACTTAAACTTTTTGCAAGTGGTAAGTCCCTATTCGTTTTTTCTCGTGGTCATCAGATCTAGCCTAGTTAATTGGTAAACAGACAAGAGTGGGGTCTCAAATCGCGCATTTGGCGTGGTCGCTGCTTGCACGGAGGTTAAAAGGACAAACAGAGCAAAGTAAAATCCATTGGATGATAAACCGATCTACTATATTGACATGAGCATCTCCACTCACTCTTCTACAAATCTTTTACAAAAGTTTATTGTTCCGTTACTTCTTGTTAGAGATGAACCTCCATTACGCATTTTTTTTCGTTATGTGATGGCTTTGAAATTCCGTGCTTGTTATATGACCACGTGAAAAAAAATAGGACTTACCTTTTCGAAGAAATATAAGTATTTTAAAATTAAAACCAATAACAAAAATATCTCGAAAATGGTTAACGCCACAAGTACGTTTATTTTACTTAAATTATGAGCTTAAACGGGATCTACATGTTTATGTAGTAAGATTTTATCTTAGGTTTACGAATTATGTAAAAGTCGTTCAGAATGAAGAGGACTTCAGAGGCTAGTCCCAGAAAATTCGAGATATAGATTTAATTTTCATGTAAATCTCTTTAAACTTATAATTGTATGTCCTGCGCCGTGCATGGAGCTCTAGTACCCAGCCACAAAGCGCGCCCGAGTTCGATCCCGCCCATGGGGGTCTGGATTTTAACTCCCGGGTATAGGACGGGTGCCCACTCAGCACCGTAGGAAAGTGAGAAGCTGCGATAGGCAGCGATCATGATTACGGAGGCCAACATTCTAGCTGGGGTATAGTCAAATCGCCTATCCGTATCTATTGGATGAGGGCGTGAGGCCGGCAGTCGGGCTGGCAGGTCAAGACCCTTCATGGGCTGTAGCGTCACGGGATTGTTGTACGTAGTACAATCAAAATTGTTAGAACCATTTTTCAGAAATAGAAAATAACGAAACATTTTACCATGTAAAGGGTAGTTTAGAGGAGGGGGATTTTCTTGAAAATCTTCGTATTGCAAACTTACAAGACACTCAACTTAACCCTCTAAGGCAGGAATTATGTTGCTACTTATGCCACTTAGATTCTTAAACTGGTTTAAATATCCCTGTTACAGGCAACTTAATGTAACGGATTCCAATGGTCATGACCGTTAAGGCGGAACAAAATGACTACCCATCCATTCAAACCCGGATGACCCAGCGACTGCAGTCAAATGTGCCTATAGTAAAGGATGGGGAGGGCCCGCGCAAAATAATCGGTGTGATGGCACGCAAGGATGATGACGGGGTTACAATTGACTGCATTTGCATGGATTTTGCAAAAAAATGTTAAAAAAGCACTGCAATAATACAATTAATACATTTATGATACAAAGTAGTTACAAATACCTTTATTTTATTGTTAGGTGCCAGCATAATATGAAAATAACAAAAACACTGTTGAGATATTCTAAAACTTTAAACAAATACATCTTTTTTGACAAATAGCAATACTTTGCATTAGACGGTTAAATACTAGGTTTAGACACAAACATGGACCTATTTCTAAAAACAACACTCACATGACTTTCTCTCTTCTTGTACAAACTATTTTTGCAAACGCTTATTTCCCATCTACTTCATGTTAATCGAAATAAACAGATGCAAGGGGAATATGGTAGGCTTTAAGCGATAGTCAAATATTTTAAGAGCTGGTGCTATGTGGAACATGACATTCTCTTTGTATGTCCAGGAAATAAAAAAACGAATAACAAATTGCCATTTGAGAAAAAGTATAAGGAACATCTTGGAAATGTTTTACTCCAAAAAAAATGTATATGGCATAATTGTGTGTTTCGATGAGATGTATATTTTTTGTGTGGTAAACCTTTGTCTATCTCTTACGGTTTACTAGTTATGCGAAAGTCATTCAGAATGAAGAGGACTTTTGGGGACATTCCCAGAAAAATTCAATATATACATTTCATATGGCATGAAAATATCTTAAACACATAAAATGTTAATCAAATTCGTTTGAGACGTTTTTGAGAAAATCAAAGATTTCGAAAAGTGTCACATGTAAAGGATAGTCTGGCATGGGGAGATTTTCTTGAAAACCTTTGTGTCGCATCCTTGGAAGATACTAAGCTCAAATACCAAGTTTGGTATTTATCCGACTTCTCGTTTTTGAGTTATGCTGTTTACAGACAGACATACACACAAAAGGACATGTTTCTAAAAATGTTTTTTATTGGATTCAGGGACCTCAAAATATGTATTTCCGGTGAAATCTCTGTATGGAATCTTTGGGCGGAATACAATATCTCCTCTACTAGAGGCAAGCAGTGGAGTAATAGTTTGCAAGCAGCTTGTTGTGATGACCTTATCTGTTATATTTTAAACAGAACCATGGTATGATTTGGGTAGGTCAGTGTTCCTTTGATGTATTTCAAATTATATTTAATTTAATAACCACTTAACCACCCCTTGTTGAGCCCTTGAGAACGGTGGGAGTAAGTTTTTAATTTTATTCGCTAAGGAACAAAACTACGGTTTTCTTTCAGATTGCGTTGTTGAAGTTTTCCGTCACCAGTCTATAAAAAAAAAACACTCCACTCGAAACGATCTCATAAAATGAGTCTACCTTTTCCCAAGGTTTCTTTGAGGGTAGTTTTCTGTTTTAACACGCTAGAATCTGAATGGCTCTTCAGACTCAATCGCGGCAGTGCTCGACTTTAATTAAAAATTTCGCAATCACGTCGTCCGGGGCCCGCAGGTCGAATTTGAACCAGAATGCCTTGCATGAGCAAGTCCTGAAAAGCTCTTGAGGAAACGTGTGCGTGAGGTGAGAGCCCACACCATCCTAACACAGATCACAACACCAACACCACAGTGAAAACACCAACTGTGTCCTGCTTCTCTAAACTATATATCAATAAAGAAACAAATTCCTGCACAGATGCCGTGTTTCCTCAGAGAAGCTTTCTCTACCAGAAAGTAGCGCCAAACAATTTGTTCGTGAAATATTCTTAACTAAGCCTTACCAAAGAATAACATTCATGGTCAATTCATTAACCCTATTGTTGTTGTTGATCTAATGTATAGGATTTTGATCCATTAATTTTTCCCTAGCTAGTCAACATAAATTGTGTATCTTCCCATCTGGTACAGCTTTCCTCAATTTTGGGCACTCTAGTAGGTGTTCTCCATTTAAAATCTTGTCAGCATTGCAAATCTTACATGTTTTGTCAATCATAAAACCAAATATATGTAGATGTTCCGCCAAACAGCCATCTTTAGTGGCTAATTAAAATGAGCAACGGCTTCTTTCCTTGGGATATTTTTTTATGTTTTTGTACTATTTCTTTTATGTTGGAGTAATTTTTGTTAATAATTTCCTTTTGAATATTATATTGGTATTTTTGTTCTATATTAATTTTGACAATTTTTAGTTTCATATCTAGTCCACAAGTCTTTATAGGTTTTGAGTATAACACTACACCCTTTTTGGCCAGAAAGTCTGCTATCCCATTACCATTCACTCCCACATGTACTGGTATCCACAGTAATAATATCTGTTGAAATTTTGTTTGGAGTTTTCTATAATATCATCTCACATCTTTAATATTATAAGATTCATCTGGACTATCATATCGCTCTATTACTTGAATGGCAGTAACTAATTCTGTGAGAACAACTGCAGAATTTCATTAACCCTTAATACCTGAATTAGGTTCAGTTTGAAGAAGAACTCTAAGATTCATGTTATTAACTAAGTTCGAGGAGGTTTGGTCACACCTAACTTCAGAGATCATATAGTGTCTAATTTATGGTACTGGATGTATAACTAAGAACAACTTAGAGGCTGGAACGTTATGTGGTATTGAAATATAGGGACTTAAAATGGGTGGTCTGTTGTGAACCTACAGGTTATAGGTTGTTCAACGGAGTTGGACACCCCGGCACCGCGACCTACAGAGGTTTGTTATGCCTACCACCCTCCAGGAGGAAGGGATGAAGTGGAGGAAGCACACAGGAGGCTACAGGCCGTAGGCAAACAGACCGCAGAGACGCACAGAATATTTCCAAGCTCGCAGACACGTGTGTCACCGCCAGAGCTGTCGTGAGAGAGCGATACCCACCAGTCGAGCAGCCCTCTGCTGTCCACTTTCCAGTGAGCATGCATCCGCGCCATCTGTCCGGCACTGCCATACAACACGAGGCCGCGAAGCACACCTCAAAGTTAAATGAAAGGGAAATGGGGGAAAGGAAATCGTATTAGAGAAGAAACCACCCCAGCATTCGCCTGTACACCCCGGAGATACCACGATGGGCGGTGGCCGGGAATCGCACCCGGGACCTCCCGAATGCGGGCCACAAACGTTTCCACCTGAGCCGCTCGTTAAGTTGTGGGCTTAGTATGCAAAGGTTCTTAGGTTGCCAATAGCAACAGCTAATGAGGTGGCTCAAATTGAAACTGTGCGAGGTGGCTCCGGGTAACGCGTAGGGCTGGTATTCGGGAGCTCCCGGGCCGGCCACACTGACCATGGTTTTTTCGTGGTTTCCCCGGGTCGGTAGGCGAATACTGGGGTGATTCCTCTTCCATCAAGAATGTCCTGTCCCCATCATTTCATATCTGTTTCAAGGTTGAAGGACCAGCGACGGCGTTCGGTGAGCTGTAGCTGAGTGGTGGAGGTGGCTTTACGGAGGTTTCCCCCTGGAGGCGGTTAGACTGCTGGCAGACCCGTCTTCTGGAGCGGAATCCCTGGGCTCTAGGTTCCCCAGGGTGCTAATAATAAATAAAATAAAATAAATGTGTAACATATCATCTTGGCATCTGGATCTCTAACTCAGGATGTATATTCCAATTTCATGATTTATTATTTAATTCTTAGTATATTATTATTTTCACTCATTGTTGCATTTATTAAATATTAACTTAATTAGTTAACTAAAAACAAAGACATAATACATACCTTCTCTATCATTCTACTATCCTGCTGGAAACCAACAGTCCCACCAACTGGTTACCAGTTGCGGTATACTTCCGTTTCCTTTATATTGAGGCAGTATTTTCAACACTTAAATAATTTCAGTCTAATTATATAATATATAATTCAATAACAGCCCGCCTTAAAGCAATATGTGCAATAAAACAATATAAAAAGTGTATATTACAGTCATTATAAATGTTTATATTATTGTGTACATGTTCAATAATGTTATGTGAATGTATTACGTAATTTAATAATGTAGGAGCTGTGAGAATAATAGGTTAAAAGTTGCTAACAGACAGTGTTACTAATCAGACGCGAGATGCGTCCTCGAGAAATTTAATACGTTTCGTGTGAAACGAAAATAGTTAACGTGTTAAAAAATGCAAGTAATTAATAAAAGAATCTCACAGCTCTCTATATCAGTGAAGTGTTACTTAAATCGTGTCAGGCATTAATAAATAGGAGTGAATTAAAAATTATAATCTGTGTAAGCCTACATTCTTAAGCCGCACCACGCCTTGCAAAGAAATCCATGTCTCTAACAATAATACTGACGCAGCCGAGGAAAAAATAAATATATAATATTTAAAGAAACAGTCAAAATTGCAAAGTTAATATTTTTTAAACATTTTTGGGGCGAAGGCTACCGGAAACTTTTTACCATACGTGTGGTTGCAACTACTTCAAGTTCGGCTCTCCAACAGTCGAAATATAATACACCTTCTTCAAATTGGCTCCCAAAGCGTGGGGCAAAAAACAATACAACTCCTACTTCAAATTGGCTTTCCATACGTGAAGCAACAACCTACTTCAGTATTAACTTAAATCCTAACTACTGGCAGCCAGCATTCTTACTAATCTATATGTGCAAATTTTAAACCTTACTAACTTTCTACAGTATGTATTATTCCTTTGTTGATATATACTTAAGAAGCTGTTATTATATAATCATAGATATTATTCAAAGCTAATATAATTTAAATGTAAATAAATTTAATATACATTAAATAATGGAATATCATTTATATAAATTTAATGGGGCTTCTGACATTTGAACAGGGCTGAATGGCGTCAGATGTGTTCAATCTGAAATCGTTAGAGACTCCGCCAACCGTCGCCCTTCGGGTCTCCCCCTAATCCTACCCTCCCAGGTGTTATATTAGAAGCAAAAAGGCCTACGTGCGGTGCTCTGGTCTTGTTTCGGAGACCCCTCCGTGATATGTACTCCTCTCCGCTCAAATGGAAACAGTAGCAAGGAAGCGATTTGAGAAATAACTTAGAAAATAATGGTTTGGGGAATTATTGGGGAAAAAAGAGAAGCAAATGATAAACCTGTTTGGAAAGGTGCAAGAAGAAGATGTTAATATTCAAAGTTGTTCGGTCAACTAACACAGAAGAGGTCACTAGAGTTCTGTTTCAATGAAAAACTGTTGGGAAAGGGAGAGGTATATAAACAACACCAATAAAGGAGAAGGAGGGCGGGATAGCATGGCTAAGAGCAAAAGTGTGGTGGTTGAAAGATCTACGAAATGGCTATCCCAAAGGTGAATGCCCATAATGTGAGGGAAAAGAACATATACAACACAGTATTTGAATGCAGGGAAACAAAGATTGGGAGAAATGAAAGTGTATAGTTAAAAACAAATAGGAAAGTTTGATAAATATAAACTTTTAGACAAAAACTGTAAAACAGCGCAATATTTAGAAAAAGTAAAACATAATAAATAGTGGAAATGGACTGTTAAAATCGAAAAAGAACAATAATGTAGGAGTATTTAAATAATATACAGCGCTTTTCCTTCACACTGTGGCCACCGCACGGCTGCTCGAGCGCCGGCCGACGCAACTCGGATTACCGCCGAAACAGTTATAATATCTCCGCAACCGCCTCACGTTCTCATAGTTGTATTTACAATTACAATGATAATAAACACATACCTTATCATAACAGATGTTGCAAATGTTGTCCTTTTCTATCCACGTTTCTGGCATCTTCTCAGGAAATTTTCATTCACACTAGAGACTCTGTGAATTTCTTACCTAATGTTTTCTTTTATTTCTTCCAATGTATGGGGTTTATTTTTCATTAATAATCAGAATCGGGTAAATTTCTGTGATTGGATTTTGCGAAATGATAGAGTAATTGACCCAAGCTTAATGTCTGACAAAGTATGTTTCCATTTTTATACCTGTGTTTCGTCGCAAAATAAATATATTGGAGTACAGAGAAACTTGATTTTACCCACGAGATTCTGTTATATGGCACGAAAATTGGTGTACAGTAAATGTATACAGAATAATAGGACCTATATATTTTGAACAAATAATAAATGCAGATACAGGAATACCATTCTCCCAGCAGTTTTTGAACACCAGACCGACGTTCAATGACAGTCTGGATTTTTCCAATAAGACTCTGTACCACGCATATCGCTGATGAGCCGTTAAATTCAATTCTGGAAATTTTGTAACATTGGGCAATTATTAAAGGATTACGAACCTGAATATACCTCGCGATTGTATATAACAAATGGCAAAATTTCAGTTTACGAACTCCACCAAAAATGGGTTGATTGACGTTAAAACGCCATAAAAATCACTTCAGCGTATTCGGCACAGCCCTAAAAGTCACCAATGTCCTATTAGAGCGACAGATTTATTGTTCATTTTGGTTACATTTATTAGAAGTATACTGACGTGATAGTTCGGGGTAATGCTAATCCCATGTTGTTTACTGGGCGATTGTATCCATATATACGATTATACATGAGAATGGATGCACAGAGTTGATATTTTGGAATATTTCTTCATGCTTTATTGGACCCCCCTATAATAACATTTATCCCTATTCCTAGTTCCACACAGTTTGTCCATCACATTAAATTTCTTGTTCTCCCTTTCCCTTTCCATGGTTCAAGATTTAAATCCCAGTTGCTTGTGGAAAACTTTTATCAGCTTTCACTGAAATTTCAAATGTATACGCTTCCAAAAAAAATCGTTGCATTCACAACACTTTTTCTACTCACTCTTTTACAAACTGTTGTTACAAAAGTTCATTCTTCTGTCTAATTCTCGTTAATGGTAAACTTTCGCTGGACATTTACACATTCCTTGTACCTATAAGAAGAATATAGTAGGCTAAAGCGATAGTCAAATTTTAACTTTCTCTACCATATACATGGTAGGTAGAGAAGATATTGCATTCCAGCCAAAAATTTGATATAGAGTTTTCACCGGAAACACATAATTTGAGGCACCGTGAATCCAAAAAAATCATTTTTAGAAAAAGATTCTTGTGTGTGTGTTTGCGTGTCTGTGAACGGCATAACCCAAAAACGCAAAGTCGGTAAACACCAAACTTGGTGTTTAGGTTCAATACCTTCCATGACGTGACACGAAGATTTTCAAGAAAGTCCCCCCCCCTATACCAAGCTACCACATGGAAGAGCATAGAAATATTTGATTTTCTAAAAAAATGTTCTAATGATTTTGATTAAAGTAGCATATATTAAAGATATCCACATGACAATAAAATCTAGGTAGGTATGTCTTGAATTTTCTGGGAATAGCCTTGAAGTCCTCTTCATTTGGAAGGAATTTTGTATGATATTGTATAACTGGTAAACGTTAAGCGAAACATACTACACAAGAATTGTAGATCTTTTTAAAAGACACAAGTTATTTAAAGTAACCTTTTTTGTGGCATCAGCCATTTCCAGGATAACCGTTATTGATGGTTCAAATTGCTCAATACTTTGCTACTTGTTTCACGTCTTGACGATTTTCAATTGTTTCTTGCGATGTTACGGAAAGAGTTTTAAGCGTGTAGCGTCAAGTTCTAAGACATTTCACTATCGCTATTCGCTTTGTATCTATAACGAAATTTGTATTGCAGCTATTTCTGGAAACGTTTAAAATGCAGTAGTTCAGGAAGATGAACCTTTGTAAGAATAATTTGTATAACCGCTAATAAGTTATATAAAATCTGATGTGTTACATTCACGTGACTTTCTCTACCCTTGTACCAACTATTTTTACAAATGCTTATTCTCCATATGCTACATGTTAATCGTGTTATCGAGATGTTAATCTTGTTGCTAATTTTCTTGTAGATGCAAGGGGAATTGGTAGGCTTTAAGCGATAGTCAAATATTTTAAGAGCTGGTTGCTATGTGGAGTATTCGATTCTCTTTGCATTACCAGGACAAACAAAATGAATAACGAATTTGAGAAAAAGTATAAGTATTGGAAAATTTAAGGGAATAACAAGCAATATCTCGAAAATGGTTCACTCAACAAAACAAATGTATATGACATAAATTGTGTATTTTAACGCGATATACAATTTGTGTGTAGTAAAATTTTGTCTATCTCTTATGGTTTACCAGTTATGCAAAAGTCATGCACAATGAAGAATACTTTTGGAGGCATTCCCAGAAAGTTCCAGATATACATTTCATTTGTCATGAAAATATCATAAATATATGACATTTTAATCAAAATCGTTAGAGCCATTTTTTGAGAAAATTAAAATTTTCGAAAAATGTTCCATGTAAAGGATAATCTGGGGTGGGGGATTTTCTTGAAAACCTTCGTGTCGCATCCCTGGAAGATATTGAGCCTAAATACGTTCTTTGGTGTTTATTCGACTGTTCGTTTCTGAGTTATGCTGTTCACAGACACACACACACATACACACACACACATACGGACATGTTTCCAAAAATGCTTTTTTTTGATTCAGGGGGCCTCAAAACATATATTTCCGGTGAAATCTCGGTATCGAGTTTTTAGGTGGAATACAATACTTCCCCTACTTACTATACGTAGTAGAGAAAGTAAAAACGACTTACCACTTGAACAAAATATAAGCATTGGAGCAATGAAACCAATAACAAACAATAACTCGAAAATAGTTAACGTCCAAAAAAGTTTATTTGACATAAATTGTGTGTTTTAATGCGATCTACATTACCTGCTTAGTAACTTTTAGTTTATACTTTGCGATATACCAGTTACACGAAAGTCGTGTTCAATGAAGATGACTTTACGGGCTATTCGCACAAAATTCAGCATATGCATTTTATTTGCCATGAAAATATCTTAAACACGCGGTATTTTAATCAAAGTTGTTGCACACTGTTTTGAAAAAATAAAAAGCAAGGAAAATAGTTCCACATAAAAGGTAATTTAGGATGGGGGATTATCTTGAAGATGTTGTGCCGTATCCTTGGAGGAAGCTGAATTTAAATACCATGACTTTTCGTTTTTGAGTATGCTGTTCACAGACAGCCAGACACACACATACTCGATGTTTTTCTATAAATGCTTCCTTTTTTTGGAACCAGGGAGCCTCAAAACATGTATTTGCGGTGTAATCTCGATATAATTTTTGGGTGGAATACAATACTTCCTCTTGTCTACTATAGGTAAATTTAGCGAAAGTAAGAATTGTTATAAATAATTCAGTGCATTACTATTTTTGGAACTTTTTACAACTGGTGAGTATCTAAACGTTGAGATTAATTTAAAATAAATTAAACATAATGCATAATACATAGCATTCATTAGGGCGAATAGCAGAAATGGTATAACATATTTGTAAATTTTGCCTTCTAAGTATGGCAGAAAATGATACAAACAAAAATTCTGTATTACGTAATATAATACCTGCTTGTGTATTCAGCTGCTTTTTGTTTAATTTTTGAAGTAGTTGAATTGTTTCGTTATTTGCCCCACGCTTTAGACGTCAATTTGAAGTAGGTTGTATTGAAGGAGTTGTATTATATTTGAACTGTTAGGGAGCCGAACTTGAAATTCGTTGCAACCACACGTATAGTACCCACTTTCCGCTGGCCTTCGCCCCAAATGTACTTTCAGGTGGCCTTTGCCCCAAGTTTAAAAAAATATTAACTTTATAATTTGACTGTTTCTTTAAATATGATATATTTATGTTTGCCCAGGCTGGGTCAGTATTATTGTTAGAGACACGTTTCTCTTAGTAGGGTTGTGATGCGACAAGAATGTAGGCTTACACAGATTATAATTTTACTTCACTCCTTTTATTAATGCTTGATACAATTTAAATAACACTTAACTGATATAAAGAGCTGTGAGATTCTTTTTATTAATTAATTGCACTTTTTAACACGTAAGCTTATTTTTCGTCTCACACGAATACGTATTAAATCTCTTGAGGACGCACAAGCAACGCATCCAGTTATAAACACTGTCTGCAGGCAACTGAATTGATTTCAACCGTCTAAACTTGTAAATTATTGTATTTTAAGTCTTTGATTGGCTATTCCTAATCCAATAGAATACCTTCTTTTAACTAAAGCTTTTTCTGGTTGTTGATTGGCTATTTTATAAACTGTCACTAAAATTACATTATTGTTACTCCAATCATGACTAGCAGTATTATTAAACTCTCAAACGCATTATTGCCTCAAGGTTACCTCATTGCTACCTCATTGTTAGCAACGTTTAACTTATTATTCTCACAGTTCCTACATTATTAAATTACGTAATGCATTCACATAACATTACTGAACATGTTTACAATAATATAAGCATATGCAATGACTGTTACATACATTTTATAAATTATTACATACACATATTGCTTCAAGGTGGACTGTTATTGAATTTACATATTATATAATTTGACTGAAATCATTTAAGTGTTAAAAATACTGCCTCAATTTGCAAAGAAAATCCATACTCTCATGTAATGGAGCTTTATAAATGTAAATCAACATATCCTCAAGCGTTTTAGATACGATTTATTTTGTAATCAAATTAGTTTTTTACGCTTGATGGCATTACGTAACTCTTGATGCCCTAAAAGCGATTGCTACCTCCTCCGGTGTGAATTTAAATTGAGTAGCTGAGTGGTTAGTTCGCTCGCCTCTTAACAAGGTGTTCAATTCCAGGGACCCGCATGGGATGGATTGGTCTGACTTCAATCCGATTGAGCACCTGTGGAATACGCTGGAAAAACTTGTTCACCAGCAGCCTGCTGTGCCACAGAGCCTGGGAAAACTCGCCGATGCACTCGCCAAAGAATGGGAGAAAATTCCATAAATCTCTATTAGGAGGCTGATACGAAGCATGCTACATACATAGGTGTTGTGTAATTATTACAGCTCACAAAGGACCCACTAAGTACTCGGTGTTGAAGTAACCATGGAAACATTGATTAGTACGAGGGCGATACTGAAAATTTTTAGAAAAGCAAACAAGGATAAGTTTTAAAAAGTTCAAATGATTTCATTGTTTTTCAAAATATTCCACTTTAACATCATTTCACATTTGCTTTCAATGAAACCTGTCCTTAAAGCAATGGTGCCATTCCTTCTGAGGCACTTTAGAAACCAGGTTTTTATAATGTTCCACTGCTTCATCTGTTGACGAAAAAGTGGTTCCACGCATTTTATCTTTAATCTCTGGAAACAAAAAGAAGTCACAAGGTGCTAGGTCAGGGCTGTATGGTGGAGGGTCCACGGTGCTGATCTTTAGGGCATCTAGATACTCGGTTGTTTGTTTTGCTGTATGCGACGATGTGTTGTCATGATTTACATTATTTTTCATTTTGGTGTTTTTCACGAACTTTTTCAAAAGTCTTTCTGATGCTGTGATAGCAATTTGGTCCATTTAAAAAAAGCTAGCAACAACCATCTTGCAGCACTGTGAGTTTGTGGGATTTTTGTAGGCTTAGGTTCTGTTTTAAAGACCCATTTAGCCTATTGACTTTTTTCAGGATCATAACAATAAATCTAAGAGTCATTGCCGGTAACGATATTGGAAACCAAATATAAAGTGCCACTTTGGAATTTTTCCAGAGTTTTCTGCACCAATCAATGAGTTGTTGTTTTTGATCGGGAGTCAGTTTATGTGGCATCCATCGACAACAAACTTTTCTCACGTCTAACTGTTGATGTAAAAGACTTTGAATTTGACTCATACCGATGCCCAATGTCGCCCAATTAAATTCATAAGATGTCCTCGACCTTCTTCAACAGCGCAATATTTTCATCTGTAACAGCAGCTCTTGGTCATCCTTCACGAAATTCATCACTAAGAAAAGAACCAGATCTCTTTTAAATTCGATGTACCAATTATAAATTGTTGCCTTAGATGGAGCTTCTTCGCCAAATGTATAACTAAGCCGATCCTCACATTGTAAAGACGTTAGTAACGATTTGAAATCTTTAAACAATCATAGTCTGGAAATGTTCTCTGGTCAAATTCATTTCTGTGTGAATACAGAATCTTTAAAATAATGATAATTAAGAAACTCTTAGATCAAATCAAACAAACTACACAGTAATCAACACACAAAACATTAGAAAGTAGCTTTCAAATACGAAAATAATCATTTGTTTTCAGAAACATAGCATTCTAAAAATTTCCTGGCCCACCCTCGTAATATATATAAAATTAGAGGGAAAAGTGGAAATTTTCCCCATTTAGTGATTCCTAAAAGGGCAATATTATAGTTTTAATTCATGTAAGTGTCAATAAATAAATATTTAGCTTATATTTCTCCCTCATTTTAATATTGTGCTACTATTTTTCTGAAGGAAGAAATAATACCAATTGTTGCAGCATAGTAATTTTCAATGCAGGCCTAAGCTTTTAGCTGATTTGTAGTTTCCCCACAGAGTATGGAGCAGAAGAACTAAAAATGAAAGCTAATATTCAGTAAAATCCAATTACTTTTAACTTCATATCTGTACGATTTGCATTTTTGTAGGAAAGCAAATAGCCAGTTAAATTTTGGCACTTCCATTTGTAGATTTTGAGATAATAGCGTACAAACGCAGTTTTAATATTGACAAAAGCCTCTCCAAAGAACAGATAAACACGAACGATTTATATGTGAACTGTGCGTAAGAGCCAACACTTTTAGCCAAATAATGACTAACGAGTCATTGGTTGTTATTCTCGATATTTGTTTGCAAGGCTTTTATGTTATGGTAATGAGAACTAATTTAAATACAGGGTGACAAATTGATAACGCCTCCTCTTTTTCATCTGTAATTCAATTAGAAGGGTAGTGCATAATGAATGTTGGGTTATAACATTCAGTTACTGACACGTAATTAAATTTAACACGCACAGCGTTTTAAATCATGAATAATTCGCTACAATATAGTAAGTTTGGAATGAAAACGCGTTTATTGTGAATATTCACAAATGAATATGAAGCGAAGCGAAAACGAAGAGAATGTTATTGCTTGAACCGTCTTTATAAAAAAAAGAGATGTATTACATTCACATTACTTACCTTCTCCACTCATTCTTCCACAAAATATTACAGAAACACTTATTCTTCTATCTACTTCTTATTAATCGAGATATACTTTCATTTAACACTCGCATATTTCGTTGTAGATATGTATAAGAATAATTTTCCAACGACAGTCAGATTTTTAAAAAGCGAATTACTATGCGATGGCTTTGAAATTTCATGTACTTTGCATGACCACGAAAAGAAATTAATACGACTTAACACCTGAGAAAAGCATGTAGTATTTGAAAATTCAAACCATTAACAAAGAATATCTCGGAAATGATTAAAGCCACAACAAACTATTTCGCAAATTGCGTGCTTCATCGAGATCTATATATTTGTTTTTGTTTTTTTGTTTTTGTTTAGGAAGATTGAGTGCATCTCTTACGGCTTAGCAAAGTCATTCGAATGAAGAAGACTTCACAGGCTATTCCAAAAAATCTGATGTTTTGCACTCATATGCCTTTTTCTACTCTTCTACAAACCATTTTTGTAAACGCTTATGCTCCATCCACTTCATGTTAATTGAGATAAACATTTATTACTAATTTTCTTGTAGATGAAAGGGGAATATGGTAGGTTTTAAGCGATAGTCAAATCTTTTAAGAGCTGGTTGCTATGTGGAGTATTACATTCTCTTTGTATGCCCAGGACATAAAAAAACAAGTAAGAAATTCCCATTTGAGAACAAATATAGCTATTGAAAAATTCAAACAAATAACAAGGAATATAACCGAAATGGTTCAATCGACAAAAAAATGTATCAGATATAAATTGTGTGTTTTGATGAGATCTACAGTTTTTGTGTAGTAAAAATTTGTCTAACCCTTAGTTACACAAAACTCATTCAGAATTAAGAAGACTTTTGGGGACATTCCCAGAAAATGCATAATATACATTTCATTTCCCATGAAAGTATCTTAAACATATGATATTGTAATCACAATCGTTGGAGTCATTTTGAAAAAAATAAACTTTTCGTAAAATGTTCCATGTAAAGGGTAGTCCGGGCGGGAGATTTTCTTGAAAATCTTTTGTCGCATCTTTGAAAGATACTGAACCTAAATACCAAGTTTGGTATTTATCTAACTTTTCGTTTTTGAGTTATGCTGTTCACAGACACACAGACACACATACTTTTTTCCAAAAATGCTTTTTTTGGATTCAGGGGACCTCAAAACATGTATTTCCGATGAAATCTCGGTATCGAAGTTTTGGTTGGAAGGCAAAACGTCCCCTACTTACTATACCTAGTAGAGAAGGTAAAAATTCAGGATGTACATTTAATTTGTCAGGCAAATATATTAAATATATGATATTTTATTAAAATTCATTAGAGCCATTCGAAAAAATAAAAAACATCGATTTTTTTCAATATAAAGAGCAGTTTGTGTTAGGGTGAATTTTCTTGAAAATTTTTGTGTGGCATCCTGGGAAGATCGTGAAATAATATCAACCTTCCTGTTTCTTGTGAGCTATGGTTTTCACATACACACACGCAGATATTTTCTAAAAGTGGCTTTTTGGGTCTCAGGGGACCCCAAAACATTTACTTTGGGGAAATCTCGGTATAGAATTTTTTAGTAGAATACAATATTTCCTCTACTTACCGTAAGTACGTGGTAGAAGAAGAAAAAGGTAAATAGAGAGAATTGCGACAATTGTCGAGATATTACCCTCCTTTGTAGCGCATATAAAATCTATACGAAACTCATAACTAAAGGTTTACAGAAAACAGGGGAACATATTCTATTAGAGGAACAAACAGGGTTTAGCCAAGGAGGAAGCTGTACAGATAATATTTTTCGTTCTCTAACATGTATAAAAAATTCGAAAAATTTTCCATGTAAAGGACAGTTTGGGGTAGGCGGATTTTCTTGAAAATCTTCGTGTCGCATTTTGGAAGTTACTGAAATTAAATATCAAGTTTGGAGTTGATCCGACTTTTCGTTTTTAAGTTATACACGTGGTCCTTCTTTAAAAATGTTGTTTTATCCAGGGGCGTCAACACATGTATTTCCCATGGAATCTAGGTGTCGAATTTTGGGTGGAACACAACACTTTTCTACCTAGGTACGTGGTAGAGAAAGTAAAAATAAAGCAAGCAAAGAAAAAAAACTAATCAAATCACTGCGCCCCCCTTATGTCTGTTTTATGATGCTGAAGTGTGGACCCTCAAAGCTGTAGATGAAAGAAGACTCCAAATAGTAAAAATTAGAATTTTAAGAAATGTAGAAAACATAAAAAGTATAGAAAGAATCAAAACTGAGGACATAGGAAGTAGTTTAAATGCGAAGAATATACATATCTATAGTTTTGTTATATAGAGCGGCTGTGGCTGAGTGGTTAGACCGTTCGCCTCTCAACAACGCGGCCCTGGTTCAATCCCAGGGACCCGCATGTGAGATTTGTGGTGGACAAAGCGGCGTCTGGGCGGGTTTTCTGCGGTTTCCCCCGCCATGTTTCATTCCACCGGTGCTCCATCATCAGCTTTCCTATCATTCATCTCTCATCTGCATCTATCATGCACTTCCTCACTCTCATACCGGGCGTGTGGCTCCGTCGTCTCTCACGCTCTGATCCGTAGGCCCTCTGTCCCGTCAGGCGTCTGCTCCGGGCGTTGTCGTTCGTTCTGGGGAGTGTGAGTACTCTGTTGTAGTGGGCGTTAAGGAGGGAAGGCTCCGGCCCAGTTGGCCTGTTTCCGCCCTGTAGTTAGTTAATATTACATAGAGAAAATGTGTGTGTGTATGTTGAATTGAATTGAGTTTTATTTATGGGCGCTCTTCAACTACTGTGGTCCTTAGCGTCCATTCTATATTCTGCGTGAAAGACGGGTAAGTTTGCTCAGAGGCCTCTTTATCAGGCTTGAGGTTCTTTTACGTGCCGTAAATCTATGACCACCGGCTTTACTTCCCTTGCAAAAGAAGCCGTGCTAAAGATTTTTACGGCCGAAAAAAGCCATCACCCTCCGCCGGGTTTGAACCCGCGACCTCGAGAACTAGAGGCTAGCATGGTAAACTTAGAGCACGGAGGACGACGTGTGTGTAGATAATCTCAAAAACCGCTCAACCGACTTTGATAATTGTTTCATCTTTGAAAAGGCCAATTGGTTCTGGCATATAAACGGATTTACAAAGCCCTTGTACTTGAATACGAACACATTGGTATTATAAAACAACATACTTACAATGAAGGTCTTGAATTTTAGTTGTGAATGCCATCGAGTAGAAAAATAGTGTTGTTACTCTAAAGAATATAAATAGTCGCTTATCTCCGCAGACTATAAAAAGAAAGTCATTTACATTTATTGCAAGCAAAACACATAAACACATGATGCAACACTTCAGGAAACCAATGTTGTAGTGCATACCGGTGCTTAAGCAGACGGGTCCTTTCAAGAAAATATTGAACAAACAGAAGACAACGGTTTAAAAAACGATAATCGATCCTTATTGTTTGTTTTTCTATTGCCCGTTAACAATCACAGAAGATATGTGTGTAATGAAACGATCTGAAAACCTCTGAATAACCTTTATTCTAATTATATATATATATATATATATATATATATATATATATATATATATATATATATATATATATATATATATATACAGGGTGAATGACCTAAAACATGCACCGCAAACATTTCGGAAATGGAAAGTGTTATTGATGTGCAGTTTTCACAGCATTTTTTACTAGGCAGTGGCTCGTACATTTAGCCTATAAACTCATTTTAATAATATTAAGAAAGTGTATTTTTGAGCAAACATACAATTTTTTAAACGGAACAATGCCTAGTTACATCGACAGAATTAAGTTAGGGTAAATGAGAATGTCAATGGACTTTGTTGCAGGATTCTGTGCAAGTGGTTTTCGAGAAATCATATTTTGAAAAGTTTCCACCCCGACAATTGTTTGTCCCATTCAACCTGTTTAGTTGCTAGGTACGATGTTGTTATGTTTGTTTGCGTTGTGTTTTCTGTTCATTGACTGCATTGCGACTTTCTGGTCAGTTAGTTTGTGACAGTTCAAGCAGTAAGTCGTAAGTGGAAGATGGGGTTTACTAATGCAGAAAAAGCCGACATGCTCACGGTGTATGGAGAGTGTAGGAAGAATGCAGTTCGTTCCTGTACGGTGTATGCGGAAACGTATCCCAATAGACGTCAACCATCTCGGCAATTATTTATCAACCTCTTCAACCAGTTACGTGAAAGTGGTACCGTAACACCTAGAAAACGTAACAGAAACAAACAAGTGACTGGAGAACAGGCAGAAATTAATGTTTTGGCTGCCTTTGCAGTAGATCCGCAAATTAGTTCCCGCAAAATCGCACGTGGAAGTGGCATAAGTCAGGCAAGTCTACTGTGCATTCTACATCGACATAGGTTCCATCCCTATCACATCTTTCTCCATTAGATGGAAACGATTTTGAGAATCGTGTTAACTTTTTTATTTGGGCATTAAGATATGATACTCCAGATTCATCATGTATCTTGTTTAGTGATGAGGCAACATTTACTAATCATGGCCAGGTAAACCGCAGAAACATGCACTATTGGTCTGTGACAATTTCAGTTGGCTTCGTCAGATGGAACGTCAGCATCCATGGAGTTTGAACGTGTGGTGTGGGATACTGAACCATCATCTCATAGGCCCTTTGTTCACAGAAGGAACAATGCACTCGCACAGGTATCGCTGCCTTCTGGCAGACCATCCACCACAGATGCTAGAAGACGTTGCTTTGCAGACTAGGAGGAACCTCAGATAGCAACATGATGCCTGTCCAGCCCATACTGCTTGTCTTAACGGATTGTTTCCAAATCGTTGGATTGGACGAAGAGGATCAGTACCTTGGCCAGCCCGTTCAACAGATCTGACCCCTTTAGACCTTTTTCTGTGAGGAAGGCTGAAAGACACTGTCTACAAGGATGTACCAACTACACCAGACGATATGAAGCACGTATTACTGCTGTCTGCTCTGAAATTTCCGCTCAAATGCTAGAACGTGTGCAGCATTCTTATAGCAGACTGGAAGCGTGTATTGAAGCTGCCGGTGGTCATTTTGAACACACCTTTTGAAGGGCTATATTCTCTTTACTTGTAAGAATCCACAGAAGTGTGGTAACTCCCTTTTGTTTTTCTTTAGTTTATGCTAACACAGGTTGTACAAGTGTCGGTCCGTAAACGCTTCAAAATAAGATTTCTCGTAAACAACTTGTACCAGAATCCTGCAACAAAGACCTTTGACGTTCTAATTTACCCTGCCTTTATTCTGTTGATGTAACTAGGCATTGTTCCATTTAAAAACGTGTGTGTTTGCTCAAAAATACACTTCTCAGTATTATTAAAATCTGTTTCTAGGCTAAATGTACGAGCCCCTGACTACCAATCAAAGCTGTGTAAACTGCACATCAATAGCAATTTCCATTTCCTACATATTTGCGGTGCAAGTTTTAGGTGATTCACCCTGTATATATATACGTACACCGAGGTTTCTTGAGGTCAAAACTTTATATAACTCTGATGTAAGATAGTTTTGCTTTTTTCCTGTGTGTTTATGCTGTAGTCAAATTCGACAGCAGGGCCTGATAAATAGTTGTGTAAAGAGAGCAACTTTAACATTAGAAATCGGTGACCCAATATTACAACGGAGAAAATCATTTCACTAAACTACCGTATGTAGTGACACGGTAGTACTTTCGGTTTCCTGATAAGTGCCACTTCCTCCATCCAGTGAGGTTGCCTCATCTTGTCTTCACAACCGCAACATATGACTAACAAACAGCGCGATCCTTTCGCGAATAACGAATACTGCTTGCACCTCTTTATTCAAAGAAGCGGCCTTAATATCACTACACCTTGCACACCTTACGGGAAGCCCAAATCCAATATTACTTACACCTCTTAGGTGGACTCTAACCCAATACTCCTTACACCCCTTAGGTTTACTCTAACCCAATACACCTTGCACCTCATACGTGGACTCTAACCCAATACTCCTTACATCTCTTAGGTGGACTGTAACCCAATACTCCTTACACCCCTTAGGTTTACTCTAACCCAATACACCTTGCACCTCATACGTGGACTCTAACCCAATACTCCTACCACCTCTTAGGTGGACTCTAACCTAATACATCTTACACCTCTTAGGTGCACTCTAACCCAATACTCCTTACACCTCTTAGGTGCACTCTAACCCAATACTCCTTACACCTCTTGGGTAGACTCTAACCCAATACTACTTACACCCCTTAGGTTTACTCTAACCCAATACACCTTGCACCTCATACGTGGACTCTAACCCAATACTCCTTCCACCTCTTAGGTGGACTCTAACCTTATACATCTTACACCTCTTAGGTGCACTCTAACCCAATACTCCTTACACCTCTTGGGTAGACTCTAACCCAATACTCCTTACACCTCTTAGGTGGACTCTAACCCAATACTCCTTACACCTCTTAGGTGGACTCTAACTCAATACTCCTTACACCTCTTGGGTAGACTCTAACCCAATACTCCTTACACCTCTTAGGTGCACTCTAACCCAATAATCCTTCCACCTCTTAGGTGGACTCTCACCCAATACTCCTTACACCTCTTAGGTGGACTCTAACCCAATACTCCTTCCACCTCTTAGGTGGACTCTAACCTAATACATCTTACACCTCTTAGGTGGACTCTAACCCAATACTCCTTACACCTCTTAGGTGCACTCTAACCCAATACTCCTTACACCTCTTGGGTAGACTCTAACCCAATACTCCTTACACCTCTTAGGTGCACTCTAACCCAATACTCCTTACACCTCTTAGGTGGACTCTAACCCAATACTCCTTACACCCCTTAGGTGCACTCTAACCCAATACTCCTTACACCTCTTAGGTGGACTCTAACCCAATACTCCTTACACCTCTTAGATGGACTCTAACCCAATACTCCTTACACCTCTTAGGTGGACTCTAACCCAATACTCCTTACACCTCTTAGGTGCACTCTAACCCAACACTCCTTACACCTCTTAGGTGGACTCTAACCCAATACTCCTTACACCTCTTAGGTGCACTCTAAACCAATACTCCTTACACCTCTTAGGTGGACTCTAACCCAATACTCCTTACACTTCTTAGGTGCACTCTAACCCAATACTCCTTACACCTCTTAGGTGCACTCTAACCCAATACTCCTTACACCTCTTAGGTGCACTCTAACCCAATACTCCTTACACCTCTTAGGTGCACTCTAGCCCAATACTCCTTACACCTCTTGGGTAGACTCTAACCCAATACTCCTTACACCTCTTAGGTGGACTCTAACCCAATACTCCTTACACCCCTTAGGTTTACTCTAACCCAATACTCCTTACACCTCTTAGGTGGACTCTAACCCCATAACCCTTACACCTCATACGTGGACTCTAACCCAATACTCCTTACACCTCTTAGGTGGACTCTAACCTAATACATCTTACACCTCTTAGGTGCACTCTAACCCAATACTCCTTACACCTCTTAGGTGGACTCTAACCCAATACTCCTTACACCTCTTAGGTGCACTCTAAATCAATACTCCTTACACCTTTTAGGTGGACTCTAACCCAATACTCCTTACACCTCTTAGGTGCAATCTAACCCAATACTCCTTACACCTCTTAGGTGCACTCTAACCCAATACTCCTTACACCTCTTAGGTGCACTCTAACCCAATACTCCTTACACCTCTTAGGTGCACTCTAGCCCAATACTCCTTACACCTCTTGGGTAGACTCTAACCCAATACTCTTTACACCTCTTAGGTGGACTCTAACCCAATACTCCTTACACCCCTTAGGTTTACTCTAACCCAATACTCCTTACACCTCTTAGGTGGACTCTAACCCCATAACCCTTACACCTCATACGTGGACTCTAACCCAATACTCCTTACACCTCTTAGGTGGACTCTAACCTAATACATCTTACACCTCTTAGGTGCACTCTAACCCAATAGACCTTGCACCTCTTGGGTAGACTCTAACCAATACTCCTTACACCTCTTAGGTGGACTCTAACCCAATACTCCTTACACCTCTTAGGTGGACTCTAACCTAATACATCTTAGACCTCTTAGGTGCACTCTAACCCAATACTCCTTACACCTCTTAGGTGCACTCTAACCCAATACTCCTTACATCTCTTAGGTGGACTCTAACCCAGTACACCTTACACCCCTTAGGTGCACTCTAACCCAATACTCCTTACACCTCTTAGGTGGACTCTAACCCAATACTCCTTACACCTCTTAGGTGCACTCTAACCCAATACTCCTTACACCTCTTAGGTGGACTCTAACCCAATACTCCTTACACCTCTTAGGTGCACTCTAACCCAATACTCCTTACACCTCTTGGGTAGACTCTAGCCCAATACTCCTTACACCTCTTAGGTGGACTCTAACCCAATACTCCTTACACCCCTTAGGTTTACTCTAACCCAATACTCCTTACACCTCTTAGGTGGACTCTAACCCCATACTCCTTACACCTCATACGTGGACTCTAACCCAATACTCCTTACACCTCTTAGGTGGACTCTAACCTAATACATCTTACACCTCTTAGGTGCACTCTAACCCAATACTCCTTACACCTCTTGGGTAGACTCTAACCCAATACTCCTTACACCCCTTAGGTTTACTCTAACCCAATACTCCTAACACCTCTTAGGTGGACTCTAACCTAATACATCTTACACCTCTTAGGTGCACTCTAACCCAATACTCCTTACACCTCTTAGGTGCACTCTAACCCAATACTCCTTACATCTCTTAGGTGGACTCTAACCCAATACACCTTACACCCCTTAGGTGAATTCTAACTCAACACTCCTTACGCCTCTTAGGTGGACTCTAACCCAATACTCCTTACACCTCTTAGGTGGACTCTAACCCAATAGACCTTGCACCTCTTAGGTGGACTCTAACCCACTACTCCTTACACCTCTTAGGTGGACTCTAAGCCAATATTACTTACACCTCTTAGGTGGACTCTAACCCAATAGACCTTGCACCTCTTAGGTGGACTCTAACCCAATACTCCTTACACCTCTTAGGTGGACTCTAACCCATTACTCCTTACACCGCTTAGGTGGACTCTAACCCAATAGACCTTGCACCTCTTAGGTGGACTCGAACCCACTACTCCTTACACCTCTTAGGTGGACTCTAAGCCAATATTACTTGCACCTCTTAGGTGGACTCTAACCCAATAGACCTTGCACCTCTTAGGTGGACTCTAACCCAATACTCCTTACACCTCTTAGGTGGACTCTAACCCAATACTCCTTACACCGCTTAGGTGGACTCTAACCCAATAGACCTTGCACCTCTTAGGTGGACTCTAACCCACTACTCCTTACACCTCTTAGGTGGACTCTAAGCCAATATTACTTGCACCTCTTAGATGGACTCTAACCCAATACTCCTTACACCTCTTAGGTGGACTCTAACCTAATACATCTTAGACCTCTTAGGTGCACTCTAACCCAATACTCCTTACACCTCTTAGGTGCACTCTAACCCAATACTCCTTACATCTCTTAGGTGGACTCTAACCCAGTACACCTTACACCCCTTAGGTGCACTCTAACCCAATACTCCTTACACCTCTTAGGTGGACTCTAACCCAATACTCCTTACACCTCTTAGGTGCACTCTAACCCAATACTCCTTACACCTCTTAGGTGGACTCTAACCCAATACTCCTTACACCTCTTAGGTGCACTCTAACCCAATACTCCTTACACCTCTTGGGTAGACTCTAGCCCAATACTCCTTACACCTCTTAGGTGGACTCTAACCCAATACTCCTTACACCCCTTAGGTTTACTCTAACCCAATACTCCTTACACCTCTTAGGTGGACTCTAACCCCATACTCCTTACACCTCATACGTGGACTCTAACCCAATACTCCTTACACCTCTTAGGTGGACTCTAACCTAATACATCTTACACCTCTTAGGTGCACTCTAACCCAATACTCCTTACACCTCTTGGGTAGACTCTAACCCAATACTCCTTACACCCCTTAGGTTTACTCTAACCCAATACTCCTAACACCTCTTAGGTGGACTCTAACCTAATACATCTTACACCTCTTAGGTGCACTCTAACCCAATACTCCTTACACCTCTTAGGTGCACTCTAACCCAATACTCCTTACATCTCTTAGGTGGACTCTAACCCAATACACCTTACACCCCTTAGGTGAATTCTAACCCAACACTCCTTACGCCTCTTAGGTGGACTCTAACCCAATACTCCTTACACCTCTTAGGTGGACTCTAACCCAATAGACCTTGCACCTCTTAGGTGGACTCTAACCCACTACTCCTTACACCTCTTAGGTGGACTCTAAGCCAATATTACTTACACCTCTTAGGTGGACTCTAACCCAATAGACCTTGCACCTCTTAGGTGGACTCTAACCCAATACTCCTTACACCTCTTAGGTGGACTCTAACCCATTACTCCTTACACCGCTTAGGTGGACTCTAACCCAATAGACCTTGCACCTCTTAGGTGGACTCGAACCCACTACTCCTTACACCTCTTAGGTGGACTCTAAGCCAATATTACTTGCACCTCTTAGGTGGACTCTAACCCAATAGACCTTGCACCTCTTAGGTGGACTCTAACCCAATACTCCTTACACCTCTTAGGTGGACTCTAACCCAATACTCCTTACACCGCTTAGGTGGACTCTAACCCAATAGACCTTGCACCTCTTAGGTGGACTCTAACCCACTACTCCTTACACCTCTTAGGTGGACTCTAAGCCAATATTACTTGCACCTCTTAGATGGACTCTAACCCAATAGACCTTGCACCTCTTAGGTGGACTCTAACCCACTACTCCTTACACCTCTTAGGTGGACTCTAAGCCAATATTACTTGCACCTCTTAGGTGGACTCTAACCCAATAGACCTTGCACCTCTTAGGTGGACTCTAACCCACTACTCCTTACACCTCTTAGGTGGACTCTAACCCACTACTCCTTACACCTCTTAGGTGGACTCTAACCCACTACTCCTTACACCTCTTAGGTGGACTCTAAGCCAATATTACTTACACCTCTTAGGTGGACTCTAACCCACTACTCCTTACACCTCTTAGGTGGACTCTAAGCCAATATTACTTACACCTCTTAGGTGGACTCTAACCCACTATTCCTTACACCTCTTAGGTGGACTCTAAGCCAATATTACTTACACCTCTTAGGTGGACCCTAACCCAATACTCCTTACACCTCTTAGGTGGACTCTAAGCTAATATTACTTACACCTCTTAGGTGGACCCTAACCCAATACTCCTTACACCCTAACTCGGTCCCGTCTTCCAAAATGTAAACAACCTAACTTGTCCCGTTTTCCAAAATATGAACAACTTAACTCATTCCTATATGAAATTAATCTCAATATAGTTCATTTTAAAAGACTTGTGACTTTCAGCAGATGCAAAACGATATTGCATTTTCTTGCTTTGTAAACTCCACAAATAAAGTCGTTGAAAATTGGTGTATTATTAAAACATATATAATTCTAAATAAATAAAAAGCTTTTAAAATGCCAAAATGCGTAATCTGTAACAACGTTTGTTCTCTTTTGAAGAGCTATCAGCAATGCGCGTTCACAACCAACTATTTGTGCTCAGTGCAACTCAATTTTTCGTAACAGTGATGACATACCACTTTACACTTCACTATGCTCAGAGTATTATAATGTTTCGTACTATATGCTACGATACTGATATAGGTTGTTGACAGTATATGCTACGGTACTGAGTTGGCTTGCTGACAATACATGCTATGAGACTGAGTTGGCTTGATGACAGTATATGCTACGAGACTGAGTAGGCTTGCTGACTGTATATGCTACAGTACTGAGTTGGCTTGCTGACAGTTTACGCTACGAGACCGAATTGGCTTGCTGACAGTACATGCTACGCGACCGAATTGCCTTGCTGACAGTATATGCTACGAGAACGAGTTGGCTTGCTGACAGTATATGCTACGGTACTGTAATAGGTTGTTGACAGTATATGCTACAAGACCGAGTTGGCTTGCTGACAGTATATGCTACGGTACTGAGTTGACTTGCTGACAGTATATGCTACGGTACTGAGTGGTATTGCTGATAGTATATGCTACGAGACTGAGTTTGCTTGCTGACAATATATGCTTCAGGACTGAGTTGGCTTGCTGACGGTATATGCTACGGTACTGTGTTGGCTTGCTGACAGTATATGCTTCGGAACTGAGTTGGTTTGCTGATAGTATATGCTACGAGACTGAGTTGGCTTGCAGACAATATATGTTTTGGAACTTAGTTGGCTTGCTGACAGTATATGCTAAGGTACTTAGTTGGCTTGCTGACAGTATATGCTACGGGACTGAGTTGGCTTGCTGACAGTTTTTGTACGAGACTGAGTTGGCTTGCTAACAATATATGATTCGGGACTGAGTTGGCTTGCTGACAGTATATGCTACGAGACTGAGTTGGCTTGCTGACAATATATGCTTCCTGACTGAGTTGGCTTGCTGACAGTATGTGCTACGGACTGAGTTAGCTTGCTGACAGTATATGCTATGGTACTGAGTTGGCTTGCTGACAGTATATGCTACGAGACTGAGTTGGCTTGCTGACAACATATGCTTCGGGACTGAGTTGGCTTGCTGACAGTATATGCTACGGTTCTGAGTTGACTTGCTGATAGTATATGCTACGAGACTGAGTTTGCTTGCTGACAATATATGCTTCGGGACTGAGTTGGCTTGCTGACAGTATATGCTACGGTACTGTGTTGGCTTGCTGACAATATATGCTACGGTACTGAGTTGACTTCTGACAGTATGCTACCAGACTCAGTTGTCTTGCTGACAGTAATTGCTTCGGGATTGATTTGGCTTGCTGACAGTATATGCTACGGTACTGAGTTGGCTTGCTGATAGTATATCCTACGAGACTGAGTTGGCTTGCTGACAATATATGCTTCGGGACTGAGTTGGCTTGCTGACAGTATATGCTTCGGGATTGAGTTGGTTTGCTGACAGTATATGCTACGAGACTGAGTTGGCTTGCTGAAAATATATGCTTCGGGGCTTAGTTGGCTTGCTGACAGTTTATGCTACGGTATTGAGTTGGTTTGCTGACAGTATATCCTTCGGGACTGAGTTGGCTTGCTGACAGTATATGCTACGGGACTGAGTTGGCTTGCTGACAGTATATGCTTCGGGACTGAGTTGGCTGTTTGACAATATATGCTTTGGGCCTGAGTTGGCTTGCTGACAGTATGTGCTACGGGACTGATTTGGCTTGCTGACAGTATATGCTACGAGACCGAGTTGGCTTGCTGATAATATATGCTTCGTGACTGAGGTGGCTTGCTGACAGTATGTGCTACGGGACTGAGTTGGTTTGCTGACAGTGTATGCTTCGGACCTGAGTTGGCTTGCTGACAGTATATGCTTCGGGCCTGAGTTGGTTTGCTGACAGTATATGCTTCGGGCCTGAGTTGGCTTGCTGACAGTATATGCTTCGGGCCTGAGTTGGTTTGCTGACAGTATATGCTTCGGGCCTGAGTTGGCTTGCTGACAGTATATGCTTCGGGACTGAGTTGGCTTGCTGACAATATATGCTACGGGTCTGAGTTGTTTTGCTGACAGTATGTGCTACGGGATTGAGTTGGCTTGCTGCTGACAGTATATGTTACGGGACTGAGTTGGGCTCTTGACATTTTACTCCTAAAGATAATGGAATTAGGATGCGTTCGTTTGGTTACAGGCTCCGAAAGTTTCAACATCTACTACAAAACAAAATTTTAAGTTAATCTTACTAATTCTTTTACACTTTTTAACACTACTTAACGAGTGACTACTTACCGTAGTAGTTTTATTGATTATTTTTCTCGAGAGGACTATGTGCCCTCTCCAAAGCGGTTAATTTGGTGGTCTGGAAGTGCGGGGCTTATTTTGTTGTATATGTTAAAGCTTTCTGCATTGTGTAGCTTTTGTTAAAAAATAATTATTGGGCCAAAGGAGGATACAAAGGTTTAAGGTTCAGCCTTCTGTAATTATCCTACTATTTACTCGAACATCCCGACCGAGAATTCTTCCACAGCCAAAGGATACTTATAGGCTATGCAGCATTTCCAGATTTTGGAAGACTGTCGTGGACAGGTTAAGGAAGTCAGGCGTCCACCGATGTTTCTTATCCTATGTGTGGATATCAGGGAATTTTTCATCCGTTGTTAGGGCTGTACGAAGTTACAATTATAAAGTGGAGGGTTTACTGTATAAATCTTATAGATAGTTGTGCAATAATTTCATATAGGACAGGAGGAGGTAAATAGAATTAATTCGGCATTCGAACTTAAAAAGCTACCCATACAACGCTGGGTAAGTTAGCTAGTATTATAATAAAGCAAACAAATGAATGATAGGCTCATTTAAAGCAATTATAATACCTAAAACAAATAACAAAACAAAAGCAGTTGGAATTAGAAAGTTAAAATGGTGGGCCTAGTCTTTGTTGAAGAGGTAACGAGCCTATATGGTACAATGATGATATAGATTATGATGATGGTGATTATGATGGTAATGAGAAGATGAAATGATGTGGATAATAATAATTATATGATGATGAAATGATGACGACGATGATATGATAATGACGATGAGATGATGATAATGATGATGTAATGATAAAGATGATATGGTGATGGTGAGATGATGATGAGATGATTTTAACTGGCACAGTAGTCGATAAAGATTCATCATGGTTGTGCTAAGTGATAACCTCTAATTTACTTCACGACATATTAATTTTTAAATTCATTGCGTTGAGCACGTTATTAGATCTGTACCTCATAGCCATAGTATGATCTAAAGATGCACAAGTCGTGCGAGTCATTAAGGTCATGCCATAAACGCGCTAATGGGTTATCGACAAGGAGAAACAGCCTTACTGTTATTAAACGAATATGGGGTGAAGTACATGGAGTATGTAGGTACCGTTGTCAACCAGAAGATTACTGTGGTAATCCTTTCCTCCCCTCAGGGTAATCCTCCCTCGCGTACACCAACAGTCACCGCTTCAAAAAGGTTTACTGTGCTTACCCAGACAATGACAGCAAGGCTACCTAACTTTAAAAATCTAATGTGTTACATTAACATGACTTTCTCTATTCACCATCGTGTATTACTTTCTCTACCACGCACATAAGTAGGTAGAGAAGGTATTCTTTTCATCCAAAAATTCCATACGAGATTTTACCTGAAATACATGTTTTGATGCCTCTGAATACCCCTGCGTGTATGTAAACAGTATAACTCAGAAACAAAAAGTCGGACAAACGTCAAACTTAGTATTTAAGTTCAGTAACATTCAAGATGCGACACAAAATTTTCTAGAAAATCCTCCCATCCCAAACTACCTCTTTCATGGAACATTTTTCGATTACTTCTTGATTTCCTGAAAAATGGTACCAAAGATTTTGATTAAAATACTATATATTAAAGAAATTTATATGCCAAATAAAATGTGTATCTTGAATTTTCTGGTAATAGACGTGAAGTCCTCTTCGGAAGGAATTTTATATCGTGTATTACTGATAAACGTTAAGCGACAGATGAAAGCGCACTACACAAAAATATAGATCTCTTTAAAACACGCAGTTTATTTCAATGATTTGTGGCATAAGCAATTTCCGAGATATCCGTTATTAATGGTTTGAACTGTTCAATTTGTTGTCTTTCTTGTTCTGTCGATATTCATTGTTTCTTGCGGTTGCATGGAAAGAATATGAAATTTTAAAGCATAGCGTCCAGTTCTTAAACATTTGACCACATCTATTCTCTTTGTATCTCTTTTTGTAAGCATGTCGCAGTGTGTGTGTATCTGTCTGTCTATCTGTTGTGACGGTCCACATGACCGATAAGCTTGAAGTCATATATAACTTAAATGTTTACAGAAGAATAAATGAATAGAGGCAAAGCGGCGGCGTAATAATATGATGAATGCGTATTAAGCAAGAGACAAAAGCAACTTAGCTTAAACCCAAGCCTGACAGAGTATTTTGTTGAAGAAGTTAAACGGGATTTGTGACACAGCTGCAATACACATGTGCAAGAAAAGGTCATTAAAGGCATTACAGCCGACGTCCGCCGATCATTATGGATGAGTTGATCAGATGCTATTCATTATTTGCTGTGACAGCCGAGCAGGGTCTACCAGGGAGTGGCTTGTCCTGCACATCCTTTTCACCACTTTTGAATCGCTGTACCCAGCGCCTCACATTACTCACATCTACTGTGTCGTCTCCATACACCTTCAGCAAGCATCAATGGGTTTCAATTGGCGAAATTTGTTCAGCAGTAAGGAATTCAATCACACATCTCTGTTTCGTACGCACCTCGATGTCAGTAGCCGGTTTGGAACGCTCTCCGACTACTACTATCTGTCGAAATTGAAGTTGAGTTTCATTTATGGACGCTCTTTAACTGCTGTGGTCCTTAGCGTCCCATTCTATATTGGGCGTGAAAGACCGGAAAATTCGCTCAGAAGTCTCTTTATCAGGCTTGAGGTTCTTTTACGTGCTCTAAATCTTCGACACGGGACACCGGCTTTACTTCCCTTCCGAAAGAAGCCATGATAAGGATTTTACGCCCGAAAAAATCCATCGCTGCTATGTGACAACAAAACTAATAGGACACTGGCGGAAAAATACAACAATTAATACTGCACCAATAACCTGGGTCGGGCACTCAGAAAGCAACTAAAATAATGAGACTTTTACTTTGGGAATTACCTTGTAATGTAGCTATTTCCGCTACGCTTTTTTCTCGATTATAATGAAGTAGATAAAAATCTGATGTGTTACAATCACATGACTTTCTATACTCTTGTACAAACTATTTTTACAAACGCTTATCCTACATATGCTTCATGTTAATCGATATATCGAGATGTTAATCTTATTGCTAATTTTCTTGTAGATGTTAGGGGAATTTGTAGCGATAGTCAAATATTTTAAGAGCTGGTTGCTATGTGGAGTATTCCATTCTCTTTGCATTGCCAGGACAACAAAAATGAATAACGAATTTGAGTAAAAGTATAAGTATTGGAAAATTTAAGGGAATAAAAAGCAATATCTCAAAAATAGTTCACTCAACAAAAAAATGTATATGACATAAATTGTGTATTTTAACGCGATTTACGTTTTTTGTGTAGTAAAATTTTGTCTATCTCTTATGATTTATCAGTTATGCAAAAGTCGTTCACAATGAAGAATACTTTTGGAGACATTCCCAGAAAATTCGAGATATACATTTCATTTGTCATGAAAATATCTTAAACATATGATATTTTAATCATAATCGTTAGAGCCATTTTTGAGAAAATTAAAATTTTGGAAAAATGTTCCATGTGAAGAGTAATCTGGGGAGGGGAATTTTCTTGAAAACCTTCGTGTTGCATCTCTGGAAGATACTGAACGTAAATACCAAGTTTGGAGTTCACCCGACTGTTCGTTTCTGAGTTATGCGGTTCACACACACGGACACGTTTCCAAAAATGCTGTTTTTGATTCAGGGGATCTCAAAACATATATTTACGGTGAAATCTCGGTCTCCAATTTTTGTGTGGAATACAATACTTCCCCTACTGACTATACGTAGTAGAGAAAGTAAAAGATCTGATGTGTTACACTCATATGACTTTCTCTACTCGTGTACAAACTATTTTTAGAAACGCTTATTCTCCATATGCTTCATGTTAATCGAGATGTTAATCTTATTGCTAATTTTCTTGTAGATTCAAGTGGAATTGGTAGGCTTTAAGCTGTAGTAAAATATTTTAAGAGCTGGTTGCTATGTGGAGTAGTCCATTCTCTTTGCATTACCAGGACAAAAAAAATCTGATGTGTTACACTCACATGACTTTCTCTACTCTTGTACAAACTATTTTTACAAACGCTTATTCTCCATATGCTTCATGTTAATCAAGATGTTAATCGTATTGCTAATTTTCTTGTAGGTGCAAGGGGAATATGGTAGGTTTTAAGCGATAGTCAAATATTTTAAGCACTGGTTGCTATGTGGTGCATTCCATTCTCTTTGATGTCCAGGACATAAAAAAATGAATAACGAATTTGCGAAAAAGTATAAGTATCGGAAAATTTAAGCGAATAACAAGCAATATCTCGAAAACGGTTCACTCAACAAAAAAATGTATAGGACATAAATTGTGTATTTTAACGCGATCTACATTTTTTGTGTAGTAAACTTTTGCCTATCTCTTATGGTTTACCAGTTATGCAAAAGTCGTTCACAATGTAGATCGGGTTAAAATACACAATTTATATCATATACATTTTTACTTGCTCTACTACGTATAGTAAGTAGGGGAAGTATTGTATTCCACCCAAAAATTCGATACCGAGGTTTCACCGGAAATATATGTTTTGAGACCCCCTGAATCCAAAAAAAAGCATTTTTGGAAACATGTACCTGTGTGTGTGTGTGTGTCTGTGAACAGCATAACTCAGAAACGAACAGTCAGATAAACCCCAAACTTTGTATTTAGGTTCAGTATTTTCCAGAGATGCGACACGAAGGTTTTCAAGAAAATCCCCCCACCCCAGATTACCCTTTACATAGAACATTTTTCGAAAATTTTAATTTTCCAAAAATGGCTCTAACGATTTTGATTATAATATCACATGTATAAGATGCTTTCATGACAAATAAAATGTATATCTTGAATTTTCTGGGAATGTCTCCAAAAGTATTCTTAATTGTGAACGACTTTTGCATAACTGGTAAACCATAAGAGATAGACAGAGGTTTACTACACAAAAAATGTAGATCGCGTTAAAATATACAATTTATGTCACATTTTTTTTGTCGAGTGAACCATTTTCGAGATATTGCTTGTTATTCCCTTAAATCTTTCAATACTTATTTTCTCAAATGGGAATTCGTTATTCATTTTTTTGTCTTGGATATGTAAAGAGTATTAATCTGTGGCAAAGGGAGTGGTGCCGCACCTAGCAGCCAGCTCTTAAGATAATGTCGATGCTTAAAGGCTGCTGTATTTCTATATTGCCCTTGCAATTACAAAACAAGGGAATCATAGTACGCCTTAAGCGGTAGTCAAATATTTTTAGAACTGGTCGCTATGTGTAAAATGTAATTCTCTTTGCATGTCAAAAGGTCGTTTCTGCAAATGTCTATCTCGGTTAATATGAAATAGATGGAGAATAAGATTTTGTAAAAATAGTTTGTACAAGAGTAGAGAAAGTCATGTGAATGTAACACATCAGATTTTTTTTGTATGGTGAACAATTTTCGAGATATTGCTCGTTATTCCCTTAAATTTTCCAATACTTATGCTTTTTCTCAAATTCGTCATTCATTTTTACTTTCTCTACTACGTACAGTAAGTAGGGGAAGTATTGTATTCCACCCAAAAATTCGATACCGAGATTTCACCGGAAATACATGTTTTGAGACACCCTGAATCCAAAAAAGCATTTTTGGAAACATGTCCGTGTGTGTGTCTGTGTGTCTGTGTCTGTCTGTCTGTGAACAGCATAACTCAGAAACGAACAGTCGGATAAACACCAAACTTGGTATTTAGGTTCAGTATCTTCCAGAGATGCGACACGAAGGTTTTCAAGAAAATCCCCCACCCCAGATTACCCTTTACATGTAAGATTTTTCGAAAATTTTAATTTTCTCAAAAATGGCTCTAACCATTTTTATTAAAATGTCATTGGTTTAAGATATTTTCATGACAAATGAAATGTATATCTTGAATTTTCTGGGAATGTCTCCAAAAGTATTTTTCATTGTGAAGGACTTTTACATAACTGGTAAACCATAAGAGATAGACAAAATTTTACTACACAAAAATGTAGATCTCGTTAACATACACAATGTATGTCATATACATTTTTGTTGTTGAGTGAACCATTTTCGAGATATTGTTGTTATTCCCTTAAATTTTTCAATACTTATTTTCTAAAATGGGAATTCGTTATTCATTTTTTTTTGTCTTGGATATGCAAAGAGTATTAATCTGTGGCAAAGAGAATGGCGCTGCACCTAGCAACCAGCTATTAAGAGATATGTATGTGCTTAAAGGCTACTGTATTTCTATATTGCCCTTGTAAGTATATTTTCCCCTTACATCTACAAGAAAATTAGCAATAAGATAGTCAGCAAATGTTTATCTCGATTAACATGAAGCATATGGAGAATAAGCGTTTATAGAAATAGTTTGTACAAGAGTAGAGAAATTCATGTGAGTGCAACACATCAGATTTTTAATGAAAGGAAAGGAATGTGCCGTAATTTACTGTATGGATAATAAGTTGTCTATTGTAAAAGATATGTAAAGTGTGTCGAATACGAACCGCTTTTACTGAATTTTACTTGTTTTGAAATAGAGTCATTGTAAATGTATTTAGGCTTATGAATACTGCCCTATTTTTACTTTATAATTAGCACAACAGCCGTAAATGGTAACGTTCCCAAGTGGGAGCGTAGCAATGTTTAACCGTAGGCATGAAGGAGAAAAGTCTGTTGCCGTAAAGTCCATTTAGTAAACGCGAGTGCAGTTGCTTCACAAAGGAAAGGCAGTCTACCCACTAGTAGTGACTCTTATAAATCCATATTTACAGAAAAGGCAAACTTTCGATCCTTTCCCTTGAGGACCAATAGCAACTCTGATTTTAAGGAAGTGACAAACATATGTTGACTCCACGTGGAGTGTGAGTTAATAAAGTTTGGAATTCCAGCTTTTGTGTTTCATTAGTTACATAAGTTCGTTCAGTGTGTCACTAAGTGGAGGCCGTGGGAGGAAAATGTAGGGGTAAATGCGCTGAGTAAGATGGCTCAGCGGTAACGTGTGAGGTTCGCACTCGACAGTAAGTTTTATCTCCCGCATTTACAGAGACTCTAGGTGCCAAATATAGTAGGGTATGTGATTAGAAATTATATATAATGTAGTATGTACGTGTATCTATTGTCACGCCAGACACATTATTGTGTCGTTGGCGACAGTATTATTGGGGTAATTCTCTCGGCTGTGAGTTTGAAGTTCATCTGGCGTGACGACTCGCCACATTCTTGGCTGGCGATCCTGGCCAGGGATGGAGAGAATGGGGGAAGTGAGCGTTACTTCTTTGTGTTGTATGTTAGCGTCACTTTTGGTCGAGTGTTGGGTCTGAAAGGCTATATGTGAAGTCGTGTGAATGTAGCCTCGTGTGTGTAGCATCTCCCTTTAATTTCTTCCCCTTATTTTTTGTGTGTGATGTAGGGGCACCGTGTTTATACTGAACAAACCACATTAATGTGATTATTGTGAAATTCTGTGTATTTTGTTATAACTATCCCACGCCTGCTCTGGAATGTGTAGTTTAAGATTCTGGTCCTCTTGTTACCTCTGCAGTTATGCCTCCCAATGTATATGTTGGGGTAACTAAAATTTATTATCTAGTTACAAACCTTTTGGCCTTACCCCCATATATACAAAGGATTCAAACATCGAAATGTTTGAGTAGTATTTAAGAATCATAGCATTCTTTTGTATTTAAGATTACAATATTGCTATATATATTATTAGTTTGTAATATAAAAAATAAAATAATTTAAAACAAAAGCGTCGGGGAAAAAACTCACAACAGAAAAAATAATGCAAATGAAATGCCAGGTAACGTTCAATCAGGTAAAAATAATGATCATGACAGTAAAGACCATAGTCGTTTGGGAATACTACTCACTTCACTTGTTTTTAGAGACAGAAAGTCAGTCTAGTAAGAGATGGTGATGTAAGAGGTTGCAACTTTGCAGAAGGGACCGAGGAGGGAAGGTCCTGTGTTGTAAAACGATTATAAGGGTTCCTCAAAGAAGGATGCCGAACCGTACACGCTTTAACTAGACAACGAGATCTTACAAAGGAAATGAGAAAAGAAAAATCGCAAACTTCCCAGAATGTTCCATCAGATATGTACTTACATTTTGAAATCCACGGTGTGAAATATTTCGACAATTGCTAATACTACAAAATAAACTTTGTATTTTAATGACCTATACACTTTTTCTGCAGCTTGTGTGCTTATATCTATTATGGTTTCATACTTATACAATATTCAAATAAAGTGACAGGGATTTCTCAGGCTTAGTTACAGAGCTCAAGGTATCTTATTCCTTATGTCAATATATTAAACAGAGGATGTTTTATTGAAAATTATTAAAGTAGATTTTAATTATGGAATGTGGAATTTCCCTGAAAATCGTTGTGTTGTACTTTGAAAGATACTGAACTTAAAAAACTAGTTTAGTATTTCTCTAACTTTCGTTTTTGAGTTATGCTATTTACAAACAGACAGACATATGCATAGAAGTTTTTTTCAATTTGTTGTTTTTGGATTCAGTAATCCTCAAAACTCGTGTTTCCAGTGAAATCTCGATATCGAATTTTTGGGTGGAATATATGCTTTCTCTATCTACCAGATACGCGGTAGCAAATGTAATAATAGCTGCAATGAAAGTAAAATACTAATTATTAACTTCCTTATAACCTCCATAAAATGTCATTTACCTCCTCTACTGGGGAAGTATTGTATTCCATCCAAAAATTCGTTGTCGAGATTTTACTGGAAAAGCACGTCTCGAGGCGCCCTGAATAAAAAACAAAACAAAAAAAAGGATTTTTGGAAACATGTCCGTGAATGTGTTTCGTGAGTCTGTCTTTGTGAACAGCATAAGTCAAAAAAGAAAAACTGGATAAATACCAAAGGTTCAATAGGTTCAATATCTTCAAAAAATGCAACACAAAAATTTTCAAGAAATCATCACCCCCAAAACTAACGTTTACGTGGAGCTTTTCGAAAATTTTGATTTTCTAAAAATTGGCTCTAACGATTTTGATTAAAATGCCATATATTAAACATATTTACATGACAAAACCTATATCTTAAATTTTCTGGGAGTAGCTGTGAAGTCCATTTATTCGGAAGGAATTCGTATAATCTATATAACTGGTAAGGTTAAGCGAAAGATGAGAACGTACTGTATAAAAAAGATATATCTCTTTAAGAAATAAACAATTTACTTAAAATAAGCTTTTTGTGGCATAAGCCATTTCTGAAATATCCGTTATTAAAGGTTGCAGTTGTTCAACACTTGTCATTCTTGTAAAGTCCCATCGATTTTCAGTTGTTTCTCGCGATGTCATGTAAACAGTATGGAATTTTAAGGCCAATGATAACGTGAAGTAGGTTTTTTGCTTCACTTACTAGCACCAGGTATTGTACAAAGTTTCCGGTGGTCTTCGCCCCAACTTTGCTTTTCGGTGGCCTTCGCCCCAACGTTTAGGAACAAACTTTGTATTTTAATGCTTCTTTAAATAGTTTATATATTTATGTTTGCCTCGGCTGCGTCAGTATTAATTTTGCAGAAACATGTTTCTCTTAACAGGGTGATACGACTAAGGAATGTAGGCTTACACAAATCAAAATTTTCACTTCACTCCATTTATTAATCCTCTACACGATTAAACAACACTTCACTGATATAGAGTGCTGTGAGATTACTTATTAATTGCACTTTTAAACATGTAACCTTCATAATATTCTCGCCGTATTGAATTTTTGTCTCACACTGGATACGTACGCGTCAAGCGTCCGGTTAGGAACGCTGTCTACAAGCAACTGACTTCTGAATTTGTAAAATTGTCTCTATTTCAGTTTATGATTGGCTAATCGTACCCCAATGGAATACTTTTATTTAACTTAAGCTTTTTCTGGTTGTTGATTGGCTATTTTATAAACTGTTTAAAAATATTACATTATTGTTTCCAAGAATTACTAGTAACACTATTAAACTTTCCAATTCATTATTGCCTCAAGGTTACCTCACTGTTATCTCATTGTTAGCAACTTTTGACCTATTTTCTCACAGCTCCTACATTATTAAATTACGTAATACATTCACAGATATATGTATACAATAATATAAACTTTAATCCAATGACTGTTACATACATTTTATATATTATATTATACACATATTGCTTTTTCTTAAATTTTTCCCTTGTTGTACCCAGTTTATGCAACTGTGGTTTACTGTTTTCATACCGCTTATTTCCGCTACACACATACACACACACAAACACCCATGCCCGTGGCGGCACTCGAACCCGTGACCCTCAGCTTGGCGGAGCGCCGGAGCGACCACTCTAGCGACCACGGCTACGAGGGCCGGCAACTTTAAGGTGGATGTTATTGAATTTATATATGATATAATTAGACTGATGTCATTTAAGTGTTAAAAATACTGCCTCAAACGAAATGTGTATTGTAGCTATTTTTGCAAAGGTTTATGTGGAATAAAAGGTGGCGCCGTAGCCGAGTGGCTAGACGGCTCGCCTCCCACCGAGGCGGACCGGGTTCAATCCCAGGGACCCGCATGTGGGATTTGTGGTGGACGAAGCGGCGTCTGGGCGGGTTTTCTCCGGGTTCTCCGATTTCCCCCGCCATTCATTCCACCAACTGCTCCATCATCACCTTTCCTTTCATCCATTTCACCAACATTTCGTTTCATCTACTTCCTTCATCCCATACCAGGCATCGGGCTGATCACCCATCCTGGATGCTCTGTCTGATCCATGAGTGTCTGCTTCTCGACGGGCCTCTGACCCCAGGCACCCGCTTGTAAGTCCTGGCGGTGTAAGTCCTACATAAGAGGAGGGTAAACAGATAATGAATGAATGAATGAATTATGTGGAATAAATGTAGTAAGAAAAGTAAGAATAATATGTATATCCATTAATAAAGATAGAGGGTAGAGAAAGTCATGTGAATGTATCACATCAGATTTTTCTAGATAAAATAGTAAAATCTTCCAGACTAAGGCCGTGGTCTACGCATAAAATTGTTAGATTGTTGCACCCGACATTTCGGTCAACTCTTTGGTTCCCCGCAAATGCTTCACAATTCATAGCTCACGCCAAGGTCAGAAGTGACTCATGATTGATTATTATTACTTTCTCTATCGTACCGTAGTAAGCAAAGAAGGTATTGCGTTCCACCCAAAAGTTCGAAACCGATTTCACCTGAGATACATGTTTTGTGGCCTCCTGATTAAAAAAAAAAGTTTTAGAAAATGGTCTGTGTTTGTTTGTGTCTGTGTGTATGTCTGTGAGCAGCATAACTCAAAAACGAATAGTCGAATCAACACCGAACATAGTATTTAGGTTCATTACCCTCCAAAGAGGCGAACGAAGCTTTTTAGGAAAATCCCCCCACTTCAAAGTACCCTTTACGTAGAACATTTTTCGAAATATTTTATTTTCTAAAAAATAGCTCAAAGATTTAGATTAAAATGCCACATATTAAGGGTATTTACATCACAAATAAAATATATTTCTTGAATCTTCTGAGAAGAGCCTATGAGGTCCTTTTCATTCAGAAGGAATTTTGTATACTCTTGTATAATGGCATACGCTAAGCAATAGTCGAAAGCGTACTACACAAAGAATGTAGATCTCTTCGAAACACACAAATTATTTCACATAAGATGTTTTGTGGCATAAGCCATTTCTGAAATATCCGTTATTAAAGGTATAAATTGTTCATTTCTTGGCCATTGTCTTAAAGTCCTTTCAACATTCAGTTGTTTCTCGCGATTGCATGGAAACAGTATGGAATTTTAAGGCCAGCGTATAGCGTCCAGCTCTTAAACATTTGACTATCGCTGTTCTCTTTGTACCCTAAGAAAGTGTGTAATGTAGCTATTTCTACAAAGGTTTACTTTGATAAAAATTTAATATATAGAAAATAAGCGTTAATAAAAACAGTTTATATACCCACTAATAAATGATACAGGGTACAGAAAGTCATGTGAATGTATCACATTCTCTGAATGCTATTAAATGTAACGGTAATTTAAAATCTACGGCGCTAATCCTCTAAACTCAATGAAATATAGCAACAGTACGTCTTGACTTGTGCACGTTTTACAGAAATTCTGCGCATGCGCAACTGGATAAGGTAATACATACGGGTCGTGCACGCTTGAAGAAGTGCACTAGCGGACGAAGCAGTTTCAAGACGTTCGCGGTGCTGCTGGACGTAGAGAAGGCTTTTGCCACAACGTGGCACGAAGGTCTTTTGTACAAACTCGAGGAGGCAGACATCCCTCCCGCCTATCTCGCCCTGATACGCAGTTTCCTCCGGGATTGCACTTTCAGGGTGAGAGTAGAGGGGAAGGTTTCATCAGTCCGTCCCATAGCCGCTTCTCTTCGCGGCCTACATATCGGACTTCCCTACGTAACCTAGGACTGTTTCGTGCCAGTAATGTCCTCATTGTGGTACAGAACAAGAATGCCCGATTCTGTTTCCCTCCACTACACAGCTCCGAGCCATTGGCAGGTAGAGCGAAAAGTGGAGGATGGCCATCAGCCCGGGGAAGAGCTCTGCGCTTCTCTTGGGGAAGGTCCGTCGTTGGCGGCCCGAGCGGTCTCTGAGACTGCGGCGGAAGAGAATTTCTTGGGTTACCTCGGAGTCACCCTCGACCGCGGGTGACATCAGGGCAAAGGTCGGCCTAGGCCACGCCGCTCTCAGGAAGCTGTGCCCTGTATTTCGCCCAACAATGCCTGCACACCTCAAACTACGCCTATATCAGGCGATTATCCCGCCCCTGATTCTGTATGGCTGTGAGGTCTGGGGATCGGCGGCAGCGACCACCATCCGCAGGCTGCAGACCGTCCAGAACAGGGCGTTTCGGATGATCTATGATACCGGGCGTAGATTCCCGTCACACATCCTACACACCCATTCCGGTCTCCCATACATCGTGAACGTTGCGCGGGAGAGAACCCGTACCATGTACTCGAAGCTTACCTACCATACCAACCAGCTGGTGCACTCCCTGAGTCGCTATGATCACAGGACACCAAGACGACGAAAGAGCTGCCGGCTATCAAAGAATGCCTTGGGCCCCCTGCCAATCACAAGCTTACCCAAGTTAAGCACCATCGGGCTTGGTCACTAGCTGGATGAGTGACCGTCTAGCGGTGCCCCGCCAGTCTGCTACCTTGGATATTCTCTAAACCCTAAACCAAATTCCATCCTGCTTTGCCGCCATGCCGGCCTGCTTAACTTGACGACCCGCAAGCGGCCGCCAAAGTTAAGGGCTTGGGCTTGGTCACCATCTGGACGCATGACCGCCCTGGTGGGTTCGCCGAGACCCAGCCAATTCCAGTATACAAAGCTAAACTCTGCCCATTGACCACAAACACAAAATATTACGTAAATCTTTATTTACCTACAGCAAGGGTGGCAAAAACGCCTTCCTTCCGTGAGTCACCAAATATGCAACACGCATTGCATCACTCAGCAGCATGTAAAAACAAAGGGACAGTGGCAGAGAGAGAACGGCGCCTGCCACCTCTGACCTGGGCGACTGCTCCCGATAGCGATTGCATACTATCACCACAATGTTACGTCAAGAGTGGCAGCACACTACGGCAGAAGTTTAAGTAACTGTAGTAGAAGTAATGAAAACGAGGGGAAAAAAATCCCCGCTTATAACAGACCATCCATAATTTCAGCTAAAATTTAATTTACACGTCACCTCGTTCTTGCTCTAACACGGTGTGCTTGATATTCACACATTAACATCCACAAAAAAAAGCTTTCTTTTACCAGGCAAACTATACATAGACAATGATAATAATGATCATAACAATGATAATGCTATTGTTGTTAGAAGCGGTTGCAGTTTAATCCTTTTGTTCACAATCACAACTATTATGTAGTGGATGGTATCTCACATTTTCAGAGCTCTTTGACTAAAGTTTTGTGAAGACCCAAAATGTACACTCACAAGCCGCTACTATGTAACATACATTTAACCTCTGAACGAGAATAATCGCGATAATTATGAATAAGTGCAATATATACTGTATTACGGTTTCACTCAGTTTGGTAGTCAGTGGGTCAGTCGTGAAAACCAAGTACTAAACCAAGTATTTCGGATAATTGGGGAAGGAATTAGCCTTCAGACTGCTAGGCAATTTTACCTCCTTAAACCACTGAGAGGAGTTTAGGCGAAAACCCGAATTAACACAATATAATCATCTTATGTTCTACCTAGAAAAATAAAATCATTTTAAAATAACAATTCTAATGTCTGGACATTTTTACCAACAATGTACCTCAAAATTAGCATTCTTAAACAAGCAACCGAATTACAAATTACAGTATTATTTTATTTTCCAGCATTGTACCGCATTATATGAAATAATTTGTTTTATTTTTTATTTTTCACTTTATTTCATGTTTTATTTTTCACTGGGATTCACAACTGCGTTTTAACATTTTTATAATGTACTACCAGTGTCGTTTAAGTTTTTTACATGGAGTTTTAAAATTCATGTTCAATTATTGTAACATATAAGACACGCTACTCTCTGTATTTTCTCCAGTGGGTATTTCAAATGAATTTCTTGCTACTCTCACACTTTGTTCTATTTTTTCCATAATTTTTTGTTGTACATAACTGACATCGACCTTTTAAAAGTTTCACCTTTTCTTTTCGACATGAATACACTTTACAATGCATACTAAGAGAGTACTGAACTGTTTCCACACAGTTTCAAACCAACAATGCATGCTAGAATAACTGAAAAACACAAGGTAGCCAACATAAAACTCTCAACATGCAGAAAATTTTGTGAGACATTAACTTCAATGAGGGGTCCCAGTGGACTCCAACTTGTATTTTATTTTTTTTAAAATTCTATTTATTGAACAACTTACGGAAGTATTTTATGATAATAAAGCTGATTAAATTTATAACACATTACCAAAAAGTTTAACACCTGGTCCAGCTGGACCCCACATAGCAGTCTGAAGGCAAGTAACGCTTCTTCCAGTGAACATGTTTGTAACCATCTCCTACTACTGTGAAGATATTGCGTTGAAAGTGTAAGCGCCACTCCCTTTTTCTTTCTATTCAGACACCTATTTTAGTTAACTCTTCATTTATTTCAGAGTAACTTCAAATATTAGACTTTTCACCCGTCCTCATTGTACAAGCATGGCAGGCTCTTATCTGCACATAAACAATGTAATTATTGGGATGGCACTGCGTGTTAAGGTCAGTGCGACCCCAGCCAGGATCGAAGTTCAACATTGTTTAATTGGACCAATAAATTATCGCAACTGTGTACGAGGGATGGGTGGGTGGGTGGGTGGGCTCCGAGCAAGTCCCTTTATTAACTACAAGCCTGGAATGGGATGACGCGGATCCGTCCGCAGTAAACACCGAACTTGTGGTTCTATTGTTGGCAGTTGTGAGCAGCTTCCGGGGGGTTAAACTGCGTGCAAATATTTATTCTATATCTCTTTGTGTCTTTTAATAAGAATAGCGTGACCAAATGTCCCCGTTTTTACTTACTCTATGTAGAGTAACTAGGGGAACAATTGTGTTCCAACAAAAACTTCGGTATCGAGTCTTCTCCGGAAATATATGCTTTAAGGTCCCTTGAACCGCCAAAACGTTTTAGAAAAAGGTTCATGTGCGCGTCTGAACACCATAACTAAAAAACAAACAGTCGGATAAATATCAAACCTCCGTATCTTCCAAACATTCGATATCAAGATTTCCAAGAAAATTCCCCTCACCCCAACTACTTTAAATGGAATATTTTTCGAAATTTTTGTTTTTCTAAAAAATGGCTTTGGCGCTTTTAATTAAAATACCGTATATTAAAGATATTTACATGACAAATAAAATGTATATCTTGAATTTTCTTTGAACAGCCTTTGAAGTTCTCGTCATTCGGAGGGAACTTTGTATAATCTTATGGAACTAATGGTAAACGTTACGTGATACACTAAAATATAATATATAAAAATCTGATGTGCTACACTCACATGAATTTCTCTACTCTTGTACAAACTATTTATACAAACGCTTATTCTTCATCTACTTCATGTTAATCGAGATAAACATTTGCAGAGTCTATCTTATTGCTAATTATTTCTTGTAGATGTAAGGGGAATATATATTTACAAGGGCAATTTGGAAATACAGTAGCCTTTAAGCACATACATATCTGTTAATAGTTGGTTGCTAGTTGCAGCACCATTCCCTTTCCCACAGATTAATACTCTTTGAATATCCAAGACAAGAAATGAATAACGAATTCCCATTTGAGAAAATAAGTATTGAAAAATTTAAGGGAATAACAAGCAATATCTCGAAAATGGTTCACTCAACAAAAAAATGCATATGACATAAATTGTGTATTTTAACGCGATTTACATTTTTAGAGTAGTAAAATTGTGTCTATCTCTTATGGTTTACCAGTTATGCAAAAGTCGTTCACAATGAAGAATACTTTTGGAGACATTCCCAGGAAATTCAATATATACATTTTATTTGTCATAAAATATCTTAAACATATGATATTTTAATCAAAATGGTTAGAGCCATTTTTGAGAAAATTAAAATTTTCGAAAAATCTTCCATGTAAAGGGTAATCTGGGGCGGGGGGATTTTCTTGAAAACCTTCGTGTCGCATCTCTTGAAGATACTGAAGCTAAATACCAAGTTTGGTGTTTATCCGACTGTTCGTTTCTGTGTTATGCTGTTCACAGACAGACAGATACACAGACAGACAGACAGACAGACAGACAGACACACAGGCACACACACGGACATGTTTCCAAAAATGCTTTTTTTGGTTTCAGGGGGTCTGAAAACATATATTTCCGGTGAAATCTCGGTATCAATTTTTTGGGTGGAATGCAATACTTCCCCTACTTACTGTACGTAGTAGAGAAAGTAAAAATGTATATAGATATCTTTAAAATATAAAATTTATTTCAAATAACTTATTTGTGGCAAGCCATTTCTGAGATACCTGTTATTAATTGTTAAAATTTTTCAATACTTGATAAGTCTTATAAAGTTATATCAATTTTCAGTATTTTCTCGCGATTGTATGGAAACACGCATTTAGCATTCAGTTCTTAAACATTTGACTGTCGCTGTCTCTTTCTATCTATAACAAAGTGTGTAAGATAGCTGTTTCTGCAAAAGTATATCTCAATTGAAACGAAGTAACTATAAAAATAATTAGCTTTGGTAAGAATAGTTTGCATGCCCAAAAATAAACGATAGAGGGTAAAGGAAGTCATTTGGATGTAACACATCAGCTTTTTTTTTACCCTCAATTCTGGTGTTACAGAAAAGGCTTTCGGTATGCGCATTCTACCACGGTTCCTATAGACAGTGCAGGCTTACACTACCCCCACTACCCCCAAAAAATGATGCCGAGATTTCACCGGAAATACATGTTTTGAGGTGTCATGAACCTCAAAAATATTTTTAGAAAAAAGTTCTGTGTGTGTGTGTTTGCGTCTACAATATAATTCAAAAAACAAAGAGTCGCTTAAATACAAACTTATTTAAGTTCAGGACCTTCCAAAGATGCGGCCCGAAGATTTTGAAGAAATCTCTACTTCATACTACACCTTACATGGAAAGTTATTCCCTATTTTTTGATATTCTGAAAAATGGCTAACGATTTTGATTAACATACCATATTTTAATAGCATATTTTTATGACTAAAATATGTATAGGTATATACCGGGTGAGTCTTCTCAGCCTGCGAATTGAGAAGTTACGCAGCCTATGTCGTAAAGACTGTCCAATGCAGCGCGTCGTATCACTTTCGGCCGAAATGACTGCTTTGTACCTCTGTCTGGCAGTGGGTTGCACTCGTAGTACAACAGTGTGAGTGGTGGCTTTCAGTAGTGAAGGTCCCAGGTTCAAATACTGCCACTTGAAGTTACTTTTTATGTTTAGTAAATTTAATGAGAATTTATAGTTTGGCATGTAAGTATCGTTTCATTAAATTTGTTTAATTGTGTGAATTGCATTAAAACACAAATTGTTACTTGTTAGAATATGCAAATCCACTTTCTGGTGCATTCGGAAAGAAAAAATGATTTGCTAGAACGTTCTCGAAACATGAACAGAAATAAAGAAAAGGACTCATTTATTAATAGGCGTGATTTCAACTTCCAAACATCATCACGATTTTCCAGCATGTTAACCATTCAATGTATATATTGAATTCAAAGGATCTTTATTCTGAATGATTTTTCTATAATTAGTAACCCTAAAAGATAGAAAAAGCTTTCTATATAAAGAGTGGGAATCTCAATTTCAGTTTAGTACACAATTTCAAATATTTTTTTCCCCCGAGATATTATTTGTTGTTGGTTTGAATTTTCAAATAATTATACTTTTCTCAAGAGGAAAATCGCTATTCGTTGTTATTCTCGTGGCCATGTAAAGAATACGGAATTTCAAAGCCATGACATTGTCCCCTCGTTCCCCTGATTTAACTCCCTTGTGATTTTTATGTTTGGAGGGCAGTAAAGGAGTAAGTATTCAAAATACAGCCACACATTTTAGATGAACTTAAAAATAACATTGTAAGAAATTGCTGCTATTTCTCAGAAGGAGTAAGTGTTAATGTTATATGTATTAGAAGTAACTTACGCGACAAACCGATGCGGAATTCCTGTCACTCACACCGCCGATACAGCAACAGCCTTGCCGGTCTGCCGCACGCCGCGAGGCCGATCCCACCAAGGATTGTTCACTCTGTATTATAGTAATTACTTACACAATTATTTACTATTTCAACCTGTTTTCTCATTCTCTGTTGTTTCTTAATTAGTCTCCGTTATTCTATCATTATTGTCTTCCTTAAGGGAACACTGGGAGTTTTTTTAGGTGAAAATGACGATTTTTTATTTTTAATTACATCATATAAACACTCTATAAACTTCTGTGAATCTTTTCGGTCAAAATATTGTAATACCAACAACTTCATAAATATAAAAATGTATTTCTCTACAACTAATAACATTAGCTTCAATCGAATCCTTACATTTATTTTCACTATATTAAAGTATTAGAAAATGTTACTGTCTTTCTAACCAACTGGAATGCGCAAGGCAGTTTTAGCAAATCTGCATTTTTTTTAAAATAATCTGACGTGTTACACTCACATAACATACTCTACTCTTGTACAAACTATTTTTACCAACGCTTATTCTCCATACTCTTCATGCTAATGGAGATATCGAGATGTTAATCTTATTGCGAATTTTCTTGTAGATGCAAGGGGAATTGCTAGGCTTTAAGCGATCGTCAAATATTTTAAGAGCTGGTTGCTTTGTGGAGTATTCCATTCTCTTTGCATTACCAGACCAAAAAGAAATTAATAACGAATTTCCATTTCAGAAAACGTATAAGCATTGGAAAATTTAAGCGAATAACAAGTAATATCTCAAAAATGGTTCACTCAACAACAAAAATGTATATGACATAAATTGTGTATTTTAATGCGATCTACATTTTTTGTGTAGTAAAAGCTTGTCTATCACTTATGGTTTGCCAGTTATGCAAAAGTCGTTCACAATGAAGATTACTTTTGGAGACATTCCCAGAAAATTCGAGATATACATTTCATTTGTCATGAAAATGTCTTAAACATATAATATTTTAATCAAAATCTTTAAAGCCATTTTTGAGAAAATTAAAATTTTCGAAACGTGTTCCATTTAAAGGGTAATCTGGGGTTGAAGGATTTTCTTGAAAACCTTCGTGTCGCATCTCTGGAAGATACTGAACCTAATTACGAAGTTTGGTGTTTATCCGACTGTTAGTTTCTGAGTTATGCTGTTCACAGACACACACGGACATGTTTCCAAAAATGCTTTTTTTTATTCAGGAGGTTTCAAAACATATATTTCCGGTGAAATCTCGATATCGAATTTTTGGGTGGAATACAATACTTCCCCTACTTGCTATACGTCGTAGAGAAAGTAAAAATTAATTGTATTATATTCTAACGAAGGAAGGTAGCGAGGGCCGAACAAAGCATCGAAGGATTGCGTTACTATTACCAATACGTCAGAAAATGTTGAAACCTTGTGACACGACAATGTAGAACGTGAGACCGTGCAGTCAGCAGTGAAAATAGTATTTAAGAGCCGTGGACTTAGCTCACGGCGGCGCTTTTACTTTCACTCTCGTAGAGGCGAGACTCAGGACGAAGTTCCGAGTCACAAGGGTGGACTCTCACTCCCACCGTAATTTGGTTAACATTTCCACTGTGCACGCTTCAAGACGACCGTAACCCAGGTAAGATGCTCTAATTAAGTTCCAGCCCACAAGGGTCTCCTGGTCAAGCAACGAGCGCCACCAGCTGCAATTATGTACCAATACAACTCTTAGCTTTAATTCAACCCCCGGGCCTTTTATTCAATGCTACCTCTAGTGCCTCACCTGCAGGAGTGCCGCCCTACCTACCCCGATACCGATTCGCCCTACCGCTGAGTATATTTCCTGCCCTAATACAAGCGACCTCTGGGGTTAACAACCTCACACCAGGGGCATTGCAATATGAGAAACTATTTGAGTTAGAGCCTTGAGCTTTTACTCATATTAAGTGTGCCAATTTTCAAGTCAATAGATCTAAAATTAAAAAGGTTAGAAAATTCAGTTCCGGAGTTCCATAGTATGTTTCTTCCTGCAGCCATTCTTATTTCCTTTAAAATTTTATTTTATATAATTCTTTACATATACGAGAGATAGGTGTTCCCGCTGCAACTTATAGGATGAACTGTAAATGAATCTAAAAACAAAAGAAAAAGAAAGCCTGAAATATTACGTTTCTCCACTGTCTGTTTCTCCTGAAACGGCGAACGAAAGGTGAACTAGCAAACGTCTAATGCGTGTAAAAAGATTATTATTAAAAATACTATTCACAGTAGCAGTAAGTTGGAGAGTACCGAAACTAATGGGTTACGTAGAGGTGAGCATATACGGAATGAGGTTATTAGAGCAGAAATGAAACAGAAGATACGTGGCAAATAGAATTGAAAAGCGGATATTGTAGTGGTACAGACATGTACTAAGAATGACGAAGGAGAGATGGTCAACACGGAAATTGTTTAGTAAGCCACAGAAAGAAGGGAAAGTGAAAGGACTGTTTAAGTTGGTATGGTAGTGTGAATCAAGTTATGCTAATGGTAATTAATTGTACTTTAACACAAGCCCTGTGTAGGACAAACTTGCAAAGGTATAATCAGACTGAAAATCCGTGGTTCGAATCCCGGTTATGGCATTGAATTTTTCAATCTGATTCTACCTTTCCAAATTATGCTAAATTTAGCTTAGAAGGCGGATATTGGGACGAAAGATTACTACGGCGGAAAGGAATCAGAAGCAACCGCGGAAAATGGACAGCTGAATTAAGAAGTACATATATCTGCAGCAATGGAACCGTTCTATTTGCCCATTCTACCGCCTGACTGTCCTCAAGCAACCAGGTGCAGCGTGACATCCCGAACAGTTGGATCTCAATGGACTCTCTATCATAAGAATATGGAGCAAAGAGCATTAAACTGAAAGCAATACATAAAGCAGTGCATTAATAATTCTCATGTTAAATCCGTCCTTAGAACCGGACTTGTAAACAAACCATTCTGTATCCCTCCGCGTTAGCCTCGTGTTTATATCGTCTGTAATAAACAAATACAAATAAATGCCACTTGGGCTCATGTCTTATGCTTATAATCCAATAGAACTGTGTACTCTTCAAATAATAATTATAATAATTTAATAATAATATAATAATAATAAACGCCAAAATAAAAACCCAGTTGAAATTAAACAGAGGACAATTAAAATAAAACTCACATTAACCTTAGCTACATCACTATCGGGAGAGGTGTAATGTATTATCTCTGACAATAATTACATTAACTTTATTTCCCTTAACAAACCTAAATCCAATTTCTAGGAATAATTTATGAAAGATGGATCGCTAAGAAGACAAGGTAGGATTATTGTTTACAGAATTTAAGACTTTGTCTAACGTTGGCGGTTCATTATTAAAGAAAGGCTCGTACGGCTTTCTAGGAATAGACATTTGTTAAAGTTAGCTGTATTTTCTAATTCAGACTGTCTGTTTTTTCTTGCTTGGTGTTAACAGTGTTCTTTACACGCACACAGAACGTTTCACTCAGAAACACCGGTATAACCTGCAGCAGTTTAAAATCACAACGACAATAATTTGTTAAAAATAACAATTCTTTCTTGTCGCTCTTAACCTTTAAAATACTTCACAATTTTACCTTTTATTGTTACTTACTAAGCCAGCAGTGCTTAAGCAGCCATGTATATTGTCCCACTAACTGCTCGTTGTTGTCATATAAATACAGAACAGGAGTGAGAGACACCGAAGAGAATTAAACGCAAGGTTCTTTTTTACCTTCTCTACTACGTATAGTAAGTAGGGGAAGTATTGTATTCCACCCAAAAATTCGATACCGAGATTTCACCGGAAATACATGTTTTGAGAACCCCTGAATCCAAAAAATATTATTGGAAACATGTCCGTGTGTGTGTCTGTGAACAGCATAACTCAGAAACGAACAGTCGGATAAACACCAAACTTGGTATTTAGGTTGAGCATCTTCCAGAGATGCGACACGAAGGTTTTCAAGAAAATCCTCCCACCCCATACTACCCTTTACATGGAAGATTTTTCAAAATTTAATTTCCCCAAAAATGGCTCTAACGATTTTGATTAAAATATGATATGTTTAAGATATTTTCATGACAAATAAAATGTATATCTTGGATTTTCTGGGAATGTCTCCAAAAGTATTCTTCATTGTGAACGACTTTTGCATAACTGATAAACCATAAGAGATAGACAAAAGTTTATTACACAAAAAATGTAGATTGCGTTAAAATACACAATTTATGTCATATACATTTTTTTTTGTTGAGTGAACCATTTTCGAGATATTGCTTGTTATTCCCTTAAATTTTTCAATAATTTTCTCAAATGGGAATTCGTTATTCATTTTTTGTCTTGGATATACAAAGAGTATTAATCTGTGGGAAAGGGAATGGTGCTGCACCTAGCAACCAGCTATTAAGAGATATGTATGTGCTTAAATGCTACTGTATTTCTATAATGCCCTTGCAAATATATATTCCCCTTACATCTACAAGAAAATTAGCAATAAGATAGAGTCTGCAAATGTTTATTTCGATTAACATGAAGTAGACGGAGAATAAGCGTTTGTAAAAATAGTCTGTACAAGAGTAGAGAAAGTCATGTGAGTGTAACACATCATATTTTTTTAAATATAATAAATAAGTTTTGCTGCTCATATCATTTGCTATGTATTTTATATTAATCAAACGTTTCGCTGGCTGGCCCCGTAGCTCAGTCGGTGTGCAAGGAGTCCCGGGTTCGATTCCCGGCTGGGGAGGGGAGTGGAAATTTTTCTCTAGCCAAGATTATTCCCTATCCTCCCCAGATTCGAAGTATGAATGAGGGTGTGAATGCGTGTGTGATCTAATGATTAAAACCCAAAAAGTGCAAGAAACCCAACAATAGGCAAGAAGATCCAAAGTAAAGGCCGTCGATAAGACCAATGTGGTTCAAGGCGGGGTATAAATGGAACTAAAACAAAAGTTTGACACTATGTTTAATTAACATACTACTGAAAATACACAGATAATTAATCGTGCGTATTAAGGTATTAAATGTTATTGCTGGTGTGTTTTGGTGTCCTGGTACCGCGGGCTAGTTTAATGATTTCATGTGTTTGCATCAAGTTTGGTTCTAAGAGTGGAGCGATTATAGAACTGCAGAATTATTTTATTACTACGTGCTAACATTGTTTGATATTTCTGTAATCGCAGTGGAAGTTGAAAATGTATATACCGTACAGCCGATGATATCAGGTATAGGTATACTTCTATGTACTGTTATGGGCACAATGCACAAAGGAAGAAATTGCTTTAGGGCGACTACTGTTGCAGAATACAGTTACCTGAAATTAGCCCAAGAAGGAATTTTCACGGCTTTCCTGATTTAATAACTTCAGTATTTCCCTTATTATAAGCAAATTTTCATAAATATTCATTACATTAGAAAATATAACCCGTCCGGTTTGATACCAGCTGTTGCTTGATCCCAAATTTGTAGCAACGGATAAATTTGGGGCGTGTACTTCATGTAACTAAAGACCTACCATCAAAATGTTTTCTTTATGAGCTTCCATAGTGTATATATAATTTTTCCATTCTATATAAAAATGCATCCCAAACCTAGTGGTGGATACAATTTTAAATAATGCAAGTTTTTGTGTACTATATGCAAAATTTATTTCAGCAGGGAAAACAAATAAAAGGGTAAACTAAACTAGCATATAAATGAACACCGAAATAAAATTAACATTCTAGTTTCATTGATCAACGCAAAACTAAAACAATCTGCTGTTTTGCATCCATATGGCATTCTCTGTTCAGTCTTCTACAAACTACTCAAACAAAAACATTTTTTCTGCCTGTGTCATATTAATCGAGATAAGCATTTGCAGGAATGGTTTTATCACATATTTCCTTGAAGGTGCAACGTAAGCATAGTACACTTGCACGATTGTCGAATCCATGCTATGTGATGGCGTTAAAATTCCCTTCTCTTTGCTTAACCACGAGAAGAAAACGGATAGCGGCTTAGCAGCTTAAAACTGTCTGAAGTACATTAGAGAGAATATGTCGCGAAACATTAATGCCAGAATAAAAATTTTATTTGTCATGATGCTTTAACCATAGCTACATTTCGTCTGCCGGAAGATTTTGTCCATCTCTCACGGTTTACTAGTTATGTTAAATTCATTCCGAATTTAAAAGCACTTCACAAGCTATTCCTAGAAAGTCCAAACCACCGTTCTTTTGTTACTTTTGCCGTTCACAGACACGGACAGACACGTGGACACTTTTTTAAAATCTTATGTGTAGTATTCACATGACTTTCTCTACTCACTTTCTTCCAAAAGCTTACTATTCTATCTACTTACTGTTATAATCCTAATAAACTTTCATTACGCATTGCAGGCATAAGGTATAGGTTAAAGCAACAATCAATTTTTACTTTCCTTTCTACGCATAGTAAGTAGGGGAAGTATTGTTTTCCACCCAAAAATTCGGAAATACATGGTTTAGGTGCCCTGAATCCAAATAAAGCATTTTTGGAAACATGTCCTTGTGTGTGTCAGTCTATCTGTGAACAGCATAACTCAAAAACAAAAGCGGGATAAACACCAAAATTGGTACTTAGGTTCAGTATCTTTTAAAGATGCGACAAAAGGATTTTCAAGAAAGGCAGATTACCTTTTACATGGAAAACTTTTAGAAAATTTTGATTTTCTCAGAAATGGCTCTAACGATTTTCATTAAAATATGTTTAACATGCTTTTATGGGAAATGAAATGTATATTTTTAATTTTATGGAAATTTCTCAAAAAGTCTTCATTCTGAATATCTTTCACATAACTGGTAAACCATAAGAAATAGACGAAATTTTACTACAAAAAAATGTAATCTCGTTAAAACACACAATTTATGTCATATACATTTTTTTGTGGAATGAACTATTTCCGAGATATTCCTTGTTATTTGAGTTTTCCAATACTTATACTTTTTTTGAAATGGGAGTTCGTTATTTTTTATGTCCTGGACATAAAGAGAATGGCATGCGCCACATAGCAACCGGCTCTTAAAACATTTGACTATCGCTTAAAGCCTACCATATTCCTCTTACACCTACAAGAAAATTACCATAAGACAGTTGCTGCAAATGTTTATCTCATTTAACATGAAGTAGACGGAGAATAAGAGTTTGTAAAAATAGTTTCTACAAGAGTACAGAAAGTCATGTGAGTGCAACACATCAGATTTTTCAAAAAGTAGACTACTAAGTCATGACTTTGAAGCTCCATGCTGTTTGCGTATCCACCAGAAAAAACGAATACTAACTTTAATAGATTAGGTGTAACTATTTGAAAATCCAAACCAACAACAAAGAATACCTTGCAAATGGTCAATGCTACGAAAAAGTATATAAATTGTCTGCATTAACAAGATCAATATTTTTCTGTAGTAAGATTTTGTCTATGTCTTACAGTTTACCAAAAATACATAATCGTTCAGAATGAAGAGAACTTTACAGTCTATTCCCAGAAAAGTAACATATGCACTTTTATTTTTAAAAAATATCCTAAACGTGCGATATTTTAATTAAAATCATTAGAACCATTTTTGAGGGAAAAAAATCTAAGCATTTTTCATGTAATGGGTAATTTAAGGAGCCGGAATTTTCTTAAATATCCTCCTGCGGGATCTTTGGAAGACGATGATATTAAAACCAAGTTTGTTATCTAACCGGCATTGTTTTTCTGAGTTATGCCCTTCAGAGACACAGACACACACGGAACGTTTCCAAAAAGGACTTTTTGTGGATACAGAGAACCTCAAAATGCGTATTTCTGGTGAAATCCCGGATCAAATTTGTGGGTGGAATGCAGAACTTCAGTTAACTGCCGTACATAAAAAGTGGTCCATTCCCCTAGATCGCCTAGAGTTTTTCTCTCCGTAAGGCTTGCACCTTCAGTAACCAATCTGTGACTCCACCCAGTCCGTATCACTTCTCTATGTGACTGGTATGAAAAACAGTTCAGGGACGTAACCAATGAATGATGCTCCTAATCTATGTGTAATGAAGGGATGATTCGGATACCACCTCTGTGAAAGAGTTTCGCTAGGATTTGTACGCAAGGAAAGACTAAACTACTTACAAACAATTCAGCTTCTAGAGGAAGGAGTGAAGAACTATTTGCATTAGTAGTTTAACTGAACATCTACGACATTTGCGTATATGAGAGCTTTAATCAGCGACATGGGGAAGAAGGTTAAGTTGTTGCTGCTATTAAACGGCAATAACAAAACGGTTATGTAGCATGGAAATATAAGTTTTAAGTGTAATGTTACCCTTCTGCAGATCGAGCGAGAAGGTGGCAACGTCTGTGGTCCGCATTTAGGAGGTCCGGGTTCGATTCCCGGTGGCCGTCCACTCTGATAATGGTTTTTTTCCATGATTCTCCTCTGGTCACCTAAGCGAATGCTGGGGTGGTGTATTCCACCAGGATTTCATCTTTCCCTCATTTCCTGTCATTTCATCTATCAGACAGTGACTCCGGGTTCCATAGTGCGTCTGGTGATAGACAGATGGCATGGTTGCTGCGTTTTGGAAATATTTTCCCCGCCAACGACAGGCGCGTTAGCCTGCCTGCAAGGGCCGCTTCGTCGCTCTCTCGCGGGTCTTTGCGTCTACTGGCGAGAGCGGGTGTTTGGTACTGGAAATGTTAGGAACTTCCGTGTGTCTCTGTAATCCCGTCTGCCTGCGACTCCTTCACTTCATCCCTGTCTCCCGGGGGCTGTAGCGACATAGATCTATTTGGTCGTAATGGTAATTACATCCTACTCTTCGGCAGTTCGGCCATACTTTAGGGGGGTAAACTACTCTGCCAATCCAGTGGCTAGAGCTATGCTTGAAAAACAGAGGTGGTCAAGCTGGTAGGGAGTGTGGCTAGATTTTATTAGTACCAACATAAATAGCTTCTTCCCATTATGGACCACATTTTATACATGCCAGTAGATGTGGTAGATAAAATAAAATCTGCGAAGCGAAAATTAAGTAAAATAAACCTCATATAATGCAAAATTGTGAGATGTATGTTAAACATGTTGTTTTTGAGTAACCTTTTTATATACCTACATTACACTTATTAGACAATGAACACTATCCCCCATGCACAACTAGTGTTATGCTATATACAAACAGTAGAATACTTTGCGTGAAATCACAATGTAAATCATAAAACACAGCATACGCTGTCCACCACATAATTGGTAGCTAAGTGAGATTTATTGAATTTGCCTACAGATGGTGTTCGAGCATTTTATGTCGGAGCTCCAGAACATAATAACTCTGACTGCATTGGTAACAGTATTTATGTCATTTGCATTTCAAAGAAGGTGCAAATACTCACCAAAGCAAATGAATATTGATAAGTTTCCTGTAATTCGACATTTTCGTTAAGCTATTAGCCAATATGCATGCAGTATCACGTGATTTAATAGCAGATGTCAAGGGTCATTTTCAAATCACCACCATGAATATCCATAACAATTATTTACGGAGCTGCTGTACAATTTTATGAAAACGCAGAGCTATTAAATTCGCCTAACTGGCGTTTTTATTGAAGGACCCAAATGGATCACAGCAATGCGGGTTAAAATGTTTAACTGTAACCGGATGAAGTGGGCAATTTATTTTAATGTGAATAGAAGATAGGACTAACTTTTCAATTGGGTGATATGAGTGTTTCATTCCAATACATTTAAATGCAATACAATAGGTAGTTGCAACATTTCTTTGTATTTACCGAGAGAAGCATATTTGCATTATATCTCCTAATTAGCATAAATAAAAATCGGATGCACTACATTCAGATGATTTTATCTACCCTCTATCGCTTATTTGTGAAAAGTATATTTTTCTATCTACTTCTTCTTCTAATAGACATAAACCATTCCAGAAATAACTGCATTGCACATTTCGTTATAGATACAAAAGGAACAGCGACAGTCAAATGTTTTAGAACTGGACGCTGCATGCTGGCCTTAATATTCCATAGCAATCCGAGAAACAACTGAACGTTGAAAGGACTTTAAGAGAATGACCAAGAAATTAACAATTCCAACCATTAATAACGGATATCTCGCAAATGGCTGATGCTACAAAAAAGGTATTGGAAATAAACTCTTGCTTTAAAGAGATCTACATTCTTTGTGTAGTACGTTTTCGTCTATTGTTTAACGTTTACCAGTTATACAAGGTTATACAAAATTCCTTTCGAATGAAGAGGACTTCACATGCTTTCCTAGAAAATTTAAGATATATACTTTATTTGTAATGTAAATGTCTTTAATAAATGGTATTTTAATCAAATTGGTTAAAGGCATTTTTCAGAAAATAAAAATTTTGGAAGAATGTTTCTCGTAAAGAGTAATTTGGCGGGGATATATATTCTTGTAAATCTTTGTTTCGCATCTTTGGGTGGTATTGAACCTAAATACCAAGTATGGTGTTGATGTGATATTTCGTTTTTTAAGTTACGATGTTCACAGAAAACACACACACACACACACGGAAATCTTTCTAAAAATAATTTTTTGATTTAGAGGGCCCCAAAACATGTATTTTCGTTGAAATATCGGTATCGAATTTTTGGCTGGAATGCAATACCATCTTAACCTACTATGTACGTGGCAGAGAAAATAAAAACACTTTATTGGAGGAGTAATTTAACACAAAGTATGTCCAGGATTGAAATCGTACCTCTGAAACCCACAAAAGTGGGCATCTGCAGTTGCTGGATGGTAGAGCTTAAATGTAGGGCATTTTCTAATTGCTGAAGAAGTTTATTACAAGATTCAATAAGCCAAACCATTATGACATGCCTTAATGCTTGAGTCGATACTATACACAAACTTAGCTGACCCTGATTACACTTTCAGATTCTTACTGGTGTGTAGAAAATAAATCTGATTTGTTGTGTTCACATACACTTCTCTTCCCACAATGGTTTATGTTTAAATCGGCTCTACAAATTATTCCTGTAAAAGCTTATACTTCTAACTAGATAGGGTTAATTGAGATAAACAGTTTAATTTCACATTTCGTTATAAGTACAAAGGGAATAGCGATAGTCACATGTTTAAAACTGGTCACTATTAAGTAAACTGCCTGGAAATTTCATACTATTTCCATGCACCGCGAAAAACAACCGAATAGCCATCACTATAAAAGTGACAAAAGTATTTGAAAAACTCAAAACATGATAACGGATATATCGGAACTGGCTAATGCCACGAAATAGTTATTTATGATACAAGTGTCAAAAGTAGGGTTTTATTTTGCGATTTTTTTTCCTCGTAGGAAAAAAAATCACTTTTAACATGTGTGGCTTACACTTTTTTTAGACAGCCCTGAAAATTAAAATAACAATAAAATAATACTATATCAATTCCAGGCCTATATGAAACTAAGAGAAATGGCGCCTAGAGTGACATCAACAGACGTATGCAACGAGAATGTAGAGGTTTTGTTGATTCGCTAACAGTGCTTACCTTACACCAGTCAAGCAGGGCTATTCTGTAAGGTTTTGTTAAGACTTAACAAATTGTTAAACTCGCTAATGAAATGTTATGGCATTCTGTAACTTCGCATCAAAACAAAACCTTGTTAAGAATAAAGATTTGGTTGTTGGACGCAACAAGCTCAGAGATTCACTTGCTAACGCGTTTATTACAAACAGATTCGCATAGACGTCGTTTTAATGTTGTCGTAAGGGCAAAAGCATAATAGAAAAATGATAATTTCATCATAAAATTTTTATTTATTCGTTATAATGTACAATATAAATGTTACAGACTACGCTACGCAGTAATCAATGTTCCATGTGATAACACTGGTAAATGATGCTCCCAACATAATCTTTAAGAGACGAATTTTATTACCAAAATAAATGTTGTGTAATCTCGTATCGCAATAAAAAGCAACAGTTATTGACTTAAGAATGAAGGTTAAAACTGTGATTAATCTTGTGTTGATTTACATGGTTCATGAATATATTTGCCTCATTTTTAGGTTAAGATTTGGAACTGAGCGCTTTTGAGAGCTATAGGGTATTACAACGAATCGTTTTAATATAATTTTCAATCTGCTAAAAGAAGAGGCTAGCAGAAAGCCATTTGCCGCTTTCTCATAAACATAGAAAATTGAATTTATACTGTTGTAAAGGAAGAGCCAGCCAGTTTGGTTATAAGGTGATAATTTACACTTAATAAGTTTGGTATAAAGATAATGCGAAATATAATACATGTAGCTGCAACATTCCCCAATATAACACTAGTGAAACTAACATTTCTTTTCACTGTAAGCTTCATCTTTACGAATACCTAAAATGGTATGAATATTATCACATATGTATTATGATTTTCACACAAAGACTTTTAAGATGCAGGAACGTTTCTACATAACTGAACTAAAGCTGAATATTATAATCATCTGATGTGTTACATTCACATCACCTTCTCTACCCTCTATCGCTTATTACTGGGTATACAAATTATTATTGCAAAGGTTTATTTTCCTATCTACTTAATTTTAACACATTTTGTTATAGATTGTAGTGATATTTTTGCCTGAGTACAGCTGCACAAAAAGGAAATCTTAACCAATTATAGTTTATGAATTATTAGTGATTAATTAACACGCATTCTAATAATTTTCTACAATTCTAAAGTAATTAGATTAAAAACTATATCGATTAAAAGCACTTTAAAAAAGTGTAAATATGTTTTAAGTTTCATATATACATATTTAGGCGAAATACAGTAGCTTCGCTTCAAAATGTACATTGTATTTTTCTGAGCGTGGGGCCATAAAAATCTGACGCTTTCTTTGTATATCAAGTGGATGAACCAAGTTTCAAGAGAAAGTAGACGCTGCGGGTAACGGTCTCTGCTTACCGTTTATACTTCGAATTTTCAACTGGAGAGCCAATTCAGCATGATTGCTAGCACCAATGAGAAAACAGAGACGTGGCTTCATGTACAGAAATCCTGAGGCAAGTAGTAACTTTGTGTGTATGAACGTATTTGTCATGATTCCTCGCTAAGGCAAAACGTAATACTCCGAGTCAGAAAAGGTCGCTAAGTTCTTAAATATGTTAACAATTATATAACTGTATAGTGATTTGTGTGGAATAATTATCTATTGTATTAATAGTATTCGTCGATATAATTTTTATAAAATAATTTAATATTTGTCAAGTGACTATTTCAAGTTAACGCGAAACTAATGAACGGTGATAGAGCACCGAGATATTGAGTAACTAGCCGGAGCAGACGTTAGTGATAAAAAGAGAATCTTGCGGGATTTCTAACATAAAGACGCGTCGGAGTGAGAAATGAAAACAGTGTTTCTTTCCAGACAATATCCGGGTGTTACCACTCCCGCATCCTACCCTGACAATTGAACAACGAAAAACTAAATAGATTTCATTTTGAGGAATGTCGTATCAGAAATAACGAACATCCAAACTGTAAATGGTAACAGCCACCTTTAAAATATGCCAAAAGAAGAGATCCACACAAAGTGTAATAATCCACTACCACACTTAACGAACGAAGAAATCTATAAAAGTGTATTACAAGAAAGAATGCAAGTCACAGAAATAGACACAATAAGCTCGTTGCAAGAATTATACACAAACCTGCAGGAACTTATACTAGGTTCGGCAAAGATGGCAAACAGTAATAAAACAGCCAGAAAGAATGCGGATAAACTCATTAAGAACACCCAAAAGCTGCCAGAAGACAGAGAAAGAATGTATCTAAGCTTTCAAGATCAGCGACAAACAGGAAAGAATACGAAGAATTAAATAAGCTAACCAAACGAGAAATAAGGAAAGACCTTTGGGAACTAAATAAAACAAACAAATAAAATACATACTGAAGATTTCAGGAAAATATGGGTAGTAATAAAGGGAAACAATGGATGATTGCAGTCAAAAACAAAAATGGCGAAAATATGAACACTAAAAGTGAAATAAACAAAGTAGCAACAACCTTCTACAAGGAATTATACTCAAACATATTACCCTTAAGAGAGACAGATTTACTAGTCGTAAATGCAGAAGAAGAGGAGGTCCCATCCATACTACATAGAGAAGTTGCACATATACTAAACTAAGAAGCAACAAAACGCCCGGAGAAGACAAGATAATAAATGAATACCTAAAATGGGGGTTGGAAACACTAGCAAAACCACTTCTAGGATATTATCACAACCAGCAGGTTGCAACTTGAAGTAGGTTTCAGGATCAGAAGGTAGAGCAATTTCAAAAAGTTTGGTTTAACTGCGTACTGAGCAGTATTTTAATGACTTCAAGTGGCTAGTGTTTGGTTTACATGACAGGGCTACTAAACTGAATCTTTACAATTGACACTAGGATGAAGATTGAGAAAAGTGATTAGCCATCAGGCCTTACCTTAGGAGAAGTGTCGAAAGTATGTCATCGGCGAGCCTACGGACGGGTCCAGAGCGCCGTAGAGTGTCTATCTTGAGACTTGGAGATCAGACAACAAAAAGCCCGCGAGAGGACTCCAGAACTCACTTAAATAACAATTAATATCCTGTGAAATGACGTCAAATGGTCATGGTGGCTATACCATATATGGTGTGCCGGTCCCCGGGATTTACGTGGGTTGGTAGGAAAATTCCTACCGGACACACTACATCGCAAGTTGCAGATGTAACATTGTTCCAGAGCTTTCCAGTTGGAAATTGCGTTACTAGAAAATCCCTGGGTTCTACCGTAGCTACTTGCATCCCGTCAGTACGCAGCTTAACAACGCTTCTATATGTTAAGAAGATACAAAAATTAAGTTTCGACTAAATTCAGAATGTCTTAAAATCAATGAAATATTATCAAAGTTAAATGCTTTCGTTGATGACATACGTGACAATGTTCAACAAAATACTACAGACATCTCAGTGGCGAACAAGTACGATCATATTGTTGGATATAAAGGTGACAGGAATGACTCAAATAACTTTGGGTCGATTAGCCTGCTATCGAACTTTATAAAGTGTTCCTAAAATAATCACGAACAGACTAACTAAGATCTTAGACCAAAACCAATTGGAAGAACAAGCAGGATTTTGAGCAGGATACAGTACGATCGATCAGCTTCAAACAGTCAAACAGGTAACAGAAAAAACATCAGAATACAACCAGAATCTGTAGACAGCCTTTGTGAACTACAGCAAGGCCTTCGACTCCATAGACCACAGGAAAGTAATAAAATCCTTACAAACAATGGGTATAGAAGGAAAACACATCAGAGTGACAGGGAAATTTCACATCAGTAGCTACACCGAAGACAAAACGGAAATCGAAAGAGGCATTTAAACTTTAGAGGAGTGAAGCAAGCTTTTCACAGCCTACTGTAAATCGCATTCCGCACATTGAAATGGGACAAGAGCCGAAAAGGCATCCATATAAATGGAAGAAGACTGTCCAACCTGCGCTTCGCGGACATTACACTTTTTGCAAAGTCAACAAAGGAGTTAGAGACAATGCTCAAAGAGCTGAACACCATCAGCCAATACGATGGACTACAGATGAACCCAACTAAGACGAAAGTGATGAAAAATGCTGGAAAATTACTAATAGTGTTGGTAGGGACAATTATGGAGTATGTGGAGGACTGCATCTACTTAGCACAAAGTATTTCGATGAGGGGAAACAGCGAGGCAGAGACCAAACGAAGAATTAGCGCAGCCTGGAGACAATTGTGGAGCTTGAAGGATATCCTACTAAACAAATACCTAAACCTGAATATGAAAACAACAAGTCGTGGAATCGTGCGAAATTTCATTGCTCATATACGGATGCCAGACTTCAAACAAAAGCCCTACAAGTGTGCCAGAGAAAGATGGAAAGGAAAATACTGAACATCAGGCTACAAAATAGAATACGAAACACAGAAATCAGAAGAAAGACAGGAATTGAGGATGCAGCAGTACGTGCACAACAACTCACGTGGAAATGGGCAGGTCATGTAATAAGAATGGAGCACAGAAGATGGGTCCACGCGACCACACTTTGGGACAACAGGCTCGGGAAAAGAGGAAGAGATCGCCCTCTTCCAGACGAACTGGTACGAGGAGTTGGAATAAGATGGACCACTCTAGCCAAGGACCGCCAACTATGGAAGGCAGTCGCCGCCAAGGAGCTACAACTGTAGCCAACATTATTATACTAAGGACTATTGGTGTTGGACTAAACTTTGATGAAACGGGTTAGGTGAAAAGACAAGTAAAAGCTTAATTATCACATGAACTGTACTCACCTTGGGAGCTTTTACATGAACCCCCCTACCTAGAGTAGGAGACCATTGACCTAAAGGAATGTAAGGCTACTTATCTTATCTATGGTATTTTAATCAAAATCGTTAGAGCCATTTTTAGAAAACCAACAATTTTGAAAAATGTTCCATGTAAATGATGGTTTGGGTAAGGGGTTTTATCATAAATATTTGTATCACATCTTTGGAAGGTACTAAACCTGAATACCAAGTTTGGTATTTATCCGACTTTTCGTGTTTTAGTTATGCTGGTCAAACACACACGTGTGCGGAGCTTTTCTAAAAATCCATTGTTTTGTATTCAGGGGGCCTCGAAACATGTATTTTGGTGAAATCTTGTCATCGAAGTTTTGGGTGGAATAGAATACTTCCCCTACTTACTCTACGTAGTAAAGAAATTAAAGATAAGCGCCTCCTTATTTCTGATGGTATACACTAAAATTTCAGAGAACTCTAAATGATGATGGTATCTTTAAGAAGTATAATTAAAAGCCAAAAAGCCTTAAAGAAAATTAAGCATTCATTGTGAGTTCATATTAATTAATGAAACTTGCACAAAAAAGATAGATAGAGAGAGAGAGGGAGAGAGAGAAAGGAAAAAAAGAAGGAAACTGCGCTGCTATTTCTTTTGTCTCTTTCCTTTCCTAGCCTAAAATTAGACTAATTTTACAGGGCCAAGGTTGTTGATATTCTAAGTAATGGGACGAATTTTAAAAAGCCACATACGTTTTGTATTTTTCCTGTGACATTTTCACAGCACACGTTGCCTTCATCTCGGCAAGGAAAAGTAACAAAAGCTTTCGGTGGTTAGTATTCCGGCGCTAGTGGCAGTGAGAAACCAAAACGCTATCGTAGAGTGCATGAATTTTCATTAATCACTCCAGTTGGTTAATAAACCGCGAGAAAACAAATATCACGACAACAAACGAATTACAATGCCAAATAGCGGCATTTTTGTAAAAAGTGGTTCTTTAAACTTAATAAATAATGATAGTCACCCTCTACAGAATAGACCTGAATGAAGCCACTGTATGCCATATTATACTGTGCTCTGGAGCTTTTCTTTTGGTAGGAATTCTAATGTTACGCTTTCGGCAGTTTCCAGAATTTCTACGACTTTTGGAATTAAATGTCATGCGTACCTACCGCCATTTTTTCCATTATTCAGGACATAGATAAAAGAATAACGATTCAGACTAGAGAAAGCACAAGACTGCCAACACCACCAGGAAACGGTTAACTTAACAACGCATTGCGTTACATTGAAATATGACGATTTGAATTATTGTGAACAGATAATGCGACCCGTGAGAAATTAATCATATAAAAGGACATAATGAAATGTAAAAACTAATAAACCATTTGCCAATACAAAGGGTAACTGCCAAGTAGTTGGACTTGAAACCAAATTTGGTAACAGTAGGGTGACATAAAAATTGTATAGCACTAGTGCGATAAAGTACAAGTTTTAATTCGCGCGTCTATTGATGAAAGTTCTAGTTTTAGTTACAGCTGCCTAAAAACAGTTATTTGAAATAAATGTTGTATTTTTAAGGGTTCCACATTTCTGTACTAAACTTTTGTGTGTCTGTTATTCTTTACAGTTTATACGAAATTATTTTCGGATGAACAGGCTTCTGCAGACTTTTCCCAGCAAACTCAAAATATGCATTTCGTTTGTTATATAACTATATTAAATATAAAGTATTTTCATCAAAATCGTTAGATCCATTTTTTGAGGAAATAAAAAAAATAATGAAAATGTTTCTATGTAAGATTTATGTTTGGGGAAATTTTCTTGAAAACCTTAGGTCCCCTCTTTGGAAGTTCCTGAACTTAGAGTGGCTTCCAGTTGTGTATTTATGCCACGTTTTATTTTGGATTATGCTGTTCACATACACATGAACACTTTTTACTTACTTTCTCCACTGCTTACCTATATTAAGTAGAGAAAGCATTTCGTTCCACCAAAACTTCGATACCGAAATTTCATTGCAAATACACGTTTTGAGGTCTTCTGAGTCCAGAAAAGCGCGCGCGTGTGTTTCCGCGTGTGTCTGTGAACAGCATAAATCAAAAACGAAACTTGATTAAATACCAACTTGGTATTTTAGTTCAGCATCCTCCAAGAACCCCAGATTTTCAAGAATCCCCAGCCCAAACTACCCTTTGCACGGAAAAAAGTTTTTTTTCTCTTAAAAATGGCTCTAAACATTTTGATTAAAATACCAAATGTTTAAGATATTTGCATGGCAAATAAAATGTATATCTTGAATTTTCTGGGAAGAGCCTTTGAAGTCCTTTTCATTTGGAACAACTTCTGTATAACTGGTAAACCGTAAGATATGGACAAAATCTTACTACGAAAAATATGTAAATATCCTTTAAGCACACAATTTACGTGAAATAAAATATTTGTTGGCGTTAACCATTTTAGAAATGTTCTTCGTTATTGGTTTGAAGTTTCAATCATGCAAAGAGCATAGAATTTCAGACATTTCGAGCAATCCGCTTCTTAAAAATCTTAGGTTACTGTATCCTTCTTACACGTACAACGTGTAAATGTGTAGTGGAAGTTTGTCGCTATTAACAAGCACAGATACAAGAATAAGCTTTAGTAAAAATTTTTTGTAGAAAGTGAGTAGAGAAAGTCACGTGAATGCAATACATCTGCGTCTTTTAGATTCAGAAGGTCTCAGAACATATATTTCGGGTAAAATCTCAATATCGAAATTTTGGTTTGAATTCCGTAGTTCCTCTACCGACTAGGTTCACTGCCGTGCATAAAAAGTGCCTATTCCCCTAGATTGCCATGCATTTTTCTCTCTGTAAGGTTTCCACCTTCAGGTAACCAAATTTTGAATCCACCCAGCCGGTATCAGTTCTCTATGTGACTTGCCTGAAAAACAATACTGGGACATAAAAACTAACCAAGGAGTGATGTTCATAACCTATGTGGAATGAAGGGGTGCTTCGGATACCACATCTGTGAAAGAATTTCACTACGATTGGTATACAAAGAAAGGCTAAACAAACGATAATATAATTGAGCCTTCTAAAAGAAGGGGTGGAGAATTATTGTGTCTGACTAAACTGAACGAGAGCTACTACATTTACATATATGAAGACTTTCATCAGCGACATGAAGACGAAGATTATTATTGCCACTATTAAACAACAATAACAAAACCGGCATTAAGAAAACGGTAGTGTAGTACAAAAATATAAGGTCTAAGTTGTAATGTTACCCTTCAGCAGTTCGGTCGTACTTTGGGGGAGGTAAAGTACCTGCCAACCTAGTGGCTAGAATTATGCTTGAAAAACAGAAGTGGTCCCGCTGGTAAGGGGTAGGGCTAGATTTTGTCTCTGCCAACATAGGTAAACAGCTCTGTTCTATTATGGACCACATTAGTATAGATCTTAGATAAAATATAAATGTATGCCCTATGCCAGTTTTAAACTGTGAGTAATATGTGTTTGCTTACAAGTTGCTGAATCATAGCAACTGTTTATAATAGAACTTGTCACACAGTTCAATAATACTGAGGTCACTGCGTGAAATGCTCAGTCACGTTACAAGTAACAATATTATTTTCGTTTCAGGGGCCATCTTCACGGAGGACCAAAAGGATAGCAGCGCCGAGCTAGCCTTCAAGTACGCCGTCTACCGCATCAACAAGGACAAGGACCTCCTTCCTAACACGACTCTCGTATACGACATTCAGTATGTACCTCGGGACGACAGCTTCAGAACATCCAAAAAAGGTGAGTAGTTTTTATTTAATACTTCTCAACAACCCGAGTTTGAGTATGAGGTAAATATTGTGAAATATTCTTATAGTAGTACCCGATTGCCCCTTCACAACGAATTTTTTTTTCGGTCGAAAGAGTTTTTCTCAAACTTGACGGCACATCTTAATATATAAAAGTCAGTGTAGGTATGTATACCAGGTAATTCAGCTGCCCCTAGGTATTCGTATCTATGCAACCCCCAGTTTATAGTCTAATGTGAAAACATTGACCCTTTTAGCAAACAAACTATTATTGTAGTTCTGCCCTTCTATTTGGTACTATACGCAATCCCCATTAATGATTAAAGGCCTGAATGAGAACCTTAGCGAAAACCTTAAAAGACGGCGTTTCATGGATATAATACTTGCAAGGAGATAAAGCAACGTTTTCCCGAAGAGCGGGTTAAACTACGTGGGTTCTGGCCGGGTGGTTTAGCTGCCGGAATGTGGTGAAGCAAAGGTTAGTTTCGGAGGTTCGAATCTAATACAAACATACAATTGTTTTGGTTCTTTTTTTTCTCTCTCGTATTTATTTTCTGTATTTTAGTGTAATAATTTATTTATTTTTGTTACTGGCTCTCCTGTGAGCCAAAGACATAAGAATTACAATCAGATAAGTGTGTGGCTAAGTACACGGGTAAACAGAATAATAAATTGTTAAAGAGCGCGGAGTTCATCAAGGAAGTAAATGTTCAAAATGACGACCCCCTTCATCAATGCACATTTGTATACGTTGCCGGAGAGACCTTCTTGCATTCTGTAATATGCACGGTGTAATCTGCCTGCATTCTTCACGTATGAGTGTGCCCATATATGATTTGGGCTTTGCGTTCTTCTTCTTTGCGGTGGAAAACATGACGATTATTCTATGTTATGAAAAATGTCATTTATATCATTATATCAAATTATAGGCCCAAAGAGATAAAACAAAAGGAAATAAAAAGTTTGAAATACACCAGAAGATTTTGAACCCGAATTAAAGTGGCACAGTGTTAGAGCAACCATGATAATACCCTTGGGCAATGCTACCTTGTGAGCTGAGGTTCCTATACGAATTAAATCGTAGAACTACACCCCACCTCGAATCTTTACCACTTTTTGCAGCGTCTACAGTGTTTTGAGCTCGGTTTGGTAGTTTTAATTCAAACAAATAAACTGCATCAGTAATTACACTTACTGTATAATCTGAAATACGCCATAGTATGTGAAACAAAAGAAATTATCTGACTAATACTTAGCATTTTTGACAAGGCTGTACAACGTTGACTGACGGCTTAAATCCAATCGGTTGCACTGCGTAGATCTGCCATTTTGTTTACAAATGGTTTTGTCAATGTTACATTTGTGTTTTAATCATCACCTTCAAAATAGGCTATAGACCTGTTTCGACTCAGAAGGGATCTTCACAGTGTCTATGTGGTCTTCCAACATCTCTAGTCCCAACTGGTTTGTGTTGCAAGGCCTGCTTTGTCATTCTTTCCTCTGCATTCCAGACATATGATCTTTCCATTTCATTTTATATTTCCTGACTTTCTCACTTAAATTAAATATGCTTAATTGTTCCCTTACTGTTTCACTTTTAATATAATCTTTCAGACCACAACAAGCTACGTACAACAAACATTTCGTTTCGGCAGTTTCAATTATTCTTTTATCGTTTCTATTCTGGCCCAGTTCTCGGCTCCATGGAATATAATAGACATTGCCATAGTGTTATAAAATTTAAATATCGCATCTCTTCTGTTTTGTTTTTCAATATTCGTTTTATAGCGCCACATATGCATTGAAATTTATACAGTTTTTGTTAAAACCCTCTTTCATATTCATATGAAATGTTACACCCGAGGTAGTTAAAATATTTCACTTGTCCAAGCGGTTTGTTTCTTAGGAGAATTTTTGATCGGGTGGGGTATTTACCAATAAAGGCATACATTTTTATTTTTTCTGCTGAAATAATTAAGTTGTACTTTAACATCGTTTTATTAAGTTGGTACAAAGCTAGTAGTAGTCTCTCTTCAGTGTCTGCCCGAACGACGTGATGAAATTTGTGTTTTAAAACACATACTGCAAGAGCGACGTAACAAAATCTGTAGCAAACTTTGCAACCACACTTCTTTATACAGACACAATATGTGGTAAAAAATTCAAAACCCTCAGTAGTATAGCTTGGGCTCTGATAAAACTCAAGGATACTTCCCCTTAATGGGAGTCTTAATTTTTACTTCCTCTACTACATGCAGTAAGTAGGGGAAGTATTGTATTCCACCCAAAAATTCGATACCGAGATTTCACCGAAAATACATGTTTTGAGACCCCCTGAATCCAAAAAAAGCATTTTTGGAAACATGTCCTTGTGTGTGTGTGTGTGTGTGTCTGTCTGTCTGTCTGTGAACATCATAACGCATAAACGAACAGTCGGATAAACGCCAAACTTGGTATTTAGGTTCAGTATCTTCCAGAGATGTGACACGAAGGTTTTCAAAAAAATCCCGCACCCCAGATTACCCTTTACATGGAAGATTTTTCGAAAATTTTAATTTTCTCAAAAACGGCTCTAACCATTTTGATTAAAATATCATATGTTTAAGATATTTTCATGACAAATAAAATGTATATCTTGAATTTTCTGGGAATGTCTCCAAAAGTATTCTTCATTGTGAACGACTTTTGCATAACTGGTAAACCATAAGAGATTTTACTACACAAAAAATGTAGATCGCGTTAGAATACACAATTTGTCATATACATTTTTGTTGTTGAGTGAACCATTTTCGAGATATTGCTTGTTATACCTTTAAATTTTCAATACTTATTTTCTCAAATAGGAATTCGTTATTCATTTTTTGTCTTGGATATGCAAAGAGTATTAATCTGTGGCAAAGAGAATGGTGCTGCACCTAGCAACCAGCTATTAAGAGATATGTATGTGCTTAAAGGCTACTGTATTTCCAAATTGCCCTTATAAACATATATTCCCCTTACATCTACAAGAAAATTAGCAATAAGCTAGAGTCTGCAAATGTTTATCTCGATTAACATGAAGTAGATGGAGAATAAGCGTTTGTAAAAATAGTTTGTACAAGAGTAGAGAAAGTTATGTGAGTGTAACACATCATTTTTTCCCCTTATACAGGTTTAATTGCATATGAATGTTTAAGACCTTCCGCTCATTTTGGTATAGCTTTTACAGAGGTACGCTAATTTAAATATTTTAAAATATTGTGTAAAACATCGCTGGATATAGTTTTTACACTCTATTATTTAACTGCAATTTCTGAAGAACTACATCTTTCTACACAAAAGCAAGCCCCAACGGTACAAAGCACTGAAATTTGCAGCTAAATAAGCTTTATTTTAATGAAAAAGCGTTTATGTATAAGACATAGGGTAGGACTAGGAGCGGAGGGGGACTGAACAGATCTTTTGTACTTGGGCCTTTGATGAGAGGGAGACAGAGGGGGCCCGGACCAGGAGGCACAACGGGTAGAGGGCAGGTTCCCTACCGTTTACAGATGTAAACTCCCCGGATGACAGCTGGTGTAGTGGGCTCTTCCCCCTTATGTACGTGTATTCCAATATTTTTTTTATTAATCTTTGATAAGACATATATATATATATATATAATTAACACAGTGGACTAACACATCCACTAGCGGGCCGTGACCCGAAGACCGCTCCCATTCCGTGAGCCAAGGCTTACTCAGAGCATCCTTTTCCCTTGCCATGAACACGCCGAGACCTCCCGCTGACACTTGAAACCCTGAAAGAAACCAAGTAGATCAAAAATGAATGAAATGAAGGGACAGGAAATTCCGGGGCTGTAATGATCCTTCTCAACATTTCCCTAGCGACCAGGAGAAAGCCCGAAAAACCCCATGGGTCGGAAGGTCAGTCGCGGAAATCGAAACCACGACCTCCCGAATGCGGGCCACAGATGTAACTGCCTGAGCTATCCCGCTCGGTATGTAGGTATAAGGCAAGTTATTGTTTTTTCAATTAAGTTATACGCACTGTGTTTAAAAAAAACATAGCTTTAATTCGGATAAAAGGAAACTAAATTTCTTCTACAATCGGCAGTTGGTTTACATGGCTTGACAAATTCAGCTAATTGTTTTAAATACCTAGTTTCCTAAATATTGTGTCATCAATTTACGTTGGCATTTCTTCTCCCCTTAATGTGGAGTAGATGGTAAATAACATTTTTTATGAATGGTTTGTAGAATCTATATAAAAATAAACGATAGGCAGAGAAAGCCATGGCAGTTTTGTTTAATATATATAGTGACTGTCCAGTTTTCACTGTCACTTCAGTTTCTTCGTGGCGTAGCGGCGTAATGAAATACGCATGACTTAGCGGCTCATTAGTTGGGGAGTCGAACACAAGACTTCCCCAATATCTCGCGTATGCAGTACTCATGCACGTCACAGCCGTCGTCGGAAACTCGCTAGAAGAGTAGCACTTTTCGTCGCACCAGAAACACTCGCTAACTCGCTCACTCATTGACTGGCCAACTGGCGAACCCACTGACATATATATACCCCATCAAGAAAGTATTCGTCTGCACTTTAAAAAATTCTAGCAGCCAAATTTATGAAGCAAAAAATGTATTTTTTTAATAAAGGTCAAATGGTAACACATTTTACCTGTTCTGGCAATTTTTCATATAGTTCATTTTCTCAGCTTTATACATTTTTGAAAAGCGTGCCAAAATTGCAAGTGTTTTGTGCGTGGTGTTTTCAAAATTATCTTTAATGCATTGGGTAGAGCATTCTTTTGTGTGTGTGTGTGTGTGTGTGTGTGTGTGTGTGTGTGTGTGTGTATACATCTACACATTTGACATTTTATTCCTGCGTCAAATAAAATCTACTTTTACTGAAAAAGTTGTTCTACTCAATACATGCAACATAATTTAGAAAACAGCACCTACAAAAGAGGTGCAATCTTAGCACTTTCTTCAAAAAATTATAAAACTGATAAGATGAACTATCTGAAAATCCGTCAAAACAACTAAACTGTATTACCATTTGATCTTTATGTACAAAATAATTAGATCGTTCCCTCTATTACTTTAGCAGCTAGAACGTTTTAAAGTGCAGAAGTTTTCACAGAACATTCTAGAGTGTTCTGGATATACGTTATGGAGACAGGGGAAGGAAACTTCCAGAAGATTCTGGTTTGCTGCGGATGGTGCTTCCAGTGTTTGCGTTGGCAAGAGAGCTATATACCTTTGTTTATCTTCGACTGCTCAAACCTTGGGCCATAGCCGCTGCGTCAGAAAGCTCTACCATAGATATTGAAATCTAAGAAGAAAGCTGAATTGAATAATCAACGTTTTTTATAGGCGAATATTGATGATGCAATTCTTAATAGTAGTAAAAACGTTGAAGATTTTCCATATTTATTCTTGGTAAGAATGATAGCTCGCCTTTAGGGTTTATATATAAGGAAGTCAGCAACGTTTCGCGCCATAAAATTGTAAAACATCAATGATGTAAGACTTTCATAACGGTTAGCTTATGTTGTACAAGCTGAAGGAGGATCTTCCGCCCGCTAACATGGAATCTCGTACGAGACGGTAGTGAGTTTTTAAGTGCAGCACATGTGTGTTGCTGTAATCTTTGCTTATTAAACGTTAGTGGGAGCACTAAGAGCACTTAGCTCCTCATCACATCGTGTATTAATTCTCGCGCTATTTACGGTTCCATTCGGAGCACTACCTCCGCAATTGCACAACAGCCCAGGGCTACGTTTTAATCCCCAAGCGCCTTGCTAACACTGCACTGCAGATAATAACTTACACAAGGTTCCGGTTGCCTTGCGATTGTTTAGCAGTGTTCGACGTGGTTGAACAGATATGCCTTTGAGGGTAACAACGTTTCTTGCAAAATTATGCATTTATTTACGTCCATTTATCACTTTCTGTACCGCGTACCTAGTAGATACAAAAGGTATTATATTCCATTCAAATATTCGATAAGGAGATTTCAACGGAAATGCCTGAAGGGCATAATTCAAAAAGTTGATGTGATACATTCACAATGACTTTCTCTGTCCTCTATCGTTTATTAATGGGTATACAAACTGTTCTTACTAAATCTTATTTTTTTATATACTACATTTTAATGCCTCAGAAGAAACCCCTATTGAAGGTTATTCCATGGTTAGGCGCTAAAGTTTGTTGTACGATAGAGCAGAGCCTATACAGTGTATAACCACGTACTATCTGTTCAGCGACGCATTAGCTGATGTGTGGTGACATTCTTCGAAGCTATTAGGGGTTTAGCTAGTGGAAAGAGATAGTGAATACTTGGTTTTAGGCAAGTGAGGGGTAAAGAAGCGCTACAGACTATAAGACTGTTGGCTGTACGCGGTACGAGTTCAGCATACTGTGCACCCTTCCCACCAGCTAAAGCTTTACTGGGAGAAAAGCCACTCTCCTCTTAGACAAAATATCGTTGTACATGCAGTAATAAGTTATTCAATTCTTTCATGCGACGATAACTCGAAATGCAATATAAACCAGTTGGAGGTATTGGAAGACCACATAGACATTGGAAAGATCCCTTCTGAGCCGAAACAGGCCTATGGCTTATCTTAAAGTTTGATGATGATTTTCAAGGACTTTGTAATTTTTCAACTTCGTAAGTCGCTATTGTTTTTCGTTTTTCCCTTCGATTAACAAGAAATAGAACAAAGGTTTGAAGAATAAGGGACTAGAGAAATTTAGGCAAATACAACACGTGCTGTTTCGTAGCGTTCGCCGTTTTCGAAATAGTTCGCATTATATGTTTACATTTTCCCAAGGTAAGTACATCATAATTTTGTGATTCTTATTTTCCCACGAGGAGTTCGTTTCTAAACCTGCATCATTTATTTTTCCATTCTACTGATATAAAAAATTGAATATTGTTTTTGCATGTTATATATAGCATTTATATCTTAACTTAAAATTTTCTAGGCAAAAATGTATCGCGAAGGACTAACTAGAAAGAAGAATAACATTTTGTTCGTATGTGAATATCGTAAGGAATTTTGCGTGAATATATCAAATTCCATATTTTTTTCTTTTTTTTTCTCGATGTTTTATTTTTTCATCCAGATTGAAAATAAGCTATTATGTAGAAATGAACTATACATTTTTAAGTTTAGCTAAGTCTGAACCTCTAACTTCACATACAAGCAACTCAACCAATCTTTTATTGCACATTTTTGTCCGATTTCATAAAGGATGTGAATCAAAACGCACGCAGCCAAACATATACTGACTTTAACTTAATTAGCAATCTGAAAATCCAAAACTATTGTCTTTGGAACGCCTTTATGGGTCTTAAATAATTAAGTGTTATCAGCACTTTACCCTAGGACTTCATTCTAAGTTTCTAGAGAACCAGTGTCAACAACGTCAGATCCTAATATTTGCAGAGTTACATCCTGTAAGAATGTCTGAAGGAACTTTGCGTTTCTGCCTTCAGTCACCTTTTCCACAGAACGGCGTCCTAATATAATTCTTTGGGATAAGATTATCCAAGCTGCTTAAATCTTCTCCGCTGTAGGAAGTTTCGAGTAGAAGGATTACGTGAAAGAGAAAGAGGAACGAAAACAAATACTAGTACATTAAGATGAGAAGATGAAAGGGATCCCGTCTGTGCATTAGCTCGTCTTGGAACAATGTTTATATTGAGTTAAAGACAGTGGCAGAAAAATCACTCCTCTACAAGCATCTTCCCAAAAATCGTTGTTCTTACAGGAAAAGAAATCCGTGAATAAGGAGTGTTACACAAACATCCCCTTGACCTGACGTCATCTTCAGCATCACTATACTCAATCAAACAACAAGTAATTTGATGGTAAGATGATCCCATATGCTGCCACAGCGGATAGTGGTTTGGCGATACACAAATTTTAGCATCAAAGTCTCTATAAGTTTTAATTTTCTCCAGATCGCTCAAGGCCATTTCCCCCGCTTTGCAACCACCCCCCTCTACTCAGTTCTACTCTTGCAGTAGCAGTAGTATTGTTCAGGCAGTAGAGTATTGTAACTCTGGTCTCAATCTTTGAAGAAGTGAGGGACTGTCGGGAAAACTGTAAAAAGAGACATATACAGAGCGGTCCCTCAGCCATCTGGCCGGTAGTTGCGATGCGTGTTCCACGCGCTATATTCAGTGTATCGTCAATTATTCTGATTATTGATACTGATACCATATTATTACTGATTTTATAATGATTATTATGATATGTTGATTACCTATAGAACAAACATAAAACATAATTTCTTTTTATTTTATCAGTACTAACCTTTTTCACAGCCGGTGCTGAAAATGGCGCCATTCATCCTTGGCACCTTCTGATGAAATTACCATTCACACGCATAAGTTCTTGTTGCGTAATTTCGTTCTTATATTGTTTTTAAGATCGTCTATGGTGCGAGGATTATTCCTATAGGCTCTGTTTTTGAGAGTTTCCCACAGATAAATGTCACACACAGTAAGATCCGACGATCGAGCCGGCCATAACCCTTTAGAGATTATTCTGTCATCAAAAACATTTTTTTTCCGTTAGAACCCTTCGTTTCTTTTTACAACTTACAACATTAAATGATCCCGTTCTCTTCACCTTATACACTAGATATCTAACTGTTTCTCTACTCGGAACTGGAACACCAGGAAATTTATCGTGAAAATGCCTACACACCTGTCTACATGAGTCGGTTTTCACATACATGTCATACATAAAGGGCTTTGTTCAAGCGAAAATTTGAGTACCATTTCTGGGTTGAAATAATCCGGTAATTCAATCGCACACAAATACACACGCGTATCGCGTCTATACACAAGAAGCAATAACAGTTGACTGAAGCCCGCTGCCACATGTCCGATAAGTGGAAGAGCCCGTGGCCTTGAGTTCATTCAGACGTGTCGCAAAAGACTGCCGTGCAATTCCCGGCCAGAGCTCTGAGGTTCGCTATGTATATAGAGCCAGAGTGGGGATTTCCATACGTAACCTTGAGTAGACTGGCCAGAGTGAAATTACTATACTGTTTTGGGAAACAGAGCGAGTAGGTATACTGACGGAAAAAAAATGTGGCTTATGTACATTGAGGTTCCACATTCACTCCAGTCTAGGGAGCTTTGTTTCGACGTGTGGTCATATTACGGGTATTGCTTGTGCTACACTGCGCTGTTTCTAACCGGTTCTGTTTCCCCTCCACTTTTCCTCCTCTCCGTGCACCAGCTAATCAGTTGACTTGGAGTCTGTGCTGTACAGCGGTTGATACGTTGCGAAACTACGTGTTTCAGTGTTGTAGTGTGTAAGTGCTATTATAATGGCAAAAGTTCCGTACACACAGAATCTCTTTGTATGATCCATATTAACAGTAAGCTTTTGATTTATAGACACATTTCCTGCTGTTTTTGCGCCTCACAGGGAAACGTTTCGTAATCTTGTGAATAAATTTAGGGAAATGGGATCTATACTTGATTAGATACTGAAATTAAATCCCCGTGTTCATACAAAGGAAAAACTCGATGTCTTCAAAAAAACATAGGAACAAAGCCCAAAGAATCTCCGAGGAAACTTGCATGGAATCAGGAAGTTTGCATACCTTGGCTTGAAATGCTAATAAACTTTTAAAATTAAAAGGCTATAAAATAACTATAGTTCATCAATTATAACCTCATGATATATTGATGAGTGTTAATGCACATTTTCTTAAAAGGTATGACAAATATATATTGGTACATGATACCGTAATTATTGACGGGAGTAGATAATAAAATAAAGAAAAAGCAGTAAGGTAGACAAATAATTCCAATAAATAATTTCTGTATATTAAACCAGTGTATAATGTAACAAGTTTGGGTTGAAAGATTTTGTCCGAAAAGATGAAGGTAAATAGGCAGTCAGGTTAGCCAAAGCCATTAGCGACAGCCAGAGTAGTGAGCATATTAGCTTAAGGATTTCTGGGAACGCAATGCTCAGTACGCTTACACAGTCAGTAGGCAGAAATTCTGGAAAAGAAAAAGGCACTTACATTCTGAGAATGTAACAAAGATAATGAATGCAACAAAGTTCTGAGTTAGTAACAACGTCAGAGATGTAAGTGCACGTAATAATTGAAGATTGGCTGCGAGTAAAAATCAGGTTGGTGCGGATGAACATATGTAGGAGGAGCTAAAATTAAAAGATAGACGTGCATCTTAATCAGAGAGTTACTCTCTCTCTCTGGTACCGCCAGCGGTACTTAGGTGTATGATTTTAAACGCCCATGATGTGCTTATGCGAGTAGCAGCTGCCGCGAGGGATCCTGCTAGTCAACATTTTAATGACTCCCGGCGAGTTACGCGTTTAGTTTCTTTTATTGCGGAAATAGTTATTTCAAACTGTAAAGTTGATCCTGCAGAACTTAGCAGGTATAATAATTCATGTGTTACAGTTTCGAATGCTACAATTCAGAATCAGTTTATTTCTCCATCCCAATTGTCGACAACTCAGGTCAGTAACTCAAACAGTAGTTCACAATAAATTTCTCAGTCAATTTAAACTGGTGTTGTCCTTCACAATACATCTACGTATACCCCGAGGGAAAATACTCATAGCTCAACCACTGGAGCAGCCGGCAGCAGAAACAACAGCAGATATTGGAGACAGCGAGCGGCATCACACATTCTGGTTCCCACAAGAATATAATTCCCAATTTCTTCTATGATAAAGCTATTCGGTTATCCTAGTTATAATTTGCATGAGAAATCTTTGCACTTGAATTTAAGAGAATAATGAATAATTTGCTTTTATTCTGCACCCTCTGTAGCCAAAAAGATTGGCATGCTTCATATTTCACATGCGTACTAGGACGGGGATTATCAGGCACATAACGTTAGAAGACCTGGCATCCCCGACCTGAGCATAGGGTCCAAGGAGGTGCTAGTTCCTGTGAGCCGGTACGCCAGATCTCTGATGTGTTCTTGAAAAATCAGACCTTTCTAGCTTTACTTTCTGGTAGGTGATGGAATTCGTCCACTGTATCCTTCGGCGAAGATAGGTGAATGTGGGGCATTTTGCGGCTAAGCATCGCTTCGTTACCAGAATGGCGTGGCTTTTATCCGGATTTATGGACATTCACCAACGCCTGTATCATTCTTGGATGAGGTGGAAGAGTCTGTTTATGGCATTGAAGGCGGTAGTTCTTGTATGTATAAAAGCAACACGTTATCAGTTTACTATTGTATTGCTCTATTGGAAAGTCGTCCATGTAAACGCTGAAAAGTGTGGGAAAGTCGACTGTTTTGACGAACCGAAAAGACAAGCTTGTGTTTGTGTGGTATATGGTAAGGCCAAATCAGCTTAAAAAGACTTGTCTGAGTAAGGCTAAGTCAGGTTTCGGTTTAAAAGAGGCTGGCTATCGAAGCCGTAAGCACCTCGACCATTACTGATGCATTGTGCCTCCTCTTTTATTTGTCTAGTCTCTCAGAATGCCTGCATCCTTTCTTACTGAGACCTTATTAAGCTCATGCAATGTTTAAAGTGTTGACTTGCAGTCACACAAAGGTTGACTGGCCGTTTCATCTGCCGTTTTGCACCTCATACAAGTTGAATAAACTACTTTGCACGTCTTGTATAAGGATCCGTTGAGATAACCGTGTCCTGTTTATCATTCCAACCGTCCAACGAGGTTGGACTCTGTTCATCAAAAGGAGTTCATGAATCCTGCCTTTGTTTCTGGGTACACCTATAGTAGTGCACTATTTTGAAGGTAGTCACTCCGTAGAAGCCTAATTTTATTAGTTTTAAAAATATTCTATAATCAGAGTGGGGCAGTCACTATCACCTTTTACCCGCTTCTCCGCGATGAACCTACCTGGCAGATCTCGAAGTCGGGACTTCCCGGATTTTCGCCCGGAACTTGTCTGTCGCCTCCTTCGTTCTTCGGCTGCTCGGATCCTTCGCGTGTGTACCTTTAACTGCATGAGGATCATAACCTTCTAAGGGTGTAGAGATGAGAATATGACAATCTTGTCTAACACACTTTATTTACTTGACGTTCTGTTAAAAGCCACAATAATTCCTGAGATGAGTCGACCTGGGAACGTTCAGAGATCCACTCGTTCATACAGGAAATTTTCGAGCGTTTATCATATACATTTTGGGAGGGGGGGGGGTAACTTCGCCCGTAAGAAACCGAACGCAATCTTCCGTGTTCTTAGTTGTACGCACTTCGTAGATCATACAAGTTCTTTCGCCACTCTGTTCATTATTTTTATGCCCCATCTTTGCACACAATTACGTTTTTGGCGCGTTTCCCCTTATACGGGTTCCACTTACGAGGATCAGATCTAAGATGAGAGATGACCGATGACGGATGCTGGACGCTGAGGTTCTCTGGACGCTCACATTTATAGCCTTTTTAAACTGTCGCCAACGTCTCAAATTTAACCGATTGGCTAGTTTCAGCGCTATTAAATCTGAAAATTCCCGGTGATTTACAAAATGTTAGCTTCTAAATAGCTAAAATTTTTGTATCACATGCCAACGTGGAAAAATACCCAATTTCTCTTCAGCCCCGCTCGACTTTAGCTCGCTATGTAACTGCAAATATACAATGATATTCCTAACGGTAAATTAGACAAACAACATTTCACCCCTTGAAAGTTGCTTGCTAGAAAACAAGATTTTCTGCGTAAATTTAGTTAAAGCACCTGCCCAGGTTCACGATACAATAAGGTTACAATATAAATCATATATACACAAGGTTTACAAATAATGAAACCATACGTGTAAGCCAATTTACTATCCAAAAATATGATACGTAAATATTGAATAAAAATGAGATTTAATGTTAAATTATATTTTGGTGTACCGGGAGGACGTTCCCGCCTCAAAAGTGATACGACTAGGAACACTTATTCTTTATACAAATTATTGATTAATTATGTCATTAGGCGATCTTAAAATAGATTATTAATTATATTTGACCAAAACTTCTGACGACTTCCACTGCAATGAAAAGTTCTCTTTCTCGATTTTGCAGCGAAGAATAAAGGCACAGTATATTCACCTTCTTTGGTTTTTCTTGTATCCTTTGTGGTTGAGTTTATATAAATCCTAAGGAACTCAGAGGATTGCAAATAATAATGGTCACAGGAGGCCTGCTTATGCCCCGTAGAGAGCAGCACTTCAAGTTGTGGAATACAGCGGCTCTTGAAAATCGCTTGAACCATCCTTATCGCGCTTGCAGTAATGATGCTCATGGCAGCCCAGACCGAACATCATCCCTGATGGATTTACGGTCGCTGTGCAACCTATTGCACATTTCAAACAGAGATTATTGGAGACGGTCTTATCGGCAAACACTGGCCGACAGTCTTTGATGGATTCCTTCACAAGATATTCTGCAACAACAACTAACAGCTGTTGCGTCCACTGACACGAAGCTTATCACAGCAACCAACAGAAGCAAGTAAGGAGCGTTCATGTAAAACTGTAAGCCTAAAGCATTATCTAATATTCTAATGAACAAGGTTTCATTATTTAATTTAAAGTGTAGTTATTTTGAAATTATTTATAGCAGAGAGCATATTGCATTCCAACTAAAAGTTCGATATCGATATTTCATCGTAAATGCGTCTTTTGAAGTTCCTAAATAAAACAAAACTTCATTTTAAGAATAAAAATATGTGCCTGTACACAAAAACTAAAACTCGGATAAATACCAAACTTGGTATTTAAATTCTACAGAGCGGCCCCTCTGAATGAACTCAAGGCCACGGGCTCTTCCACTTATCGGACATGTGGCAGCGGGCTTCAGTCAGCTGTTATTGCTTCTTGAGTATAGACGCGAGACGCGTGTATATTTGTGTGCGATTGAATTATCGGATTAGTACAGTCCGGAAATGGTACTAAAATTTTCGCTTGAACCAAGACTTTTTATGTATGACACGTATGTGTAAACGACTCATGTAGACAGGTGTGTAGCAATTTCACGATAAATTTCCTAGTGTTCCAATTCCGAGTAGAGAAACGGTTAGATATCTAGTGAATAAACTGAAGAGAACGGGATCATTTAATGTTGTAAGTTGTAAAATGAAACGAAGGGTTCTAACGGAAGAAAACCGTGATGAAATTGGCGATGCTTTACGACGTGTAGCACAACAAGTCAATGTTTCAAAAACCTCAGTACAACTCTCAAAAATAGAGCCTATAGGAATAATCCTTGCACCTTAGCGGATCTTAAAACCAATATAAGAACAGAAATTATGCAACAAGAACTTATGCGTGCGAATGGTAATTTCATCAGAAGTTGCAAAGAATGTTTATCTGCCGAAGGACACAACTTTCAACACCGACTGTGAAAAAGATTAGTACTGATAAAATAAAAAGTAATTATGTTTGTTCAATAGGTAATCAATATATCGTAATAATCATCATAAAATCAGTAATAATATGGTATCAGTATCAATAATGAAAATAATAAACACATACACTGAATATAGCGCGCGGAACACACATCGCGACTACCGGCCAGATGGCTGAGGGACCGCTCTGTATATGTTCCAAAGATGCAACAGCAAGATTTTCAAGCAAATCCACTACTCCAAATTACCCTTTTCACGGAACACTTTTCATTTTTATGTTCTCAAAAATGGTACTAAAGACTTTTATTAAAACACCATACATTTAAGATATTTACATGACAAATAAAGTGTTTATCTTCAACTTTCAAGAAAAGGAGTGTTAAGCCCTCTTCATTCGGAAGGAAGTTGTACCTACTACAGAAGCGATGCGGCTCTCTTTAAAACACACACATTGTTTCAAATAACTTTTTCCCCATTAGCCACTTCCGATATATTCGTTATTACTAGTTGGAATTTTTCAATACTTTGTCATTTTTGAAGAGCTCTCGCTATTTAGTTAAACATCCGACTATCGATTCATATTCCTGTATTCCTCTTCCTCCTAAACGTGTCATGCAAGTATTTCTGTAAAGTTTTATGTCGAGTAACATGAAGAGAAAGACAAACAAATTTTCGCAAGAATAGTTTAGAGAACAATATAAAAAAATCTGTTACACTCACATGACTTTCTCTACTCTTGTGCAAACTATTTTTACAAACGCTTATTCTCCATCTACTTCATGTTAATCGAGATAAACATTTGCAGACTCCATCTTATTGCTAATTTTCTTGTCGATGTAAGGGGAATATATATTTACAAGGGCAATATAGAAATACAGTAGCCTTTAAGCACATACATATCTCTTAATAGCTGGTTGCTAGGTACAGCACCATTCCCTTTCCGACAGATTAATACTCTCTGCATATCCAAGACAAAAAAATGAATAACGAATTCCCATTTGAGAAAAGTATTGAAAAATTTAAGGGAATAACAAGCAATATCTCGAAAATGGTTCGCTCAACAACAAAAATGTATATGACATAAATTGTGTATTTTAACGCGATCTACATCTTTTGTGTAGTAAAATTTGGTCTATCTCTTATGGTTTACCAGTTATACAAAAGTCGTTCACAATGAAGAATACTTTTGGAGACATTCCCAGAAAATTCGAGATATACATTTTATTTGTCATACAAATATCTTAAACATATGATATTTTAATCAAAATCGTTAGAGCCATTTTTGAGAAAACTAAAATTTTCGAAAAATGTTCCATGTAAAGGGTAATCTGGGGTGGGGGGATTTTCTTGAAAACCTTCGTGTTGCATCTCTGGAAGATACTGAACCTAAATACCAAGTTTGGTGTTTATCCGACTGTTCGTTTCTGAGTTATGCTGTTCAAAGACAGACAGACACACACACACACACACACACACACACACAGACAGACAGACACACAGACAGACACAAAGACACACACACGGACATGTTTCCAAAAATGCTCTTTTTGGATTCAGGGGGTCTCAAAACATGTATTTCCGGTGAAATATCGGTATCGAATTTTTGGGTGGAATACAATATTTCCCCTACTTACTATATGTAGTAGAGAAAGTGAAAATTAAAATGTGCTGCATTAAGATGACTTTCTCTACTCTATATCGTTCATTAGTGGGTACCAAATTATTCTTACGAAAGTTTATTTACCTACTTCATTTTAATCAAGATAAATCTGTCAGGAAATAATTGCATTACACATTTCGTTATAAGATACAAGGGGAACAGCGGAAGTTCAAACCTTTTAGAACTGGCCGCTATGCGCTAGCCCTAAAATTACACACCCTTTCGATGATAACGAAAGAAACAATTGAAAATCGACAGGACTTTAAAAGAATGGCTATGTATTGAATAATTCGAACCGGTAATAACGCATGTCTCGGAAATAGCTGATGCCACAGAAAGAGTTATTTGAAATAAATTGTGTATTTTAAAGAGATATATATTTTTTTGTAGTAGCTTTCGTGTCTCGCTTAATGTTTACCAGTTATACAACAATATACAAAATTACTCTCGTATGAAGAGAACTTCAAATATTATTCTATTCCTGGAAAATTCAAGATATACGTTTATTTGTCATGTAAATATTTTTAATATTAGTATTTTAATCAAAATCATTAGAGCAATTTTTTTGGAAAATCAAAAATCTCGAAAACCGTTCCATCTAAAAGGCAATTTGGGGTGTGGGATTTTCTTGAAAATCTCCTTATCGCATTTCTTTGGAAGGTGTAGAAGTTTGGTGGTTATCCGACATTTTGTTTTTGAATTTTGCGGTTTAAACACATACAAACACAAGTTCTTTTTATAAAAATGCTTTTTTTATTCAGGGGACTCGAAACATGCATTTTCAGCAAAATCTCAGTATTTTTGAATGTACGTGGTATAGAAAGTAACATAAGACAGTGGCTAGGGAAACTCATGTGAATGCAACACTTTCGATGTTTTTGAAATGTTTAAACTTACAGTTTTAGTACTACTGCGGAGGAGATTGAAGATAATAATGTTAGTATATTCAAAATTATCAGTAATGCTGATAGTATGTTTATTGAAGAACTGTGCTCATTTTCATCTCTTTCTCACAAAATTGAATACCGGGTGGAGAAGTTATGGGCCTCGTCTTTCAATCCAGAGAGATATCTATGAGTACTTGGAGCATTTTATAAAATGTTTGATGTGTTGCTTTTATATGACATTTTTTACTCACTAGTTTACAAACTATTCTTACAGAAGCTTATTCTTTTATCTGCTTCTTGTTACTCGAGGTAAACACTCCTTACACATTTTCATACTCTTAGATGTAATAAAGATACAGTAGGTAAAAGCGATAGTCAGGATTTTAAAACGATGTTGCAATGTTTTGGTTTTGAAATACCACGCTCATGGCATAACCACGGGGAAATAAACGAATAACTATTTACCGCTTAAAACAGAGTATTTGAAAATTCCAACCAATAACAAGGAATAACTTGGAAATGGTTAACGCCACAAAATGTTATATTTGACATAAATTGTGTGCTTTAACGAGATCTACATTTTTGTGTAGTAAGATTTTGTCTTGACACAATCTCAGCCTGGAGGTTAACTGCAGAAACACCTCTAACTTTATTCAAAGGCGCGCATATACACACATGTCTATTTTAAGAGCATTTTTACTCTAGAATTAGACTGAAAAATGCAATGCCATAGCCGGGATTTGAATCACGGATCTTCTGGTTTCTCTATCAACTGAGCTAACATAGCAACATGCCGGGAGGACATTAAATTCCCCAATTGACTCGTATTCTTCCCGGTAAACCACAAGGTTCCGGTCACCACAAATTCGGGATGACATACCCCAATGGCGACATTTCGTTTTACTTGCTCTACTTGTATAGTAAGTAGGGGAAGTATTGTATTCCACCCAAAAATTCGATACCGAAATTTCACCGAAAATATATGTTTTGAGACCCCTTGAATCCAAAAAAAAAAGGATTTTTGGAAACATGTCCCTCTATAGGTGTCTGTGTATGTGTGTGTGTGTGTGTGTGTGTGTGTGTGTGTGTGTCTGTGAACAGCATAACTCAGAAATTAACAGTCGGATAAACACCAAACTTGGTATTTAGGTTGAGTATCTTCCAGAGATGTGACACAAAGGGTTTCAAGAAAATCCTCCCACCCCAGACTACCCTTTACATGGAACATTTTTAGGAGATTTTAATTTTCTCAAAAATGGCTATAACGATTTTGATTAAAATATCATATGTTTAAGATATTTTCATGACAAATGAAATGTATATCTCAAATTTTCTGGGAATGTCTCCAAAAGTATTCTTCATTGTAAACGACTTTCGCATAACTGGTAAACCATAAGAGATAGACAAAATTTTACTACACAAAAAATGTAGATCGCGTTAAAATACACAATTTATGTCAGATACATTTTTTGTTGTTGTTGTTGAGTGAACCATTTTCGAGATATTGCTCGTTATTCCCTTAAATTTTCCAATACTTTTTCTCAAATGGGAATTCGTTATTCATTTTTTTTATGTTCTGGACATACAAAGAGAATGGAATGCGCCACATATCAACCAGCTCTTAAAGAATTTGACTATCGCTTAAAGCCTACCATATTCCCCTTGCACCGACAGGAAGATTAGCAATAAGATTAACATCTCGATTAATATCAAGCATATGGAGAATAAGCGTTAGTAAAAATAGTTTGTACAAGAATAGAGAACGTCATGTGAGTGTAACATATCAGATTTTTTATTCGGAAAACCTGAAATAGTGAATTTGCGGTAAAATCTCGATATAGACTTTTTGGGTGCAATCATTGCTTACCAGTAGTAGGTAGTAGAGTAAGTAAGAATATAAAGTATTGGAAAATTCCGGCCAAGTACAACGAACACCTCGGGAATGGTTAATGGCACAGAATTTTCTTTTCCTTTTTATTTTCTGGCACAAATTGTGTGTTTTAACCAGATCTAAATAATTCATTCAATAAGTTTTCAGAAAGAGCCGACGTCATGAGCTGTTAATAGAAAATTTAATATATGTATTCTGTTCGTTATATAATATTAATCAGTTATGAGGAAATCAAAATTAACAAAAGATTTTCCGAGCAAAGCATAGTTTGTGAGGGAGTGGAATTTTCTTGAAAACCTTCTTGGTGAATCTTTGGAAGGTACTGCACTCATAATTTTTTTATGAGTAGTACCTTCCACACACGCACACGCACACGCACACACACACAGATAATGTAAGAGGGATGTTATCAAAGTATGCTCCGTTGTGGAATAAAATAAGAACCACTAAATATTTTAGTTACCTAATTGTTTTATTTTATCGTATATACCTTAAGCTTTCTTACCACATAGTTTTTACAGTCAATTAAATTCTCATTCTGGTGTATAATAAATTTTAATGACTCCTCCTAATAGAAATTCGATGCCAGTTCATAAAGCAACTCTACAGCTTCTGAGATGCACTTTTCTGTGTCTAAGATTCCGTGGCAAAAGCAATTGCGTCATTGATATTGTTGATTTCAAACTAGTTGTCGGAAGGCAGATGTTTATCACAGAGTAGCTGCAAGAAAACAATTGTGAATCTGCAAGTTAATGTGATGTAAGCCAAAAACAGATGACTCATAATTTATATCCTTCAGGAATCTACGTGCATGTACCGCAAATGTTCCCTAAGAGATTATCGCAGCTCATTTTAAAAACAGAAAAATTTAACTCCAGAAGCAGTTTCAGGATGTCCTGGCGTCGGAAGTCTGTGAAGAGGTTCTAAAAAACGTATGCTACGCTAAGACAAATGCTCGAAAAAACATTGATAACTGGTAGTAAAGCAGTGTAAGGTAAAGGCTTGTGTAAAAAATAAACTATCGTTAAATATTTAGTAGTTCTTTCTTTATTGCAAAAACACCGAGCGGGATGGCTTAGGCGGTAACGTTTATGTGCCGCATTCAGAAGGTCATGGGTTCGATCCCCGCGTCTGACCTTCCTGGCCCATGGGTTTTTTCGGGGGTTTCCCCGAGTTGCTAGGCGAATGCTGGGATGATTCCTCCGAATTTCCTGTCCCTCCATTTCAGCTCGATTCTCATTTCACTTCAATTTTCATCTGCTTTGTCTGCTTCAGGGTTGAAAGTGTCGCCGGGAACCTCGGTGTTGCATGGTGGGGAAAAGGATGCTCCCTGTAACCCTTCGTTTGGGAGGGGAGCCGGTTGCACCAGCTGACATTTGGGGAGTTTCAATTTCTAAAATGAAGGGACCCTGCCCTCTGCCCTGTCGTGCCTCCTGATCCGCTCGCCCTCCGTATCCTCTCACCTCATCCCTCCCTCCCAGGAGCACCCCGTTAGGCACTTAAGACACAAAACATCTTGTAGATCACTTCAGTAAAATTCCGATATCAAAATTTTCGGTTTAATCACTTTTTTCACTTTTAAAAACTTTAAATAAAAAACGGAACACATAAAATACGCAATAATTTATATATAATACAATTAAAATATAAATTAACTATTCTATCAATATAAAATTTTTCAAAACAAAATTAATAAAAAAATAAGTAAAATTTTCCAAAAGTAGTTTTTCCCTAAAACATCCTCCGGCTACCATAAGTATGTGGTAGATATATTAAAAATAGAAAAACCAGATGGAACTGTTAATAATCCTGCTAAGGTTTCACTGCTTTTTAAACGAAGACATTTTTATTCTCTTTTTTTCGCAGACGTGTCTATAAAGATAAGCAGAAGCACAGTTTTTTTTAACAAAAGAAACTGCTTAAAAAAACTAAGTCTCTTGCTTACAGCGTTCATGACATATTTTAACGTACCGACGGAGGGTTAAAAATAATGCTAGCAGGTCCACTACGGTAAAGAACACACCTAAAATGACGACTCTAGAGCTATTTGAACACATTATGCGAGGAACATTCATTATTATTAATACAATATAAATAAATTAGGACCTATATATACGCCTGACCATTGTGTGTTCATGGTTTTACTAGTTTCCAGCTTTGCACGTGATTGTTAAAGAAGAGGAACATTATTTTAAAGGAGTGCGGTTACGAGTTCCCCATAGTCCTTGTTAACAAACCTTGTTACAAACTTGGGCTAAGTCCCTGCTCACACGACCTCAAAGTAACTGGAGATCGTGTCCCCCAGAATGAGAGAAAATGAGAGAGGTCGGGTAATCACTATTGAGTGGGGAACAAAGCAGCACTCTAGACATCTTGTGGTAATAGTAATACATGTCTGTAATGGCGTGAGCAAAATTATCCGCTGCAGACGAGCTTCAAGGCATGCACATTAATGTAATCATTAACGAACAGTTGAAGTTTACGAAGAACCTGGGTTACATGTTAACATATAAAACACAATGCTCGAATGTAAATTATTTTATGCTAAAATATCTCCTTAAGTTATCTGTATACAACGTCAGTCAAGTACATGTAAACATGTCGATGCTTCTGGTTTCCTATAGCGGTTTTCTTTATTTAATGTTGGCAGAAACTCCTTATCAAACTGTGTTCCACACCAGTCTTGGGTAAGCCAATCTCTTATTGGTTTGAATTCAAGTCCGACATACACGCATTAGTCTATGAACAAAGTTCAGGCCTAGGTGGATGGCAAAAGGGGAAGAGTATACAGAAACATTTCACCTAAGTGACTGGAAGCCATCTCTCACAGCGACTGTCCACACCAGTACCTGGACCGACTCGTATTGGTATGGTGTCAAAGGTCTGGCATTCAAACATAAGGCTGTAAACACAGATAAGTTTCAGGCGTAGGGGCGAAAGAAAAGAGAACAGTACACAAACATTAAGTGGAGTGCTAGAACCAGGTAAGTGGTGGAGTCTGACCGTAGCAGAGTCGGTTTAGTATTTCCTTACCAATATAAACCACAGTGCAGTATATGGGCATCTTTCCATGCTGTTGACTGTACCAGACGACAGAGGAAGTACTGCATTTCACCCTCGAAATTTCATCGTAAATATGTTTTCAGGTCGCTTATAAAAAACGAAGTCAGTAGTTTTGTGTGTGTATGTGTGTTTAAACAGCATAAAACTAAAAAACGAATGGTCGGTAAATATTAAACTTGGTATTAAAGTTCAGTACCTTCTAAAGATGCAACCCAAACTACCCTTTACATGGAACATTTTTCGAAATTGTTTATTTCATAAACAATGGTTCTAAACGATTTACCATATATTCAAGATATTTATATGGCAAATAAAATGTATGATTGAATTTTCCGGTAATAGCCTATGAAGTCCTGCTCATTTGGCAGGAATTTTATATAATTTTGTATAAGAGGCAAACCACGAGAGATAGACCAAAATGTACTACACAAAAATATAGATAGCCTTAAACACACAATACATTTCAAATAACTTGATTGTGGCATCAACCATTTCAAGATATTACTGTCTTGAACTTTTCAATATCTCTGTCTTTCATTAAACTTCACTTGTTTCTCGCGATATCATGCAAAGAATATGACATTTTTAAAGGCAGTATATACGACCAGTTTTTAAACATTTGAACATCGCTATTCCCCTTTTATTTATAGTGAAAGAGGAATGGCAACCAATGGGCATGATAGTTTTTACCTATAAGAAAATATATAATGGGGCTGGCCCCATAGCTTAGAGCACCTGCCTATAGTGCGAGGGGTCAGGGGTTGATTCCCGGCGGGGGGAGGGGTGGGAGATTTTCTCTAGCCAAAATTATTCCCATAAACAAGCATACCCAAGGAAAAACCATAAATCCAATAACATCTGAATACGAGTTAACACCATTGTCGATAGGGAGTATCTTCCGAAGGTCCGATATTCATTGCAGTCAAAGGCGGGGTATAAATGGAACAATAAAAATGCGTAATCAAATTGTTTATGAAACATGTATCTCAATTTGTTTATATATTTTTACTCTATTTTATTTTACGTCGGTGTAACTCGTCGCTTGGTCATATCGCGACGGATCTCTTAGTGTATAACTCTTAGAACGATATGTGATGGACAGTTAGCCTTCTAGGTCTCATCACTGTAACCGCCCGCTCCGTCACGTGTCACAGAGACCCTAGCGCATAGCTACCGAATCTTCTGCTGTATGTCGTGCAGACGACATTAGGGTGCCGTCCAGTCCAACCTCCATATAAAGTTAGCCTTCTAGGTCTCATCACTGTAACCACCTGCTCCATCACGTGTCACAGAGCCCTAGCGCATAGCTACCAAATCTTCTCTGCGTGTCGTGCAGACGACATTACGGTGCCGTCCAGTCCAACCTCCATATAAAGTTAGCCTTCTAGGTCTCATCACTGTAACCACCTGCTCCATCACGTGTCACAGAGACCCTAGCGCATAGCTACCAAATCTTCTGCTGCGTGTCGTGCAGACGACATTAGGGTGCCGTCCAGTCCAACTCCCATATAAAGTTAGCCTTCTAGGTCTCATCCCTGTAACCAACTGTTTCATGTCGTGCAGATAACATTAGGGTGTCGTCCAGTCCAACCGCCGCCCCCACACAGAAAGGCGGACAGTAAGCCTTCTAGGTTTCATCCCTGGAAATGCCATCTTACTTCGTCACGTACCCACAGAGACCCCAGCGCATGGCAGCCGGATTTGTGCTTCGTGCCGTGCAGATGGCGTTAGGGTGCCGTCCAGTCTAATGCTTACATTGTCTGTAGATAGATGGCATAGCATTCACTATTACCACTTATTTTTCATTTTACTATTGTTTTAGACTTAAGATGGAACTTTGGGTCGTGGTATTGAATATCCAATCCAGGTATTTACCTTGGTGACTGAGGAAAACCACGAAAAAACCTCAGATAGATTGGTTCGACCCACGGGATTTGAACCCGGGACCTCCTGAGACATCTCAATTTAGTTGAAGTAGATAGAAGAATAAACTTTTGCTAGAGTAGTTGTAGACAAATATAAAAATAAACGAAGGTGTGTGTAGAGAAAGTCATTTGAATGTAGGTAACATCATATATATATATATATATATATATATATATATATATATATATATATATTCGATTTACTTGTATCCCAAAAATTGCCACCTTATTCTCGTGAAGTAAACTTAAACGTATATGATGCTTTATATACTGCACAAGATCATACTTGCTTCTTGCTAGACAGGCTCATCGGGTCAGTTTTAAGGCCAGCTCCGATATAACACAATAGTACGCCGAAGGGGTTAGAAACGTAGTTTGGAAATACATACAGAACGCTAGGATTTACTCTAATCACTTTTCTGTTTCATTATGATTACACTTTAAAACTTTTGTGATCGGCTTTACGGCATGGAAAATGCAGAGCCACAAGATTATATCGCGTACATTGTTTGGGAATCCCCGATTAAAGCGGGTCGCTCGCGTTAATGATTCAAAGCACTGTATTAAAGCACTTGTCAACAGGCGTTGTTTATGATAGGCAAACACTGCAGGCTGTAATACTGCGAATTGAAAGGCATCGTATTACCAACTTAACATGCACATTATAACCTTTATGAAAAGAACTAATTTTAGCCCTATCATTTCCAATATCAAGGTTCTGTATTTGAACGCTGTCCGAGGCAGAAACAAAACGCGGTGAACAGCCATTTCATAAGTAATGAATACCGTTACGCCAGAATAATAATAATAATAATAATAATAATAATAATAATAATGATATAACGCGTGTCGACTTATAACTTTTTCGAACTGTTTAACAAAATAGAGAAGATTACGAACTGTTTTTCACCACCTTTTTACGTCATGTACGTCTCACCTAATGCCAGATAGATTAAGTATTCCATTCTACCAAGATTCCATATCGAGATTTCCTGGGAGTATGTTTTGAGACCCCCAGAAAACAATAAAAGCATGAGTAGAAAAATCTGATGCGTTACACTCACACGAATTTCTCTACTCTTGTACAAACTATTTTTACAAACGCTTATTCTCCATCTACTTCATGTTAATCGAGATAAACATTTGCAGAGTGTATCTTATTGCTAATTTTCTTGTAGATGTAAGGGGAATATATATTTACAAGGGCAATATAGAAATACAGTAGACTTTTAGCACATACATATCTCTTAATAGCTGGTTGCTAGGTGCAGCACCATTCCCTTTCCTACAGATTAATACTCTTAGCATATCCAAGACAAAAAAATTAAAATGAATTCCCATTTGAGAAAATAAGTATTAAAAAATTTAAGCGAATAACAAGCAATATCTCGAAAATGGTTCACTCAACAAAAAAAAATGTATATGACATAAATTGTGTATTTTAACGAGATCTACATTTTTTGTGTAGTAAAATATTGTCTATCTCTTATGGTTTACCAGTTATGCAAAAGTCGTTCACAATGAAGAATACTTTTGGAGACATTTCCAGAAAATTCAAGATATACATTTTATTTGTCATGAAATATCTTAAACATATGATATTTTAATCAAAATCGTTAGAGCCATTTTTGAGAAAATTAAAATTTTCGAAATATGTTCCATGTAAAGTGTAATCTGGGGTGGGGGATTTTCTTGAAAACCTTCGTGTCACATCTCTGGAAGATACTGAACCTAAATACCAAGTTTGGTGTTAACCGACTGTTCGTTTCTGAGTTATGGTGTTGATAGACAGACACACTCACACACACACAGACACACACGGACATGTTTCCAAAAATGTTTTTTTTTTTTTTGATTCAGGGAGTCTCAAAACATTTCCGGTGAAATCTCGGTATCGAATTTTTGGGTGGAATACAATTCTTACCCTACTTACTATACGTAGTAGAGAAAGTAAAAATGTGCAAAGATTTTATAGAAAATCCCACCAACCTAAATTCGTCTTTACACAGAATATTTTAAGTTTGTTGCTCTTTTTTTTTTCTTTTCTTTCTTTCTTTCTTACTTCTTCCTTTTTTTCTTTCTCCACTTGTTACCTCTACCCAGCGAGGTGGCACCGCGGTAATTTATGCAATTCTCTTTAGGAGGTCCCTTGTTCGATCCACGGAGATCGCCCACTCTGACCCATGGGTTTTCGTGTTTTCCCCCGGTTGCAGACGAATGCAGGATTATTCATCTTCTACCTCGACTTTTCTGCCTCTCATTTCCTGTACCCATCATCTTCCTTGTCATCTGTTTCAGGATTGTAGGACCAGCCGACAGTGGTCCGCGGGTTGCGGCTGGACGATCGCTGTGCGCTCTGTAGAGAATTCCCTCTGGCGTCGTTGCGGAAAACTACTCAGTTAGGACCCAATTCCGGGTGCTCTCGAGCGGGAGAGGGTTAGGGGTTTGTGGGTGGGCCCATGCGACTTGGATGCGTTCAACTGGAAGCGTTATGGATCCCGTTCATGCTTGCGCCCGTCGTCATCCGGATCTGGTCTCGCCCTTCAAGTCTCTCCACTCATCCCTCCCTACCAGCAAAATAAAGAAGAAGCAAAAAGAACCGCTGTGGACTACTTGAGGTGTTCTGCCCCGTTTTCGGGGTCCCTCCGTTCGTCCGTACCTTTATCTTTTCGTTATCTCTTAGAGGAACTATTGCTTTGCACTGAAAAACTGAGACTTTGCTAGAAATAGGAGGTTTGCGGCCCTCTGAATCTAAAAAGAGCATTTATAGAAAAGGTCCGTGTGTAGTCAACATAAAATAAAAACGAAAACTCGCATCAATGCAAAACTTGGTATTTGAGTCCATCATCTTCCAACAATGCGACGCGAAGATTTGTCAACATAATCCCTCGCCCCAAACTACCCTTTACAAATAAAATTTGGGTTATTTTTTATTATCTCACAAATGGTTCCAATGATTTTGAATTAATATTATATTTTTAAGACATTTGCATGACAAATGAAGTGCACATCTTGTATTTTCTGGGAATAGCCTGTAAAGTCCTGTTCGTTCCGAATAAATGTTGTATAACTGGTAAACCGTGGGAGACAGACAATAGCGCAAGATCTCGTTAAAGCTTACAGTTTATGTAAAATACGCTTTTGTGGCGTCAAAAATTTGCAAGATACTCTTTGTTATTGGTTTGAAGTGTCAAATACTTATACTTTTTACTTTCTCTACTACGTATAGCAAATAGGGGAACAATTGCATTCCACTCAAAAATTCTATATCGAGATTTCACGAAATACATGTTTTGAAGTGCTCTGAATCCAAAGAAAGCATTTTTGGAAATATATCTGTATCTGTCTGTGTGTGTCCTTCTGTCTGTCAGTCTGTAAACAGCATAACTCAAAAACGAAACGTCGGATAAATACCAAACTTGGTACTTGAGTTTACTACCGTCCAAGGATGTGACAGGAAGATGTTCAAGAAAATCTTCCTTCTCCAGACTGTCCTTTACATGGAACATTTTTCGATTTTTTTTATTTTCTCTAAAATGGCTGAAACGGTTTTGATTAAAGTATCATATGTTTAAGATATTTCCATGGCAAATGAAATGTATATCATGAATTTTCTGGGAATGTACCCAAAAGCCCTCTTCATTATGAATGACTTTCGCATAACTGGTAAACCGTAAGAGACATACAAAGTTTTTCTACACAAAAAAATGTAGATCTCTTTTAAACACACAATTTATTCATATAATTTTTCTTCTTTTCTTCTTATTCTTTGTGGAGCGAATCATTTCCGTCAATGTTATTTTGTTTGAATTTTCCAATACTTTTTCTCAAATAGGAATTCGTTATTCGTTTTTACTTTCTCTACTATGTATAGTAAGTAGGGGAAGTATTGTATTCCACCCAAAAATTCGATACCGAGATTTCACCGGAAATATATGTTTTGAGACCCCCTGAATCCAAAAAAAGCATTTTTGGAAACATGTCCGTGTGTGTGTGTCTGTGAACAGCATAACTCAGAAACAAACAGTCGGATAAACACCAAACTTGGTATTTAGGTTCAGTATCTTACAGAGATGCGACACGAAGGTTTTCAAGAAAATCCCCCCACCCCAGATTACCCTTTACATGGAACATTTTTCGAAAATTTTAATTTTCTCAAAAATGGCTCTAACGATTTTGACTAAAATAACACATGTTTAAGATATTTTTATGACAAATGAAATGTATATCTCGAGTTTTCTGGAAATGTTTCCAATAGTATTCTTCATTATGAACGACTTTTGCATAACTGGTAAACCATAAGAGATAGACAAACTTTTACTACACAAAAATGTAGATCGGTTTAAAATACACAATTTATATCATATGCATTTTTTTTAAGTGAACCATTTTCGAGATATTGCTGGTTTTTCCTTAAATTTTCCAATACTTATACTTTTTCTCAAATTCGTTATTCATTTTTTGTCCTGGTAATACAAAGAGAATGGAATACTCAACATAGCAACCAGCTCTTAAAGTATTTGACTATCGTTTAAAGGCTACCAATTCCCCTTGCATCTACAAGAAAATTAGCAATAAGATTAACAACTCGATATCACGATAAGCATAAAGCATATGGAGAATAAGCGTTTTTAAAAATAGTTTGCACAAGAGTAAAGAAAGTCATGAGAGTATAACACATCAGATTTTTTAAGTGTTAAGTCGCTCTTCGTTTTATTTCTTAGCCAATGTAAGAGCAGAGAATTTTAAAGCTATCATATATCAATCCACTTTATAAAAATCTGACTATCGCTTTAGTCTATTGTATCCTTATACGTACAATAAAACTTGTAAATGTGTAATAAATGCACGATTAAGAAGTATTGTATAGAAGAATAAGCTTTAATACAATATTTTGTAGAAGAGAGAGTACGGAATGTCATATGAATGCAGCATATAAGATTTTTTTCTTGTATTTTGCTTAAGGTGTTTCATGACAAATAAAGTGCATTACTTGAATTCTAAAATGCCATTGCCATTACCATTATCTCAAACTGTTTAACGTATCCGTAGGGTGTTTTTATAGGGTGTAGATTCACGCCTTCCTACTTTTATCCAATAAGCTTGTTTTTAGACAGCATGGATAAAAGTAGAACTTCTAACATACAGCACAGCGTGACCAACTTTGGTTTCAAGTCCAATCATATAGCAGTTACGTTTGTGTTTGCACATGTTTAATAACCCGACTTGGTTTAATTGGGTTTTACTTTTCAGTATCTGTTTACATTATTAATTTCTCACGGCGCTCGCATTATCTATTCACAATACAAATCGTGAGGTAGTATTTTATATCACAACACTGTGAATGCCAGAGTGATTGTAGTGTAAATTAACATTATTGTATGACAATGATTTTAGATGTTTGTTAGCTATAAGCATTGTTAGGAAATAAGTTTACACGGCCTCACTGAAACTGACAATAGGAGTGGGTAACAAGAGATGGGGTGAATTGTTTATCACTTAGAAGAGATAAACAAATGACGTCAGGGTAGCGTGCCGTTCTTTAGAAATGGAGGGAATATCTTCCCTAGAGCATATGTTTTAGTAATTATGATTAGCTTATAAAACAGACGCTAATGTTGGCGCGATTTAGTAACCAATAGCAGCTCTGTTATAATGTTTAGGCATATCGGGATGCGGGAGTATAAATTCTTGAGCAAAAGCAAGTATCGCGCAGTTCTAAGGAAGCATTCACGAGGTACACATCACGCAGTTCTCAGCAATCTCTCGCGAGGTACACATTACGCAGTTCTAAGGAAGCATTCACGAGGTACACATCACGCAGTTCTCAGCAATCTCTCGCGAGGTACACATTACGCAGTTCTAAGGAAGCATTCACGAGGTACACATCACGCAGTTCTCAGCAATCTCTCGCGAGGTACACATTACGCAGTTCTAAGGAAGCATTCACGAGGTACACATCACGCAGTTCTCAGCAATCTCTCGCGAGGTACACATTACGCAGTTCTAAGGAAGCATTCACGAGGTACACATCACGCAGTTCTCAGCAATCTCTCGCGAGGTACACATTACGCAGTTCTACAGAATCATTCACGAGTTAAGCGTCGCACAGTTCTACAGAATCTCTCGCGATGTACACATTACGCAATTCTACAGAATCATTCACGAGTTAAACGTCGCACAGTTCTACAGAATCTCTCGCGTCGTAAAGTTAGTTACAAAATGTGAAGTAGGTACGCGACAACTATTACAACAGTAATTACATTCGGAAATATAACAGTTTCAGTCAGGCGTGTATCAAGATTAAAGATATGAAATTAATTAAGTGTGATGGCAACAATAAAAGTGTAAAAACAAATTCTTTTATCAGTGTTACATTTTAGTAACAACTCCTTTCCGTTTACACGCCCTGCTCAAGAGATATTTGCTTGACTGAGTAATAATAGCTAGCCGGAGGACAAAGAACCCAAAATTCAAAATAGTAAAACAATAACAGGCGCTCAGTAAAAAAGATAACACGAGAGATTACCGCGAGAATCGTCATACTTCAATTTATCGCAATTCCTTGTAGAGCTATCCTTATATTGGCAGGTTTCTTTGGTCTAAAATGTTACTCATTTATCTCACGTACATAAAGATTAAATGGCGGAAAATATGAATTCGGAAGACACTGAAATGGAAGAGCTAGGTTAAATTATAGAAGCAACAGAAAGAATAACACTACAGGTACTTACCCCAAAAATCCAGAAAGCAGTATGATATAGCATTTAATGGCTTATTGCCTGGTGTAAGGCCAAACATGGTGAACAGAATGTCACTGAAATTGGCTGCTGGTGAATCAACAAAACATAAAAGCATCTGAGGTCTCGCTTCTTTAACGTTATTTCTCTTGTTTGAAAAACGCGTTCTAAACGTAATGTATTAGTTCCAGGAAGCAATATAATATTATTGATATTTTACAAATCCGAGCGCAGTCTAAAAAAATCTGATGTCTTACACTCACATGACTTTCTCACTCTTGTACAAACTATTTTTACAGACGCTTATTCTCCATATGCTTCATGTTAATCGAGATGTTAATCTTATTGCTAATTTTCTTGTAGGTGCAAGGGGAATATGGTAGGTTTTAAGCGATAGTCAAATGTTTTAAGAGCTGGTTGCTATGTGGCGCTTTCCATTCTCTTTGCATTACCAGGACAAAAAAAATGAATAACGAATTTCCATTTCAGAAAAGTATAAGTATTGGAAAATTTAAGGGAATAACAAGCAATATCTCGAAAACGGTTCACTCAACAACAAAAATGTATATGTTATAAATTGTGTATTTTAATGCGATCTACATTGTTTGTGCAGTAAAATTTTGTCTATCTCTTATGGTTTACCAGTTATGAAAAAAGTCGTTCACAATGAAGAATACTTTTGGAGACATTCCCAGAAAATTCAAGATATACATTTTATTTGTCATGAAAGTATCTTAAATATATGACATTTTAATCAAAGTCGTTAAAGCCATTTTTGAGTAAATTAAAATTTTCGAAAGGGTAATCTGGGATGGGGGGATTTTCTTGAAAACCTTGGTGTCTCATCTCTGGAAGATACTGAACCTAAATACCAAGTTTGGTGTTTATCCAACTGTTCGATTCTGAGTCATGCTGTTCACAGGCAGACACACAGACATGTTTCCAAAAATACTTTTTTTAGATTCAGGAGGCCTCAAAATATGTATTTCCGGTGAAATCTCGGTATCGAATTTTTGGGTGGATTGCAATACTTCCCCTACTTACTATACATAGTAGAGAAAGTAACAAATAGTATATACCACACGTGTTAAAAGTGGTTTTATTTTGCTCTAAGATTGCGGTACCTTTACCCCTTGTACCATAATCTAATATTTTTAATGAATATATATGATTATTTTATGGCACAAGCTTATCATTAAAACTTATAAGCGATTATTTAGAAAAATAACCAACCATGGAATTAACACCAAAGAGGATCCGCAATGGCACTTGGGTTGTTTTTATAATTCTAAAATTTAATAAATTTATCTTCAGTAGTTTCTGCGAATACGGATTATTTATACCTTCCAGAAAATCTCAATCACAGAAAATGCTGTTTAAAGCAAAAAGGGAGAAAACAAACTCGTATGTATTTGTAAACATAGAAGCCATATGACTTGAGCACAACAGTGCTTAACAGTAGCAGTAATTTGCAGATCAAAACTTCTAAAATATGGCCTAGGGTTTTAGCTGTCTATTCAAAAGTGTGTAGGAGTACTGATTTCTGTTTTCTTTTGGAAATGCTGCAGAATTTACATTACAAAGTGTCAGATGTAGTAACATTTTAAAAATATATTTAGAATATAAGTATTTTTCTACAGTGATAAAATACATATCAGTGTAAAGAGGAAATAATTAATAAGACAGCACAAAAAAGTAAAAGTGTCATTTTTGGCAATGTTCGACATTTAGTCTCCCCTTAATTGGTAAACAATAAGTGACAGACAAAGCTTTCTACACGAAAACTGTTATCGTTGTTGCCAGTGTTTCTCACATGATCTACTAATGACCTTCGGGAGAACCCTTTCCACCAAGCGATGGCTGGAAGCATCCAGCTGGAAGTGTCCGATGGTATAACTGGCGCAAAGCTTCTGGAATCGTGACCTTCATTGCCACCCCAGCCGCCGAGCCTAGGAATGGTTTATGTTTAGCTTAATCAACGAAAGCGATATAATACCTTTGCTTACTCACAGTGCGTGATACATACAGTCTGCATAGAAAGTGTCCGCATCTGGTTGTAATTTCAAAGAGAGCAGCACCTTTCAAATTCCTTGAAAGAAGAAATGAGGGCTTGGTTACTTAGGCGTAATATAGCTTTAGATGAAAGCATAAGTAAACTTAATTAAAGCCAACAAACCGCTTCAGAAGTCATACATACTTGACCAGATATGGCCATAATGTACTTAAGACTGCCACCGTATCACCCAGATCTAAATCCAATCGAATTAATCTGGGCTGATGTCAAAAAATAGGTGGCCTTCAGAAATATCACTTTTAAATTAAAAGATGTGAAGCAGCTATGTCGCCAGCGATTTACAGAAATTGAAAGGCCAGAATGGGAAAATGTGTGTCGACATGTTGAATAAATTGTAAATCATTATTTCGAAAAAGATGGAATTGCAGAAAATCAAATAGAAATAATTCTCATCCAGGATAATGGTGCAGAAAGAAGCAACAGCAGTGATGACGGCGATGATGTGAGATTCCGCCGAAGAGGAAGGGCTGTCAGGTGTGAAAGAATTGGAGGCAGATGATTGACAGGTTTTTATATTAAGCGCTTTTTACAACGGTGGATTTAAATATACTGCATATAACTATAAATTTATCATTTCAGTGCAGTACATAACCGGTGTGCGGATATTTGACAATGACTGTCCCACGCACTCCTGCAGCATGCAGACGACCGGTCACCTTCTGATCTGGTAAGTAACTCGCTTCATAGCTGTCATTAAGATTTTCACATGTCTAGAACTGTTGCGCCAATTATAGGATGATATTGAGGGTATCGATGGCACACATACAGTGAAAGAACTCAAGGAAAACGTTCCAAATTATATCAGTATCTTGCAGTGGTCGGAATGTGTTTATCCGGTACAATGTTTAACCGAGGATGAATATCATTTCCAGAATACCTTATATCAGCTTTTATACTCAGGTTTAAGAAGCGAAGTAAAAGTACAGGCGCGGCCGGCTGTGCCATGTCCAGTTAACGAAACGTAAAACCTATTACAGCACATTCTGGAAGCCCTGTAGTTCTCCAACTGCTCACAAGAGTATGTTTGGTGACAGTGCATAGCGAGGAGAATTTTAGAACGCGCTCATCCATGTCTTTGGTAACTCAAAGTAGTATTATAATACGTATTATTCTATTATGTAATCCCTGGGAAGAGTGTTTATAGTTAGACACACACACACAAAATAAAGCAGCTATTTACAATGCCTGAGGTATGACAATTAGCACGGCTAATGCACCTGTTGACTTTCACAAGCGTTACACCACAAACATATATATCAAATTGCAGAGATATAATACCATACGTGAAATATCACGCAACACGTGACAAGCAAAATAGACCTGTTGTATTTATTGTCTCGTTTATAAACTATATTCACTCTTAGGTTGATCCGCGTCAAAACGTGGTCAGTACACCGTGGTGCAACACGGTAGTAATGCGCCCAGAAAATTAGTCCTATGCTAATCTCTGAATTTTAGAATGAATTTATCCTTAAATAGTATAATATTTTATACAAATACTTAAGATTTTATTTAACGCTGATTTATACCGTAAAACAGAGCTACATGTCCCATGATGCAATTTGTATGAGTCACCTGACATCCGGGTAGGCGCAGAATATTGTTTACAGCCAGAAGCCAGCAGCTGTGTTTAGTATCATGGAGAATGGTAAATTTGCTCTTGTGTTTTCGTCGAATTACGTAGCATTAGCAGCGCATACCATTGACTAGTGGTGAAAAATAATAGTATTGAATTTTTATTATAAGTTATGTGAGAAATATCCAACACTTTCCGCGAAAGAAATGGTGAAATTAACTTCTGAGTTCACCGGTGTTTCGAGTACAACTATAAACAGTGCTTGTGCAGAAATATCTGAAACGAGAAAAGTGGTTACACCCGGAAAAAAAAGAAAGCATATGAAATACGCGATGCAAGAATGCAATGATTTTAAGAAGAATGCAATTCGCGTAACAGTGCACAATTTCTTTTTTAAAATGAGCCGCCAACAGTTAATAAAGTGCCGCTTCCAGAGAGCGAATAAATTAGATTATCGTATACCTGTTACTTTATTTTTCGCTTATTTATTTCAGAATTAACTATTATTATATGTGCAAACGTTTATTTTGTTGCAATTATCAATCTTATCGCCTTTAACCCTTAACAGAATATGCTAGTCACCGTTTCAGTTGTCGAAATAAGGACTCTGTTCTTTTTTGCACTACGTGCCGCTTGTACTCGCCACATGGTCTGAAAGTGTGACAGTATTTCTAGTGCGATTGGCGGAAGGATACATTATAGCGGTGTACTGGTCACCTGGGGTTTGTTTTGACGCGGATCAACCTAAGAGTGAATACAGAGTAGTTTGCAATAGTTTTAATTGATTACTATTACTTCATCCTGATTGTGTTAAATTTCCCTTCGTACTGAAAGCTCCGAGTTACCTCGGACCCAATGATTTTCAATCGTATCCCCATTAGGGGTGTTCTTTTCGCTTACCAACCCCAAAAGAATGAATAAAGTAACATTTATTATTTTGTTATTGAGACAACTGATTCGTTTGTAGCAAAGATCCTGCAAATTGCTAATATTTTGATTGAGATATTATTTATGGTATTTATACATAACAAAATTAAATAAAATATGTACCGTGTATTTCCTGGAAATAGTCCTCTTCATTCAGAAGGAATTATGTATAATTTTATGTAATGGGTAAATCATAAGAGATAGACCAAGACATATTACTCAAAAACTGTAGATCTCTTTTAACACACAATTCCTAACAGTTTTTGTGAAATTTGCTGTTTTTAATTTTTCAATACTTTACTTCATTTTTCAGTACTGCCAACTCGCAATTCTTTCTGGCAATGTCATGGGAAAGCGTGGAATTTCAAGACCAGTAAATATTGATCATATTTTAAACATTTAACTAACATCGCATCTCCCTTTCTATCTATAAGGTATGTGTATAATTATTTGTATAATTATTTGTCTCAACCAACTGAAGTAGATAAAAGAATAAGCTTTTCAAGAATAGTTTGTAGAAGCTATACAAAATAAGCGATAGTGGGTAGAGAAAGTCATGTAAAATAACACATCAGCTGCTTTTTGTCCTCCCCTTTTTTGTATGCACTATTTAAACCAATTATGTATCACATATCAAATTTCAACCTTAACGCAGAAAAAGCTGTTTCGATATTTATTTTAGAAGTATTACTAGAGAGGGACAGATAGAGGGATCTCATAACTCTACTGGATATTACGAGCGAAGCTGCATATTCTACAGATTATTTATAATAAATGAATATAGTCTTTCCGAGCCCAGAATGGTTTGTTTTATCTATTTGTTTTACGCCGCTTTAACTACATGATCATATCGCGATTGATCTGGTAGTGGATGACTCTTTGATAGAATGTGTGGTGGACAGATAGCCTTCTAGGTCTCATCCCTGTAGCATACTATCTTGCTTCATTACGTGTCCACAGAGATCTCAGTGTATAGCAACTGGGTCTTCTGTTTCGTGCCGTGCAGATGGCATTACTGTGCAGTCCAGTCTACCCGTATTTATTTTCTGTGGATAGAAAGACGGATAGTTAGCCTTCTAGGTCTCATCCGTGTGGCCATACCATTTTACTGTCCACAGAGATCTCAGTGTATAGCAGCTGGCTCTTCTGTTTCGTGCCGTGCAGATGGCATTAGGGTGCCGTCCAGTCTACCTGCGTTATTGTCCATGGATAGATGGTAAAGCAGTCGCTATTATCACCTACTTTTCATTTTTACTATTGTTTTAGACTTAAGGTAGAACACTGAGTCGTGGTATTAAATATCCCATCCGATATTTTGACCGCTGAGGGAAACTACGAAAAGAAACCTAGTCAGATTGGTCGGTCCACCAGATTTGACCCCGGAAGCTCCCGAATGCGGATCACAGACGTTACCGCCTGAGCCATCCCGCTCGGTGCCCAGAATGGCTCCTCACATAAATAATGCACATAGCATCACTTCGCGCTTGACATCTCGTGAACGCATGGAGGAGCTTCCCGTCTCTCCTCCCCCCCTTCCCAGTTGTTCACTTTTGGGAGGTCAAGAAACTGCTATTGTTCTCTCTCAATTTTATATTAATTCCATTTTTCACTGCATCAGCATTGAGTGTTAAAGAAACACATGTCCCTATACTTGGTAAATAAACCAACGTACTAATTCAAGAATGGATGAGGAGACATTATTAAATGTATTTATTAGCATTTACTGCAGAAAGCACTTGATTTATATTAGGGGGCTCACCGTTTATGAAAAGTTACATATTTACCTTGAAGCACACGGCACTTCTCACAAAGTTGTTCAGTTTGCATAAAATGCTGCACTGTATTCCTTTTCTTTTTCGGGGTTTTCGCAGTTCCGCCTCCTTTCCTTCCTTGCGTTGGAAACAACATTCACAGACACATCAGTAGCTTCCGATGTTAATTGAATGGCGTCGCCTACAGCAAGGGTATCATAACGCTCAAATAAATAGTTTAATACATTATGAACGTCGGTTTTTCTATTTTTTACCATTTTAAGGCTTTGCCACTTCTATGTTTAACTACACTGATCTGATCTGCTACGCACTAAACCATGATCGCGATGTAAACAACACTGCATTAACACGACCGTTGCTTCGCACCAGTAAACAACGCCGGAATATCGTAATATGCTGTGCCGTTTTTGCCTCCCCCATGGGCATGGCAACATGCAATCAGCACGTCACAATGCTTCGGAGTGATGAAGTCATTCATAACCGGAGAAAGTAACATCCAAAGCTCCGAACAACATATCGCCATGAGTGACGTAAGACATCACCTCACCACGTAATGTATCGTGGTCATTCATCTTGGCTGGTTTGCGACACGCCACTGACGCTAGCGCCCTCACACTCTCCGACGGTTCCAGCAACTCCTGGGCAGGCAGAGACAAGCAGTCGCTTTTTCGGCAGGGACAACTAGCCATCGTGACAGCGAGGTTTTCGAAAATAATTCACCAAGAGTTGTTTTGGCCTTTTCTAAATTACCTTTTACACTTTATTCGGCAAGCTTTGAAATTTAACCTTTAACTTTTGGTGCCTTTCTAAATTCTTATACGGGAGAAGTATCGACATTTGCATTTCATGTAACTTTATTGTATTCGTCACTTTGTTACAAAAGCTTTAAACTCATATGGCAACTTTAAGTGTACAAAACGAAAGAAAATATCACATTGTATTTGAGCATAGTAATTTGATAAACGAATGTTAAAGCAAGCTTATTTAAGCATTGTGAATGGTTATACCACCTTAAAATAAATTGTTACTTTATGTGTTGGTGAATATTTCCTATTTTCTCGCTCCTAAGCAATAGTGCCTTTTCACGGTAACTTTTCCCTCTGGGTATGGTAAACAAAAGCTGAAAAACAACAGCGTCCAGTGGTGCAATGGATAGTTATAATAATAAATAGAAACTAATTATTTATGTTTAAATGAAACGATCACTAAAATACTATTCTTATTCATAGCCTCAATTTTTGAAGTACAAAAAGGAAGATAACATCTGCGGCGAATTGTTTATATTCGTTTGAAGCAGACACGTGGTTTGTTTACTCAGGACCCTTTATCGACTATAGTTATTTTGAACATCCATGGGAAACTCCGCACGAGTAAAATCAGGTGAATTTGTTGAGGGCTCATTTGAGGTACTGCTCACGAGAGTTTGTCTTCTTTAAGTGCAATATAAACTTTATCTCTTCTACGTTTTCAGGCTATTATTTGTTTTTGATCAGATAATATAGTCTACACCTGTAATACTGTGATTCTTGAAGCGTTTACCTCCTTTATTGCTGAAGGTTAATTTACATACATTTCTCTGTATAAACAAGCGTGTTCCCAGAAACGTTACGAGGTCAGTTCCAAGCTGCAAAAGCAGAGCCATTCCCATGCTGTCATGGTTCTCGTTATATCATTTGTATTCCAGAAGATAATGCAATTCCCTCACCAATGACCCATTGAGAGCGCTCTTCCATGCATATTCTGCAAGGCTTATATGCAATGCAGAACATATTCTGATCACTAGATTGAATGAAACATATCAGTGGAATATTTTTATTTCAACAAACCGTGATACATACGACCAAAATGGGTAAGCCGAAGTAGCGGTTGCATAGCGAAATTCCTATAAGAATATTTTTGCTTGTGGATGACCTCTTTTATTTGCATTTGAGGTTAGCAATTGCATGTTGGTCGCCTACCTTTAAATTGCGAACACATTTGTGTTTACATTTATCGCTTTAGTATGAAGAGAGTGTTTGTAGATGATAGCAAATTTCCTACTAATTACATTCACATGATTTTCTCTACCCACTATTGTATATTTTTAAATATATTGTTAAAAAGCTTTATTTTTCTATCTAATTTAGGTTTATCGAGATAAACGTTTGCAGAAATGGTTTTATTACATATTTCGTGATAAGTATAAAAAGACACGATAGTAAAATATTTTAAAACAGGTCTATAAGCTAGCTTTGAAATTCCATACTCTTTCCATGACATCGCGAGAAACAACTGCATAGCGATAATAGTTTGAAAATATTGCAAAATATTGAATTAAACCAATAACAGCGCATGTTTCGGAAATGGTTATTTGAAACAAAGTAATTTTAAAAAATCTAAGACTCTGTCCATCTCTTATTAATCACCCGTTATACAAAATTATATACGAGTTCTTCTAAATAAATAGGGCTTCACAGACTATTCCAAGAAAATATAAGATAAACGTTTTGTTTATGCTGCAAATATCTTAAATGTATGGTATTTTAATCAAAATCAATAGAGTCATTTTTGAGAAAATAAACATTTTCTAAATGTTCCATGTAAAGATTAGTTTGGGGTGGGGGTAGTCTCCTGAAAATCTTGTTGCATCTTTGACAGATACTGAACATAAATAGAAATTTTGGTATTTATCTGACTTTTCGGTTTTGAGTTCTGTTGTTCAAAGACACACGCATGCACCTCCACACACAGGCCTTTATTTAAAAATGTTTCTTTTTGGATTCAGGTGGCCTCAAAACATATTTCCTCTGAAAGCTGGATATAGAAATGTTGTAGGGAATGCAATATATTCCCTGAGAAGGCACGTGTTAGATAAAGTAAAAAAGAATAAAGCAGCTTTAAATCAGATTGAATCAAATACTAATTATTTGAGGAGAAAGGCAGCGGATAAAACAATAGCCAGCAATATTATTTCTGGATCTTACACAAACAATCAATACGTGATAGTTGATTTCTCAATAACTGCTGCGTTACATATAGAAGGGGTTTAGTAAAAAGCAGGAACCTTTGAGAGGAATAATTCCAATTTTGCGTGAGTTATCAGAATCACACAAATAGAATCAAAGTTTACTTTCTCTACTACTTTTTATATCACTTACAAGCTATATAAGGGACATTCAAATGAAACCCGGTCACTTGTGTAAAGTAACGGTGACGATTTTATTAATTCAAAAATAGTCGCCAAAACTGTTGGCACATTTATCCCATTGCGACACTAGCCGGTCGATTCCATCTTTGAAGAAGATAGTAGGCTGCTGTCGGATCCAGGTCTGAATCCATTCACACACTTGGTCGTCCGTTGTGAATCGATGTTCGCGAATAGCTTGTTTTAGAGGTCCATAAACATGAAAGTCACACGGTAAAAGGTCTGGACTGTACGGTGAATGTTCCAGCGTTTCCCATCGAAACTGCTGCAATGTCGTCTTCATCGCAATGGCAGTGTGTGGGCAGGCATTATCATGCAGGAGAATAACGCCATTGGACAACATGCCTGGGCGTTTAGACTTGATGGCTCGTCTAAGGTTCTGTAAAGTGGCTTGATAACGTTGGGCATTGATGGTGGTTCCCCGTTCCAGGAGCTCGACAAGCAGTGGGTCCTTGTGGTCAAAAAAGGACATCATGACTTTACCAGAACTGGTGTGCACGGCCTTTGATTTCTTTGGAGGTGGTGAAGTCGCATGTTTCCACTGCTTGCTCTGACTCACTCCTCGTTGTTCCTGCTTACTCGCCTTTATGTTCAGTAGTGGACAATAACTTGTGTGACCACCTTCTCTTCGGCGTGAAACCACACTATCGCTATGCAACGTCAAACGTTGCACACGGTAGTCGCTCTACCAATAGATAGTGCCACCATACACGCAGTTACGTGGTGCCACCTTACGTGTAGTGCAAAGTTAGACGCACTGACCAGGTTTCATTTGAACGCTCCTCATAGATTCTACAGTGGAGGGGGACACCTCGCGTACTACGACTTACACAGATCTATCGTGCCTACCACCTCCTCCAGGAAGAAGGGACCACTGGAGGCTACAGCCGCAGGCAGAGAGGGCAAAGAGACGCGCGGAAGTCTCTAACAGTTCCAGACTCGAAGACTCTCTCACTGCTTGAGCTACCTAGCGATGAACGACTCGTCGACCAAGCAGCCCACCCGGTGTCCTTGAAGAATCTCTATCCTTTGAACAAGCATCCGTGCCATCTATCCGGCACCGCCACGAAACCTAATACACCTGAAAGATGAGAATGAAAGGGAAATGATGGAAAGGAAATCGGGGTAGACGAGAAACCACCCCAGCATACACCTACGGACCAGGAAAAACCCGAAAACCCGATGGCCAGAGTGAGTAGTCGAGAGCGATCTCCCCATAACAAACTATCTTTGCATGGAAATATTTTCGTTTTTCATGATTAACTTCACAAAAATGACTAGTTTGGTTAAAGTATTGTTTAAAATAGTTAATAAATAAAACTATTAAAGTAATGTTTAAGATATTTTATGACAAATAAAACGTATATTTTGAATATTCTTCAAAGCCTATGAACGCCTCTTCATTCTGAATGACTTTTTTCTAACTGTTAAACCATGAAATTTATCTTACCACACAAAATGTGTAGTTCTCGTTAAAAAACTTAGTTTATGTAAAATACATTTTTGTGGCATTAATAATTTTCAAAATATTTTTGTTTTGGTTTGAGTTACTGTTGTTACTTACTATTTTTATTTTCTCCACTTACCTATAATCAGTAAAGGAATAGCACTCTACCAAAACAAAATCGGATGTGTTACACTCACATGACTTTCTCTATTCTTGTACAAAATATTTTTACAAACGCTTATTCTCCATATGCTTCATGTTAATCGAGATGTCAATCTTCTTGCTAATTTTCTTGTAGGTACAAGGTGAATATGCTAGGCTTTAAGCGATAGTCAAATGTTTTAAGAGCTGGTTGCTATGTGGCGCATTCCATTCTCTTTGCATATCCAGGACATAAAAAATGAATAACGAATTCCCACTTGAAAAAACAGTATTGGAAAATTAAAGGAATAACAAGCAATATCTCGAAAATGGTTCACTCAACAATTTTGTCCATCTCTTAAGGTTTACCAGTTATGCTAAAGTCGTTCACAATGAAGAATACTTTTGGAGACATTCCCAGAAAATTCAAGATATACATTTTATTTGTCATGAAAATATCTTAAACATATAATATTTTAATCAAAATCGTTAGAGCCATTTTTGAGAAAATTAAAATTTTCGAAAAATTTCTCATGTAAAGGGTAGTCTGGGGTGGGGGGATTTTCTTGAAAACCTTCGTGTCGCATCTCTGGAAGATACTGAACCTAAATACCAAGTTTGGTGTTTATCCGACTGTTCGTTTCTGAGTTATGCTATCCACAGTCAGACAGACACACAGACAGACACACAGACATGTTTCCAAAAAAAAATTTTTTGGATTTAGGGGATCTCAAAACATGTATTTCCGGTGAAATCTCGGTATATCATTTTTGGGTGGAATACAATACTTCCCCTACCTACTATACGTAGTAGAGAAAGTAAAAATTTGACTATCGCTTTACTTCTTACACCTAATGCTAAATGTATAAAGCTGTAATGAAAGTTTATCTCTATAAACAAGAAGTGGAAGAATAATATTGTGTAAGAATAGTTTGTAGAAGATCGAGGAAAGAAAGTAATGTGAACGCAACATTACATTTTTGTCAATAAATGTACCTGAGAAATTTAATTGAGATTCTGAGAATTGTAGATTTTGAAATTTGTGGATTGAATTTTAGCTACAAAAACATAATTTACATTCATTTACAACCTATACGTTTGTACTCCTTTAAGGGTACACATAATTGAAACTGATAATTTCCATAATTATACACATATTTTCTTCAAATTTATAGCGTATATTATAAATGCAAGGAATAGTTTTCATACCAAATTTGATTGCAATATGTTCAGTGGTTTTGATTTTATTAATTGTTTAAACAAATATTTAACCATAAACAAGAAACGCTCCACAAGATGAACAATAATTTTTTATCAATTTTAATGTTTATTCAGAACAACGGAATACTGTTCTTAGAAACAGATTTTTGTTTACTCTTAGTTTTGTAGCAAAAATTATCGACTTTATAAAAGCAATCCTTTGGATAATTTTTGGATGCTAATCGAGTGTGGTAATTAATATGCTATTAAATATCAAACCTACAACTTTTTTCATTTGTAATTTTTAGATTTTGCCTTAAAATTTTGAAGTAAATTTAAGAAAAACTGCATTATGTAGACATTTTGAATCTCTAAAAATGCGTAAAAAAACAGCAAGCGAGAAAACCAGCTTTGAAGTTTTAAAGCGCCTGTTTGTCCGCTTGCGAGACACCCTTAAAAAGGCACGTGACACAACTTCTACGCATTACTGACCAATAACAAATACAGATAACGAAATTAAAAGGTTCTAAGATAATTTAAATACAAAATAAGAAAGTCTATTTTAATGGATTTTGTCAGTTTTCACTTATGTGCGCCCTTAAAGACTTTGACGTGTGAGGCTCCTGAAAACAGCTGACTGCCTGAAATGGTGAATTTCTTTAGAAAGATTCTTTTGTATTACTACAGCAATGACATAAATTTGCGCTGTAGCAATACCTATACAGCACAGTTATAATACTTGTACTTCTACGTATTGTCACTAGAGGCAGCAGCAGCAGCAAATGTTACAAATTTTATCCATAAAAATCTTATTTCTTGCAGTCACATGAAATACTCCACTCACCTTTCCACAAAATAGTGTTACAAAAGTTACTATTTCGTTGTGGATATATGGATATGCGATAATCAGACTTTTAAACAACGGATCGTAATGTGATGTATATTAAAATTCCATGCTCTTTGCATAATCAAGAGAAAAACAAAAAGCAGGCTACCACTTGAAAAATTGTAAGTATTTGAAAATTCAAATAACAATATCTAGGAAATGGTTAACGCCACAATAAATGTCAGTTGACGTAAATTTTGTGTTTTAAAGAGATCTAAGTTTTTTTTTTGTAGTAAGATTTTGCCTACCTCTTACGGTTTACCAATGATGCAAAAGTAATTTAAAGTAAGAGTACTTCACAGATTTTTCGCAGAAAATTCTAAATATTTATTTTATTTGTTATAATAATAGTTTAAGCATATGTTATTTTTATGAAAATCCTTAGAGATATTTTTAGGAAATTAAAAATAACGAAACATCTTTCAAGTAAAAGGTAGTATGGTGTGGGGATATTATTCTGAAAACCTTTGTGTCCTTGGAAGATTCTGATACAAAGTTTGATATTTATCCACTTTCCTTTTTGAGTTATGCTGTTCACAGACATGGATATAACTTCGTTATGCGTGATTTCTCAAAAATGGCTCCTACGATTTTGGTTAAAGTACCATATTGTAGGATAAGCTTATAACAAAAAGTATATATAGCCTATGAAGCACTCTTCATTCCGAATGACCTTTTTCTGATTTGTAAACAATAAAACATGAAAGGAATCTGTCGTCCTCCATGGTGTAGTAGTTACCATGCTAACCTCTAGTTCCCGAGGTCGCGGGTTCAAACCGGTGGAGGGCGATGGAGTTTTTCGGGCGTAAAAATCCTTAGCAAAGCTTCCTTTGGAAGGGAAGTAAAGCCAGTGGTCCTGTGTCGTAGATTTACGGCACGTAAAAGAGCCTCAAGTCTGATAGAGAGTCCTCTGAGCAAAATTACCGGTCTTTCACGCCCAATATAGGGGACGCTAAGGACCATAGTAGTTAAAGAGCGTCCATAAATAAAACTCTATTTTTGAAAGGCATCTTACTACACAAAACATGTAGATTTCATTAAAACACAAACTTTGTGTGGAGTTATCCATTTTCGAAATATACTTTTTCTGGTTTGAATTGTCAAATAGTTATACTTTTTCTACTACTTACCTCTGGTTAGTAGGGGGAGGATAGCATTCTACTTAAAAATTGTGTAATGAGATTTCACGGCTAATATACATTAATAAGCTCTCTGAAATAAAAAAAATCTGATGTGACATGTTCACATAACTTTCTGTCCCTCTATCTTTATTAGTGTGTATACAAACTATTCTTACTAAAGCTTATTTTTCTATCTACTACATCTTAATGCAAATAAACCTTTGCAAAACTAGCTACATAGTCAAATGTTTAAGAACTGGGCGCTATATGCTTGTCTAAAAATTGTGTGTGTGTGTGGTAAAGTTACATATCATAGAGGGGGTCCCGGAAATGGGGCAGAGTACCGCAAGTAGGCCGTAACTTCTTTTTGCTTCCAACGTGACCCCTGGGAGGGAGGGATGAGGGGAGAGGCCCGAAGAGCGACCAGATTCGAATGCCGACGGGCGCAACGTGCACGGGGTCCCTAACGTTTTCAGATATTATGTATTCGTCGCCGAAAATCTTAGTGTCACATCCTTGGAGGATACTGAACTTAAATACCAAGTTTGGTATTTAACCTAGTTTTCGTTTTTGTATTATACTAGTCACAGACAGACACACACACAGAGGGAATGTATATAAAATAGTTATAGGAATTCAAGGGTTTTCAAAACACGTTTCTACTAGGTGTAATAAAATACAACCTGTACTTACTTGGAGGACTAACTGAGGAGGGCGGACTTAGTACCTCACCTACAAAATCTTTTGTGCCTGAAGCCCTTTACGGGACGTCCCCGGGAGGGAGGGTTGAAGTGAGAGAAGACAGAGGGCGGCCAGACCAGGAGGCACGACAGGGAAGATGGCAGGGTCTCTACCTTTTACAGATTGTAATTTCCCGGATGGTAGCTGGTGCAACCGGCTCTGCTCCCCTGTGGGCTTACACAACCCTGGGGGGCCTGGGATTCGGAGACCGCCCCCATTCCGGGGATGAGGATTTATGAAGAGTTGCCCCTTTCATGCAATGCCGAGATTCCCGCCGACACTTTCAACCCTTCAACCACAGACCAAGCATATAAAATGTAAAGTTAAATGAGAATGGAGGTAAAATGGAGGGACAGGAAATTCGGAGGATGTAATGAACCTTCCCAGCATTCGCCTAGTGACCGGGGAAAACCCCCGAAAAACCCCATGGGTTAGGAGGGTCGGCCACGAGAATCGAACCTCGACCTCCCGAATGCGGGCAACAGACGTTACCACCTGAGCCATCCCGCTCGTCTACTTATAGGTAAGTGGTAGAGAACGTGAAAATCAGTTGAGGGTGATGCAATTAAATGAACAAACTTATGTTGCCGAGTTCTTGAGAACAGTAGGCAATGTTACGCTTGAACGCGTGGCAGCTGTCCAGCTCTCACGTAACAAGCTGGTATAAAGGGAGGTAAAAGCCACACTCCGGAAATGTGTGCATATTCTGTGCAAGCTCAATCTGCACTCCATTATTAATGCGACCGTTCATTCGCTTGGGGAATGTGGCGAGGTTCCCGCCTCAGAGACCGCAGTTCGATTCCCCAACTCGCTAAAATAACGTAACCACATGTCCCCATCACCAAATAGTCACTGTGGGAATTGAGCCACAATGGCGAGTCCCTGGCTGCTCGTCCAACATGTAGTTTTTGCTAAAAGTGATCGCTTCCGAGACAATTTATGTTCCTCTGCTGATACCTTGTACCAGCGTCTCTCACAGAAACTGGAGCATGACAAACACGTGCTGCATCTTCCCTTATTGTTCCTCTTTTCCCCCGAGCGATCTTTTCCGGTTAATACCCCTTCTTTCTCTTCTCTGTTTTTAGACTTCCTATCTTCTGGCGCGCTCGGGGAGAAGTCATCATCACAATAGCTCGTGTAATCACCATCGAAATAAACTGAAGGTCAAGGGTTTACATCACAAGTAGCGTCTGAAAATACTTCTGCATGTAAACTGCAGGTCACAATCTTGTAGAAAACAAAGCAACGTGTTTCCAATGTACCATTTCAATATTATACCGTTTAAATTATAGCAATGTTAGATGGTGTAATTCCACGAAAATATTATTTGCTATATTACAGTTATTACACAAACACTTACTGCATGGGTCGCTGATCATACCGATACCGAACACTTGCGCACCGTGACATTTCCGCGCCAACCATCCCTTCTTAATTAGTTTGGGAAAAAACAGTTTCAAGTACCTTCACTTTAACTAAATGTATTTTCCCCTCTCCCCCTAACATGAGAAAATCTAAAGAGTAATGTATACGTACAATAAAGGAAAAAGAATTTTTCTAGCAATATAAGTTTTTGATAAAACACGGAGTTGTGTAAAAGACATCTGCCTGGAATAAAAATAGGATCACTGAAATGCGGGTTTTTTGAGTGTTTTATAATTTTATTATCCATGAAGTCGTTGTGAGCCATGAATAAATTATCTACACATTACAAAATACTATTCTAATTCTTTCTGAGAAGGGCTAAAATAGGCACCAAGTATATGGATGCAAATTGACAGTATTTGAGAAAACCGATACGTTTTCTTCTTTATTACTCTTCAGTTAAACTCATAATTTAGTAATTATATAGATATTCCTTTAAGTACGTATTTTATGTGTAGAGCTTAACTAGTGTGTAGCACTCATTTGTATCATTGTACACCTAGATCAATAACAGTTCTGCTTAATAATCAACAGCTTAATTTTAGTATAAATAGGATTAGCTTTATGCTTTAATATATTAATCTACTTTCCCTTTGTTTATTATTCATTTATTATTATCATATTTACTGTTAATATTGTTACATATTATTATTACTTTCTCTACTACGTGTAGGAAGTAGGGGAAGCATTGTAGTCCACCCAAAAATTCGATACCAAGATTTTACCGGAAATACATGTTTTGAGACTCCCTGAATCCAAAAAAAAGCATTTTTGGAAACATGTCCGTGTGTGTGTCTGTCTGTGTGTGTATGTGAACAGCATAACTCAGAAACCAACAGTCGAATAAACACCAAACTTGGTATTTCGGTTCAGTATCTTCCAGAGATACGACACGAAGGTTTTCAAGACAATTCCCCCACCCCAGATTACCCTTTACATGGAACATTTTTCGAAAATTTTAATTTTCTCAAAAATGCCTCTAACGATTTTGAATAATATATCATACGTTTTAAGATATTTTCATAACAAATAAAATGTATATCTTGAATTTTCTGGGAATGTCTCCAAAAGTATTCTTCATTGTGAACGACTTTTACATAACTGGTAAACCATAAGAGATAACAAAATTTTACTACACAAAAAATGTAGATCGCGTTAAAATACACAATTTATGTCATATACATTTTTTTTTGTTGAGTGAACCATTTTCGAGATATTGCTTGTTATTCCCTTAAATTTCCCAATACTTATATTTTTTCTCAAATGGAAATGCGTTATTCATTTTTTTGGTAATGCAAAGAGAATGGAATACTCCACATAACAACCAGCTCTTAAAATATTTGACTAAGGCTTAAAGCCTACCAATTCCCCTTGTATCTACAAGAAAATTAGCAATATGATTAACATCTCGATATCTCGATTAACATGAAGCATATGGAGAATAAGCGTTTGTAAAAATAGTTTCTACAAGAGTAGAGAAAGTCATGTGAGTGTAACACATCAGAATTTTTTTATTATTATTCCATATTGCCACACTACATTATTATTAATTTTCAATTTATTTTAACAGGACATGTAATAACAGATAATGAATGACAAAAGAGCCAGCGGATCCTTACCGATAGGCCTAAGTAAAATTCAAACACGAAACCGGAGCGTGAGAAAGAAAAGCGTTTATTCTATGTCATCTAATAATAATAATTAATATTATGTGGTTATTTAACGATGATGTGGTCCCGCATTTTGTCACGAGATCATTATGGTAAAAAAACACAATCACGAATTTTGAGCTGCTATTATTATCAAATTCACTTAATCTTGGCAAATATAAATTTTAGCATGAAATATATCGAAATGACTTGAAGCTATGGAAAAAGTTATTTAAGGAAAGTTGGCCAACAAGTATATGCACGCAGAGCTACGAGGAAAAGCTTGAGCCACAATCATTAGAATTACTCCTTAGGCGGTAGTGAATGCCACAACCAGATACTGACCAGGCGAAGTGGGGATGTTGAGGGGTGGTATATGGTTCACCATTTCTCGGAAACATCAGTGTTAATAGCACCCGAGTGGAAATGTCACTAAATTCTAGCAGCGCGAAAATCTCATGGGGTAGATCTGTCATGACCGATCATGTATGCAAGTTAAATGTGATAAACACAAATAAAGAAAAAATATTATGTGCTACATTCACATGACATTCTCTACCCTCTATCCTTTATTTATAACTTTTATTTTAAGTTTTATTTAGGGTCGTTTTAACCTTTCTAGGTTTTATCACAACCTTTCATGTACAGTTGTTTACATTATTGGTTTACAGTATAATACTTACACATTACGTATACTTACAGGTTGCAATTTGGTTAAATGTATTGATATATATTAATTAGTTTAAGAAACATAATTAGTTTCTGGATGAAAGTTGCATCATCATTTCTGGGCATACCAACCTGACTACGTTGATTTTCAAATTTTGGACATGGTAGTATAATATGTACTACTGTTAATGCTGTTTTACATGTTTCACAAACCGTGGAGAGCTTCTATTTAACAAATAAGAGTGTGTCAGTTTGGTATGCCCAATTCGTAGTCGGGATATTACAATTTGGTTTCGCCGCTGTAGCTGTCTTATTGGATATTCTTGAGTTGAAGTTCCACGTACATCATGAAGTTTACTTGCAGAGTTGTCCATCCAGTTGGTCAGTCATTCTATTTTGTATTTTCTTCTTAAAGTGTGTGACTGCATCTTGGAGAGGTATTTTGATATCAGTATCTTGTGTTGGTATTTCTGTAGCTTGTTTTGCTGCAGTATCGGCTCTTTCATTACCAGGTATATTTTTATGACATGGTATCCACATGAAATTGAGTGACTTTTCTACGTCATAAAGAATGGTAAGAAAATTATGTATTTCGTTTACAATACTATTGGTAGAGAACGTATCTTGTAGAGAGGCACTGATGATTATGTAAGAGTCACTATGTGCAGTTTCCAGAGCGTATTCTAGTGCCTGTTTAATAGCATATAATTCACAACTAAATATAGAGACAAATTACTCTTACGAAAATTTATTTCCTCATTTTAATCGAGGTAAACATTTCTAGAAATAGCTACATTACGCATTTCGATAAAGATACAAAGGGATTAGCGATAGTCAAATATTTTAGTTCTGGACGCTATATACTGGCCTTAAACTTCCACACTCTTTCCATGCAATCTTGAGAAACAACTGATATTCGACAGGACTTTAAAAAATGGCTAAGTATTGAGCTATTCGAACTGTTAATAACGGATATCTCGGAAATGACTGATGTCACAGAAGTTATTTGAAGTAATTTGTGTTTTAAAGAGACCCACATTTTTTTGAGTAGTGTGTTTTCATCCATTGCTTAACGTTTATCAGTTATTCAATTTATACAAAATTCCTCCCGAATGAACAGGATTCACAGGCTACTAGCAGAAAATTCAAGATATACACTATTTGTCATGCAAATATCTTCTATATATGGCACTTTAATCAAAATCGATAGTCATTTTTGAAAAAACCAAAATTTCGAGAAAAAATGTAAAGGTTAGTTTGGGGTACGGGGATTTTCGAAAATCTTCTTGTCCCATATTTTGAAGGACTTAACCTAAATATCAAGTTTGGTATTTATCCAACTTTTCGTTTTTGTCTTATGTTGCTCATATACATACGCGCACACGGACCTTCTTCTAAAATTTATTTTTTGGGATTCAAGAGGTCTCAAAATATGTATTTACAGTGAAATCTGTGTGGAATGCAATACCTGCTCTAGTTACTATGTACATGGTACAGAAAGTAAAAGTAGAGATAAATACTGAACAAATGTGATCAGGTTTGGCGCACTTTAACCAGGAAATTGCCTATGATTTGTCAGTTCCCCTGGTCAGCCAGTAAACACGTTTCGTGTAAATTTAACTTTTTGCTGTTTTTTCCACTGTGCAAATTCCGTCAAAACTTGTACTTAAGTTTTCAACCTCACAACAAAATTGCCAAAATCTTCAGTCATTTTCTTTGCCCTACAGTTTTAATGAAGCTGCTATTCTATCACACATGCGCAAAATCTCACAATTAAGTAGACAGCACATTTAGGATAATATTTGGTTTTCTTTATGTAACATATGTGCCGTTTCGGCACAATCTCTTTCGCGACAGTTACGAGAACCATCGACAAGCAATGACTTGTCCAGGTTACGTCATCAGGGACAGGGGAAGCTTCCAGAAACTTCGAGTGATGGCTAGACCTATTTGCGTGGTGGCCACATCGCCCGGAGGGACAAAGGCACCGCTGTTGCTGGCTATTTTCCTCTCCTCGATACCAGAGTCCAGCTCGAAACGACGTGAAGAAAGAAAAATCAGTCGGCGAGGATTCAGTCAGCGAGCTACAAGACCAGCAGTTTGTAAGCAGCGGACACGTCGCGTACGCCCGAAGTTTCGTTTTTGGTAAAATTTTTATATCCCTATTTTCGTGAGTAATTGTATAAATTTCAGTTGTACGGTATATGCACGCATACTTGATAAATTCGCTGAAAATTCTTCGAGAAACTTGCCTCGAGGAAATAATTTATATTCGGGTGTAGATTGCTATTCCAATATTTTGAGTACATACAAAATTCTGAAAGGGAACGAGCTGAGGTTTTTGTGTGCGAATGCATAGATGTGTTGAAATGGGAGAATTTAATATTCACGTTTAATGTGAAAACTTGTTAAATTTTAAGAAAGAATTTTGTAATTTGAGAATTGTTAATAGTTGAAAATTTTGGCACTGATATTTCATTGTAAAATTCAGAGCAGGAGTATAAACCACAGTTTTGAATTCATGTTGTCCCATTATATTGCCTTAGTAATTTTTCCTTTGTCTTAGACCTTTAAGTTTTCCTGATTGGTGAACGCAATCCACGCTTGGGGTGCGGTGTTGTGATTTATGACGCATATACCAATTAGGAATTTCATTAACTATAAGAAGCAGGCAAACCAACATCAGTAAAAGAAAGTTAACGAAAATGGTAGCAGTAGCGTGAAAAAAGAAAGCGTTACACAAAAGAATGCTAATGTATTGCAACTAAATAATACTAGCATAGTGTTTTAAGAAAATTTATTGTAACACATAAAAGGAAACACATTGAGTAATAAAGTTCCTCGCACTCAAATATATAAAAAAGCAATAAAATTAATTTCAAATAAAATATAAATTAATTTAAATCAGAACAAAAAGATAATTCGTTTTATATAAAAAGTATATTTGATTTCCAATCAAAAAGTCTATAATTAATTAGAATAAATATTCAAATTTTAAGCCCGAAAAGAATAACATACTACTAAACAGTAGAAAGACCAAAACAATTTTTCCAAATAAAGGTGCAATTAGCGTGCTGGAACCTGCTCAAAAACCTTGCCCCCTCGAAGATCAGTGACTATTGGGTGAAACATTTAGACATCGCAGGAATCTGTTAGTATTTTCTTTGCAATCCAGGGTGGCTATAACATGCATCTCTAACAATGATGAGCTTCTGGGTCAAAATGCATAACTCCCTCCCATATAAACGTATTTTTATTTTTTGTAATACTTATCTATAGTAAGTTTTATTGTAAGTTTGCATATGCAAAAAATCTCCAAACATTGGAGTGACTAAAAGAAAACATCAGCGAGAAATTCACTGAATTTGGATATGTAATTCTCGAGTGTGAATGCCAGAGAAACTGCCAGAAATAAGTGGATAGAAAAGGACAGCATTTCCACATCTCTTATGATAAGGGATGTGCTTATTATTATTGTTATTTTAATTATAACTATGAGGATGTGAAGGGTTGCGGGAACGATAAACCTTTTTCTGCGGCAGACCGAGCCGAGGCTGCCGGCTCGCGAGCCGCCGAACGGTGGCCGCAGTGCGAGAGGAAATCGCTGCAGTATAATACACAACAATGTGCTCAGCTGCTAATAAAAACAGTAAGACCCAATGAATACAAAGTAAAAAGACAGCCACCATATTGTCGTGACCTCTAAACAAATACTCAATGGGAGGTAGGGCGACTCGCTAATAAGGTACCAGGAAGTTAATTTAAATAAGGCGAGGCCTCGACAAGGGACGCAGTTAAATGAAAAATAGTATAGAATATCTAATAAAAGGATTCCTACATGGTTCAGATGGACGAAGGGATCTTTCTACTATGACAAATTAAACAGAATAGAAATGGATGGCAAGGGGGTTTATTTTACATTACCTACTTAGCTTCATGCCCGTCGGCGAGGACGCCATACATGTCTGTATGGGGAGCGCGTATAACACAACCTGCCTGCTAGCTGCGACTCTACTCACTAACTGCCAAGCCACGCTCCTTCGGCGTGGGATGCTATCTAAGCTTGCTTACCCCCACCACTCTTGCGTAATACCCGATCCAGGCGGCCAAGGTCACGCACGCAACAATTCTTACATACATCACAATATGTTCTAAAATAATGTATTTTTGGTAAAACATCAATTTATCAAATATTCGTTTATTTACACTTAAACGAATCAAAGAAATTACAATATTGTTGATATCAATTTCTTTTAATTTGATACCTTACTTCACTCTGGCAAACTTCCCATTTGTTATCAAAATCCTCCAAATTGCTTCTCATCAAACATTTTTCAACCTCATCCCCGATTAGGCCTGGCTTTTTGCAGTACCAACCATTGAACAATGAATACAACATTTATCCTTTTACTGTTGAGAAAACAGCCACATTCGTGATAAATATTCTCACAATGGTTCAACATATTCCACGCCCTCTCCCTTTCGGTTGGATTTTGCTTTACCACTCCTAAAGCAATGAAGAGTATATTATTTATATTGAGGAAACAAGTCCTTTGTGATGATAAACCTTTCGCCACCTCTGTTGTTAGGGTATTTTAATGATAGCACCCTCATAGTAGTTTTACTCTTATCCTAAGGAATGTGTGTGTGTCAAATTTCCTATGCGTTATGAATATTCTGCAATGTGCCTCAAATTTTACCATTTTCAACCCTATCTCCCAAATGGGTGGTATTTTGCATTGCATCCAGTAAAATAATCAACGGAGAAATATTTATGCTTTTATTCAGCAGAATTATTAAGAAAACAGGCTTATTCATCCTGAGAATCCTCAAAATTGACTCTCGCCGAACACTTGCCACCCCTATTCCGTTGGGGTTAGTTTTTTATGATATGAAGTAACATTATTTGTATATGTTTGTATTTGTTAGCCCCACATTTGGGAGCTAATTTGCGATGGTAAATTTATAATATTATTTGTGTATGTGTGTTTACTCAACGTGTTGAAGCCATCTTGTGACGTGATTCATTTGTTAGGTTTGTTAGCTCCATCTGGTGTTAGCAATTTGCGGCAGTATTAGTTTTTGTTTGAAAGAATGCTACTTTTATTTTATTTAATTTTGTTTCACTGTCCTCCAGCTAGCTATGATCTTTTGGTCAAGCACTTCTCTTTATACAGGTTGTGTAAACGGAAAGGAATCTTTTATCCAAAGATAGCACTGATGAAGAAATTTTTTTTACACTTTTATTGTCGAAACACAGTCACTATCACATTTACATATTGATCTTGACACTCGCCAAACTGAAACTGTTATAATAACTTCATTACTGATCACTCTTAATTCACGTACTTCAACTTTTTGTATAATTAACTTTACAACACTTTAGATTTTTCATAATTCTGCTACGCGTAACTTGTGAATCGATAGCCGACGGTTAATATTTCTGCTGGACTGAAGGCGACGTGTATCATGCAAAAAATATTTTCGACGAACTGACGGGGTCTTTACCTCTAACCTACCTTTTATACTCCTTCACCCAGATATGCCTAAAGATTATAACTGAGCTGCAATTGGCTAATAAAACGCGCCAACATTAGCGTCTATTTTTATATCCAATGAAAATTATGAATACATATGCTCTAGGGAAATGTTCCAGAAAATTCTAAAAGAAAACGCGCCAACATTACGTAACTTCCTCGTTTCCAATAATGATAAACAGCTCACCCCCTCGCTGCATTATTGCACGCTATTATTGTCAGTTTCAGTAAGGCAGTATAAACTTACTTCCCAACAATAATTACAATCAACAAACATCTCAAATCAATGTCACATAATAATGCATATTCATACTATAATCACTCTTTACATTTAAATAATTTGTGATACAAATTACTGCATCATATGCCCCACTAGAAACATAATTATAAATATTTACAACTTGTTTGGAAATTTTATAATTGGGTTTTTAGTCTCCTAAATCTTGGAACACACGCTATCACTTTCACTTGACACTTCACACGTATTTAACACACGACATATGTTTTTGTTTTTTTTTATCTCGCCGTTACTTACTGGCTCTGGTTTAATGTTTTTAGACATTAATCTGACATTTTTATAGCAAATACTGTACCTGAAGTATTTAATTACTGTTACAAAAATGGTTTATTTTCTTATATTGTTGACAAAAATTTATCAATTCCAGAGTTTTTTTTTTAATTATTACACATATTTACCAAAATATTCACCCTCTACACAAATATATTTACATCTCTTAAATCTAGGCACTGTTTCACATAAATATTTGTTTTAAGTACTTTTACCCCATTTTTGTTGTTTTGTACTGTATATTCACAATACTCTTGGAATTATATTTACGTACTTTTACTTTAATATAACATTAAGTTTTAATTTCAAATGCTGTTACAGTTACTAAAAAAATGTTATTTTTTTTTAAATATTTAGTTATGTCCAAAATTTATTTCTCCTTTCTTATGACATATATATTTAGTTAACCCTCTTACGTTCCAATACATTGCTCTGCATTTCATCTTTAACTATCCAGATTTACTTTACATCTCATTGCTATTCACCCTCCTGGATCAAATTGTCTGTGGCTAAACATTACTCGTAGCCGTATCCTAACCTTCAAATTTTTGTTCATGAATAACCTATTAAAGGATTCAAATGAAATTTCGTCCCTTGATATAATTTGAAAACAATCTAAAGTTTCCTGAACAACACATCTTTTAACAACTGTCATTTTCAATTCTTCTACTATCTCTTTAATTTGAGAGTACTCTGACAAATCTGTCATAAGCTGTACTGGATTGGAGTTTTCATTTTGAACATTTTGGTACTTGTTAATTTCAGAAGTTAGCTTTTGATTATTTACAGGCAAAACTTTAACTTCTTCGTACAATTTATTTCTTTGCATTACTGACTCCTTCTGTGTTTCTGATATCTCCCCTCTGAAATTAACTTGCGCCTGATTCACATCTACATTCATAACCTCTTTCATCTCTCTTATCTCACTTGAAATGTTACTCATTCTACTACCTAACTCTGTACATTCTACATCAACATGTTCACTTTTAGTATTAACCTCACTTTCTTTGTTACCTATTTCCCTGCTCATGTCTAGCATTTTCTTTGAAACTTCTCCTATCTCACTTGCTATTACTTCCTCATTTTCATCTCTCATTTTTGGCATACTACTATCTAGCTTCATAACTTTCTTTTCAATTTCTTCACTGCTTTGATCTACTGTTTGCTCTAATTTCTCATTATTCTTACAAATTTCTTCCCTTAATTCTCTATTATTCTGACTTAGGTCTTCTAATTTCTCATTAGTCTTACCAATATCTTCCCTTAATTGATCTACAATACTCTAACCAATATCTTTCCACATTTCCCTATAATTCTTAATTAATGTTTCACAAAAATTTCTCAGCATTTCCATCATCATACTAGCATCAAGTTAACATTTCCTGCTATTCTATTCTGACTTTCTGCACTAACATTTTCACCCTCAAATCCTACATTGTTTGAGCTATTTTCTGTAACCTGTATTGAATTACAGCTAACTGTTACACTATCTCCCTCCATAATTATTTCTTCTGTATTATTAGTGGGCATTGTTTTCTTTATCCTACCACTCCTCAAGTACATTTGATTGTTACAAATTTTTTTTTCTAAAAACAAATTACGATACTCTGACCTTTGTGATGCTGTCTGTTGCTGTTACTTTGATGTCCAGCTTCCTGCCCCTCTCTCCTAGATTTGTATGTCGCTTCTGCGTCGTATCATGATGAATCTACGTCGTTTTGGTGTTCTGTATTTGAATTCCCCTGTTGCCTTTTAATCTCGGAATTACGATGTCCAATCACCCGCGTAGTCTGTTGTTCCTATAGTTGTTTCTGGAATCTGCGTCTTGTAGTTCAGTTCACTGCTCCATTCGCTCCACGTCCTGATTCCTTTGCTCCTTCCTGGTTATCTCACTTCTTCCTGGTTAATTCTGCTCCTTCCTGGTTATTCTGCCCTACGTTCTGGGTGCCAATTTGATGTGGTTTATTGTTATTTATATTTAACATTTTTGTAGCCCCACGTTGTGGTAGCCAATTTGTAGTTGGTTTAATGTTTGTATTTGTTAGCCCCACATTTGGGAGCCAATTTGCGATGGTAAATTTATAATGTTATTTGTGTATGTGTGTTTACTCAACGTGTTGAAGCCATCTTGTGACGTGATTCATTTGTTAGGTTTGTTAGCTCCATCTGGTGTTAGCAATTTGCGGCAGTATTAGTTTTTGTTTGAAAGAATGCTACTTTTATTTTATTTAATTTTGTTTCACTGTCCTCCGGCTAGCTATGATCTTTTGGTCAAGCATTTCTCTTTATACAGGTTGTGTAAACGGAAAGGAATCTTTTATCCAAAGATAACACTGATGAAGGAATTTGTTTTACACTTTTATTGACGAAACACAGTCACTATCACAATTACACATTGATCTTGACACTCGCCAAACTGAAACTGTTATAATAACTTCATTACTGATCACTCTTAATTCACGTACTTCAACTTTTTGTATAATTAACTTTACAACACTTTAGATTTTTCATAATTCTGCTACGCGTAACTTGTGAATCGATAGCCGACGGTTAATATTTCTGCTGGACTGAAGGCGACGTGTATCATGCAAAATATTTTCGACGAACTGACGGGGTCTTTACCTCTAACCTACCTTTTATACTCCTTCACCCAGTTATGCCTAAAGATTATAACTGAGCTGCAATTGGCTAATAAAACGCGCCAACATTAGCTTCTATTTTTATATCCAATGAAAATTATGAATACATATGCTCTAGGGAAATGTTCCAGAAAATTCTAAAAGAAAACGCGCCAACATTACGTAACTTCCTCGTTTCCAATAATGATAAACAGCTCACCCCCTCGCTGCATTATTGCACGCCATTATTGTCAGTTTCAGTAAGGCAGTATAAACTTACTTCCCAACAATAATTACAATCAACAAACATCTCAAATCAATGTCACATAATAATGCATATTCATACTATAATCACTCTTTACATTTAAATAATTTGTGATACAAATTACTGCATCAGATACTATCCCTACAGCATTTTTACTTTTTCTACTACTTACGTGTAGTTAGTAGTGGAAGTATTGCATTTAGAACCAAAAAATCGATATCGAGATTTCGCCGGAAATACGCGTTTTGAAGCTCCCTGAATAAAAGCAAAAAGCTTTGCTGGCGTGTGTGAAGTTCAGTGTCCTCTCTATGGATTGTATGCAAGATTTTCCTACTTTAAACTACATTTTACGTGGAAAACGTTTCATTATTTTTTATTTTCCGTAGTGGGTGTACACGTATCCTCGTGTTCAGTCTGGATCTCAGTTCTTGATATTCTGCGTCGGAGAGCTGAGGAAAATTTCCTATCCTAGCTAGTTTGATAGTATGTCCTAAAGATTTTGTAGGTGAAGGCAAATAATGAATTGATTTCGCTTAAATTTCGATTTATTAATTTATTAAGAGAGTGTGGCCTACTCAGGCGGCTAGAAATTTTCCTATGAATGTTATAAATCTTCCCGCTACTACTGAAATTATTCTGTGGACCTATCTAATGCGTCACACGATATTCCCACCCACCCACACACAACGCAGAATCTTATTTTGCCCGACTACACAACTTAATCACGCTAGTGAATACCACGACCATTACGTTGGTAACAGTATCAGAGCACCTCGAAGAAAGAATGAAGAGTGTCGAAACTCGGGGCCTCCCATCCCTTTTATTTGTTCTCCTATGACGCCAGAATTTGTGCCTTTATTTATTACGGTTATTTCTCTTGGTTCTTACGTAGCGTTACCTAGCATGCTATGAGAGTAAAATGTGTCAAGTTTTGGAAATCACGCGTCCGGATGACTTCTTTGGTAAAACCCACTATCTTCATCGTACTCTAAACTACATGTTTCTCCTTCTATTTTATCAACTCCCTCGAGATCCAGGCATTGGGACACTATTTATATCTCTTTCTATTTTCTGAGGTTTGGTCTGAACCCTGTACACATTAGCGTGTATGCGCTGATAGATTTTAACTCCCGTTTGTTAGCTCGCCTGTTCGCTAATTACAGCTGTGTTACAAGTTGATTTTACATTCAAGTTATTCTCAATATTTTAATATTGATTCTTAATCCTATTATTTCCAATATTTATATATATATATTATTTTCCCATACTTTTTGCTGTCGGGTATGTCCCCTTAAATTTCTCAAAAATTCCTCCAACGCTTTTGGTTAAGTTATCACATTTAAGAAATCTGTATGGAAAATAAAATGTATATCCTCAATTTTCTGGGAATAGCCTGTGAAGTCCTCTTCATTCTGCATGACTTTTGCCTAACTGGTAAACAGTAAGAATTAGATAAATTTCTTACTGAACAAAAAGTGTAGATCTCATTAAAGCAACCATTCGTATAAAATGAAAGTTCCTGTGGCGATAACCATTTCCGAGATATTCGCTTTTACTGGTCTGAATTTTCAAACAATTTTTTTCCAGTGGCAAGTTACTTATTTTGAGGGGGGCTTCTCATAGCCTTGCAAAGTTCATGGAATTTCAAGGTATCATATATTCAGCTTCTTAAGAGCATGTCACTGTCGGTTTAGCCTACTGTATTCTTAGAATACCTACAACGAAATGTGTAAATTTGTAATGAAGTTTTATCTGGATTAACAAGAGGTAGATAGAAGAATTTGCTTTTGAAAGAATCGTTTGTAGAAGAATGTATTGAGAAAGCCACATGAAATCAACACATCGGATTTTCACATTCTCTACCTCGTACATAGTAGGTAGATAAGGTACCGCATTCTACCCAAAATTTTGATTCCGAAATTTCGCCGGAAGTACATGTTTTGATGTAAAAATATTAAAGTTATTATACAAACACTTACTGCCTAGGTCACTATCATACCCGTGCTAAACACATACGCACCGTGACATTTCCGCGCTAAACCATCCTTTCTTAAACAGTTTGGGCAGAAACAGATGCCTCGAGGAAATTCCTTATATTCCGGTGTAGATTGCTATTCCAGTATTTTGAGCATATACTAAATTCTGAAAGGGAACGAGTTCAGTTTTTTGTGTGCGAATGCGCAGATATGTTGAATGGGAAAATATAATTAACGTTCAATTTGGAAACTTGTTAATATACATATATATGTATATATATGTATAAATATATATATTTGATTTAAGAAAAAAAGTTTAATTTGGGAACTATTAATACTTTTGAGAGCCCATGAATGCAACACAGTTTTTAGAAAAAGGCCCATGTGTTTGTGTGTGTGAACAGTATAACTCAAAAACTTGGTATTTAAGTACAATATTTTCCAAATACGCGACACGAAAATTTAAAAAAAAAAACTCCCAGTTCAAACTATCCTTTACATAGAACATTTTTCGAAATTTTTACTTTCTCTACTACGTATAGTAAGTAGGGGAAGTATTGTATTCCACCCAAAAATTCGATACCGACATTTCACTGGAAATATATGCTTTGAGACCCCCTGAATCCAAAAAAAGAGCATTTTTCGAAACATGTCCGTGTGTATGTGTGTGTGTGTACGTGTGTCTGTGAACAGCATAACTCAGAAACGAACAGTCGGATAAACACCAAACTTGGTATTTAGGTTCAGTATCTTCCAGAGATGCAACACGAAGGTTTTCAAGAAAATCCCCCCATCCAAGATTACCCTTTACATGGAACATTATTGGACAATTTTAATTTCCCCAAAAGTGGCTCTAAAGATTTTGATTAAAATATCATATGTTTAAGATATTTTCATGACAAATAAAATCTATATCTTGAATTCTCTGGGAATGTCTCCAAAAGTATTCTTCATTGAGAATGACTTATGCATAACTGGTAAACCATAAGAGAGAGAAAAAATTTTACTACACAAAAAATGTAGATCGCCTTAAAATACGCAATTTATGTCATATACATTTTTTTTGTAGTGAACCATTTTCGAGATATTGTTTGTTATTCCCTTAAATTTTTCAATACTTATTTTCTCAAATGGAAATTCGTTATTCATTTTTTTGTCTTGGATACGCAAAGAGTATTAATCTGTGGCAAAGGGAACGGTGCTGCACCTAGCAACCAGCTATTAAGAGATATGTATGTGCTTAAAGGCTACTGTATTTCTATATTGCCCTTGTAAATATATATTCCCCTTACATCTACAAGAAAATTAGCAATAAGATAGAGTCTGCAAATGTTTATCTCGATTAACATGAAGTAGATGGAGAATAAGCGTTTGTAAAAATAGTTTGTACAAGAGTAGAGAAAGTCATGTGAGTGTAACAAATGAGATTTTTTTATTTTATAAAATGTGGCTCTAACAATTTTGGTTAAAATATCATATTTTAAAGATATACATGGCAAATAAAGTTACACCTTGAATTTTCTGGAACAGTCTGTGAACTTCTCTTCATTCGGAAGCAATTTTGTACAATCCTGTATAACTGATAAACCTTAAGCTATAGGCAAAAATGTGCTACACAAGAAATGTAGATCTCTTTAAGACGCACCGTTTATTTCAAATAACCCTTTTTGTGCCATCAACCGTTTCCAAGATATGCATTATTAATGGTGTGAATTGTTCAATTCTTTTTCATTCCTTTAGTCCTGTGGACATTCAGCTGTTTCTCGTGGCTGCATGGAAAAAGCATAGAATTTTAAGGCTAGTATATAGCGTCAATTTCTTAAACATTTGAATTGTTATTTCTTTTGCATTCATAAGAAAATGTATAGGTAATGTAACTTCTTCTGCAAAGATTTGTCTGAATTAAAATGAATAGATAGAAGGATAAGGTTTCGTAAGAATACTTCTTATACCCATTAATAAATAATAGAGGGTAGAGAAAGCCATGTAAATGCAGCACACCAGATTTTCAATTTTGTTCTAGAGAATGCGTGTGTCAAATTTGGTTGAAATCAGTGCAAGGGTGTAGGAGACTATAAGGAACATACATACACAAACACACACCACGACCAGTACGGATCAGATATCTCCCCTGATATTTCCTGTTTTCACTATTAGCTCACTATCTCTCATTCCAACAGGACTTTAATCTCTGCTCTTGATAACTATCTATTTCCATTTATTTAACTCAAATAAAACAACGAGGTTTAACCGCGCGGATAAATGAAGGGCTTTGATCATCATTTTGTGATTCTACACTCATCATTAACAACCACATTTTTATCTCTTTCACGTTTCACTGATCTTGTAATCGAATTAGGAATGCTTGCTGATGCTGCTGGCGAGCTTTGGTGTACGCTTCTGTATCACATGTTTCATGTTCCAATCCAACATTCAAAAGATTATGATCAACTATCTGAACTTTACGGATATTCCATTCAAACGATTCAAATTTCTTTAGGAATATGTGATGATGGTATCCTTCCTTCGTCTTATATTTCCTCTTAGTATCCGCAGTAGTAACACCTCATGAAATCGACACAGATTAAACCACGAGAGATATTTGCTGACATTACTTCGTGAATGGAATTACCTAAATGCATTAACGCTTACTTTGTATTATTTCATTTAACGTGCTGCCATACACAGTGCTTTCAAAAGTCCCGCATATTTTCTGCCACAGCTAAATGGAAATATTTTTTTCAAAAAACGCTCGAACATGTCAAACAGTATATTTTAAATGATATTCTTCACAGAAAAAACCCATTCCTAATAACATTGTTGTACAAATGAGACGTCATCTGAAACACTTTTAAATGGCACCCTATATTTTTACTTTCTCTAGTACGTATAGTAAGTAGCGGAAGTATTGCATTCCATACAAATATTCGATACCGAGATTTCACCGGAAATGCATGTTTTGAGGCCTCCTGAATCCAAAAAAAGTATTTTTGGAAGCATGTCCGTGTGTGTATCTGTGTCTGTCTGTCTTTGAACAGCATAACTCAGAAACGAACAGTCGGATAAACACCGAACTTGGCATTTAGGTTCAGTATCTTCCAGAGATGCGACACGAAGGTTTTCAAGAAAATCCCCCCACCCTAGATTACCCTTTACATGGAACATTTTCGAAAATTTTAAATTCTTCAAAAATGGCTCTAACGATTTTGTTTCAAATATAATATATTTAAGATACTTTCATGAGAAATAAAATGTATATCTTGAATTTTCTTGGAATGTCTCCAAAAGTGTTCTTCATTGTGAACGACGTTTGCATAACTGGTAAACCATAAGAGATGGACAAAATTTTACTAAACAAAAAATGTAGATCGTATTAAAATATACAATTTATGTCATATACCTTTTTTTTTGTTGAGTGAACTATTTTCAAGATATTGTTTGTTATTGCTTTAAATTTTCCAATACTTATACTTTTACTCAAATGGGAATTCGCTATTCATTTCTTTTTTTGTCCTGGTAATGCAAAGAGAATGGAATACTCCGCATAGCAACCAGCTCTTAAAATATTTGACTATCGCTTAAAACCTACCAATTCCCCTTGCATCTACAAGAAAATTAGAAATAAGATTAACATCTCGATATCTCGATTAACATGAAGCATATGGAGAATAAGCGTTTGTAAAACTAGTTTTACAAGAGTAGAGAAAGTCATGTGAGTGTAACACAACAGATTTTTACTTTCTCTACTATGTATAGTAAGTAGGGGAAGTATTGTATTCCACCCAAAAATTCGATACCGAGATTTCACCGGAAATACATGTTTTGAGGCCCCCTGAATCCAAAACAAGCATTTTTGGAAACATGTCCGTATGTCTGTCTGTGAACAGCATAACTCAGAAACGAAGAGTCGGATAAACACCAAACTTTGTATTTAGGTTCAGTATCTTCCAAGGATGCGACACGAAGGTTTTCAAGAAAATCCCCCACCCCGGATTACCCTTTACATGGAAAAACGTTTCGAAATTTTTAATTTTCTCAAAATGGCTCTAACGATTTTGATTAAGATATCATATGTTTAAGATATTTTTAAGACAAATAAAATAGATATCTTGAATTTCCTGGGAATGTCTCCAAAAGTATTCTTCATTGTGAACGACTTTTGCATAACTGGTAAACCATAAGAGATAGACAAAATTTTACTACACAAAAAATGTAGATCGCGTTAAAATATACCATTTATGTCATATACATTTTTTTTGTTGAGTGAACCATTTTCGAGATATTCCTTGTTATTCCCTTAAATTTTTCAATACTTATTCTCTCAAATGGGAATTCGTTATTGGTTTTTTTGTCTTGGATATGCAAAGAGTATTAAGCTGTGGGAAAGGGAACGGTGCTGCACCTAGCAACTAGCTATTAAGATATATGTATGTGCTTAAAGGCTACTGTATTTCCAAATTACCCTTGTAAATATATATTCCCCTTACATCTACAAGAAAATTAGCAATAAGATAGACTCTGCAAATGTTTATCTCGATTAACATGAAGTAGATGGAGAATAAGCGTTTGTATAAATAGTTTGTACAAGAGTAGAGAAAGTCATGTGAGTGTAACACATCAGATTTTTTTGTATACCATCTCAAAGATTTTATTATTGTATATGATTGTACAAGCTATCATGTTTTATACAGCAAACGTTGCTATGGTAACCAAACAAATAATTGAAAAAGAACCTTTATTTATGTGTCAAACGAACAAAATGGCATTTCTAACATTAAAATAAATAAGTCACAAATGCAAATCATAACGTTGTAAGTGTATCTGATTGCCTTTTGTTTAACCGTGTCTTGTATACGTTTCCTGTCAGCATATCCAAATATCATTAAGTTTTCAATTCTCTCACTTTCACTTAACAACATTGTTATATATATATATATATATATATATATATATATATATATATAAGCAATTCAATATTTACTTACGGTCGTTTTGATTACATGGTCTTATCATAACCTGTTGTCCTAAAAATACACTATGACATACGTATATAATACATTCATTTACAATTGCATAAACAAGGAATTACTTAAACATTTACAGTAAATCAGAGAGTTTTGTATCCATTAGAAATTGTAGCATCTTCTTGTGCACATTGGGTCTGTTAACTGCCGGCCCTCGTAGCCGTGGTCGCTGAAGTGAATAGCTCCGGCGCTCCGCCAAGCTGAGGATCGCGGGTTTGAGCCCCGCCATGGGCATGGGTGTTTTTGTGTGTGTGTGTGTGTGTGTGTGTTGTGTAATTGCGGTAACAAACGGTAACGGAAACAGTAAAAACACGGTTATCATAAACTGAGTAAAACAAGGGAACTTTAAAAAAAAACTGCATTGGGAAGATTGGAAATGCCGGCTTGTTGTCTACATCTACTGTACTGTGGACAATCTATAAGGATATGCAGAATGGTTAAAGGAATGTTACAGCTGGTACAGTTTGGAGGTTGGTCCTTAGTGAGAAAAAAACAATGAGTTAGTTTGGAGTGCCCAATTCTAAGCCGGGTAACGATAACTTGATCTCTACTTTTGAGAGTTAGGTAATGCAGAAAAGGTTGTGTGCAGCCTGAGCGAGCTTCATCAAGTTTTCTGTTCATTGATAACCATTTCAATGAAACTGATGACATCTTGGTGTGGAGAGGTGATCGATGAATCACTGACGGAATGTTTAGTATTTTTCTTTAGTGTTAACTTTTAAAAACAAAATGCATCAATAACAGCAGGAAATTCGACTATTTATTCGGTTACTATAGCAACGTTTGTTGTATAAAACAATTATAGCTTGTCAATCTACAAAGTAATAAAATATCTATATGTACAAAAAATGTGATGTGTTACACTCACATGACTTTCTCTACTCTTGTACAAATTATTCTTACAAAATCTTATTTTTCGTCTATTTCATATTAATCGACATAAACATTTGCAGAAACGATCTTTTGACATGCAAAGAGAATTTCATTTTACACATAGCGACCAGTTCTAAAAATTTTTGACTATCGCTTAAGGCGTACTATGTTCCCCTTGTTTTGTATTTGCAAGGGCAATATAGAAATAAAGGAGCCTTTAAGCATAGACATATCTGTTAATAGCTGGTTGCTAGGTGCAGCACCATTCTCTTTGCCACAAATTAATACTCTTTGCATATGCAAGACAAAAAATGAATAACGAATTCCCATTTGAGAAAATTATTGAAAAATTTAAGGGAATAACAAGCAATATCTCGAAAAAGGTTCACTCAACAAAAAAAATGTATATGACATAAATTGTGTATTTTAACGCGATAAACATTGTTTTTGTAAAATTTTGTCTATCTCTTATGGTTTTCCAGTTATGCAAAAGTCGTTCACAATGAAGAATACTTTTGGAGAAATTCCCAGAAAATTTGAGATATAAATTTCATTTTTCATGAAAATATCTTAAACTTATGATATTTTAATCAAAATTGTTAGAGCCATTTTTGAGAAAATTAAAATCTTCGAAAAATTTTCCATGCAAAGGGTAATCTGGGGTGGGGGATTTTCTTGAAAACCTTCGTGTCGCATCTCTGGAAGATACTGAACCTAAATACCAAGTTTGGTGTTTATCCGACTGTTCTTTTTTGAGTTATACTGTTCACAGACACACAGACAGACACACACAGACACACACGGACATGTTTCCAAAAATGCTTTTTTTTGGATTCAGGGTGTCTCAAAACATATATTTGCGGTGAAATCTCGGTATCGAACTTTTGGGTGGAATACAATACTTCCCCTACTTACCATAAGCAGTTGAGAAAGTAAAAATTAGATGTAATTTAAAAATGCTTCCTATGACGTCACAACTTGTACAACAGTGATATTAAGAATGATTTGCTTCTATTAAAAGTGTATTTTAAAATATACTGTTTGACGTGCCCGAACGTTTTCCGAAAAAACATTTCCATTTAGTACAGCAGAAATTATGCGGGATTTTTAAACCCACTGTATAAATGCATATACGAAAACGGCCTTTTTTCCATTATGTATTTAACAATGTGCAATCGAAAATCAATTACATCAGCATACAGACAGATGACATCATGTGCGATCATTTCATTTCGGCGATTTGTGGTAAAATATTGTATTGAGTGCTTGAACTTGAGCCTTTTTAGAATGAAATACTCTATAAATGCGTGGCATATGAAAGGAATACCCATCATAACAATGCTTTCGATGCAAACATACATAATGTTATATTTAATGACTTGTAAATGTTATAACCTCACCATCCATTTAATGTAGTTCAAGTAGGAAACGTAGTGCACAGTGGAAAATGAAGTACATAAGCAATACATCTGTGCAAAAACTGGCATTGTGCATAAAAATAGGAAATCTAACACATGTTGGTGCTGAGCGGATTGGCGGTAGTAACTGAGTCTTGCATTCGGAAGGTCTAGGGTTTGATTCCCGTTAAACCGACTACCCTGACGGGATTTTTAGTGGTTTTTCCAAGATCGGTAGTTGAATGATGGGGTGGATTACACCTAAATAGGGGAAAGATCCCTATATTGAACCACTTGAGCATAAATAGTAAATAATTTAAATCAAAATTTTCAGAAACATCAGCATTAAAGTGACAAATCTTTGCGCTATGAATATCCTCAACACAATTTAAAATTAATACAATTACCAATTAAATAACATTTAAAAAGTGAGATGGTGTGGTCCTTTTATTGAACCACCCGTGTCTTAAAATGAACCACATATTTTTAAGTTTAAAAGTATTTTTATTAATACAACATACATATATTTTATTGTACATTCAAAGCAAAGATGCTATCAGCAACAAAAGTGGAGTCCAAAATTGTAATAAGAATAGCAATTTCGTTGAACATTTTCAATTTTTATATAATGACAATCACTTGATTTTGGAATCGGTATTATTTGGAAATATAGAGCTTTTACTAATTTTTACTCTCATACAAGAGAGTCCAATTATATACAGTCTTCACAATAAAACAACTTTCTTCTTGGCACTACATTTTGCACACTTTTGGTGAAGCCATATGCTACACCTCATACACTGGATCATGTCCATCATTTCACACAATTCACATATTCATGTCATCCACTGTTTTAACATGATTTTTTTAACTTAGCATATTATGTGGATATTTATTCACACGATATACTATTCGCAGTTGAGCAATCCTAGAACTTCAATAGGTTTCCTAAATTGGACCAGTTCAATATAGGGTTCAAACATTCTGGAAGCTTAAGCATCTATGTGACAAGGAGAGATGCTACTTGAAAAACCGTGTACATGAATATTGTTGCTAAACAAACACTTCATAGCATGTAATATATAGATCATCTCAAACTTATCTAATTGGTCATATAAGCTTAGCTAAATGAGTCAAATATTACTTCTGAAGCACCAAAAACACAACACTTCATACAACCGAAACCACAGCTCAGAATGCAAAGTCAACAACTCCAAGCATTCATAGCTGTACACGCTACACTTCTGCTAGGATTATGGTTCCATCTGTCGAACAGTTTGGAAAATATCGGAGCGGTTCAATTTAAGAGGCGGTTCAAATTAGGGACCTTTCCCCTACCAGAATTTTCCTGTCCCTCATTTCATAACCTTCCATCTTTCACGGGTTACAGAGCCTGGCACGGCGATTAGTGGTGTGCGGCACAAGTGGATGTGCTTTAAGGAAAGAACTGTTTCTTCTCTGGCATGGAACCTTCTGCGTCCGAGGCCCTCAACCTGGAAATGTTAGGTATCCCGCTTCCCGGCACCTGCTGCCATCAGTTACGGCCGTCCTTCGCCTCATCCCTTTATCCCATAGGTTTAGTAGGTACAATAGACCTAGTCTGGCCACAGTGCTGAAATCCTCCCCGCTTTTAAAACCTTAACCCTAACACATACTGTACATCCTCGTAGAATATGAATAGCGTACTACGGATCACGTTAGTTTTTCATATCGAAAACTCTGTGTATATTTTTCTTAGTGATCAATTTGAATTTAACATTTAACAATCTGATGTGTCACATTCACATGACCTTCTCTACCGTCTATGGTTTACAGCGGGTATACAAATTGTTCTTACATAAGCTTGTTTTCCTATCTACTTCATTTTAATCGAGATAAACCTTTCTGGAAATAGTTGCATTTGACATTTCATTATAGATACAAAGGGAATAGCGAGTCAAATGTTTTAGAACTCAACCTATACGCTGGCCTTAAACTACCATACTCCTTCCATGACATCGTAAAACAAAGAATTGAAAATCGAAAGGACCTTAAAAGAAAGATTAAGTATTGAATAATTCGAAACTTTAATAACAGATACCTCAGAAGTGGTTTATGTCTCAAAAACTCTTATTTGAAATAAGTTGTGTGTTTTAAAGAGATCTACCTTTTTATGCAGTGCGCTTTCGTCTATCAGTTATACAACACTATACAAAATTCCTTTCGAATAAATACGACTACAAAGTTTGATCTCAGAAAATTCAAGATATACATTTTATTTGGCATGTAAATTTCTTTGATGATCAGATCAGATCCATCAGATTAAGTCACATGTCGAAAAAACTGTGTAGATGTATGCACAAAGAAATGCTGTATCCAATGCATGCAAGATCATTTTGAAATCATGTGTACAAAATTTGCAACTTCAGTATATTTTTCAAAAATTTATAAAACTGATAAAATGAACAAAACACGTAAACTCTGTTGCTATTTCCTTATGTCCAAAATATGTGATTTTCTCCTCCATTAGTTTGTCTGCTATAATTTTTTAAAGTGCAGACGAATACTTTGTTGAGTGTGTGTGTGTGTGTGTGTGTGTGTGTGTGTGTGTGTGTGTGTGTGTGGAGAAATTGTAAAATCTAGCACTTTGCACTTATCTTGATTATTAGACTTAGCGTTAACAATGTGGACGGCACTTGTTGCTGTTAAATTACAATGCAAATAGCTCACCTCTCACGTCATTTAGGTGCCAAGTTCATTTCTTATTCATGTGAATGTTCAGTGTGAAAATGTCCGTAAACAGTGGCATTTAATAGAATGAGCCACGTGTTTGCGGGACGAACTCGGAAGTACATTACAAGATAGAAGGGAATGTTTACAAGGGGGAAGACGAGGTGAGCGTGAAGATGAGGCGGAAAGTTGTGAAGTACTTAACCATCCATGTCGCCAGTATCGTCGAGTTCCCGGTCTCATTAATCATTAAAACTCGCCACTACTACACTTGAGCTTACCCCAAGCAGCAGTTACCAAAACCTCAGAAAGTTTGCCCTCACACCGTATCGACTTGCGACCGATTAAGTATTCCAAAAGAGATCGGATTTCCAAGAGCTCAGATGCTGTAGTCGATGGCAGGATGCAGAGATTACCGGGTTTAGCAGTTGCCTCGTCCATGTTTCGTTCAGAAAGCTCCATGTTAACTACCTGCACTACAACCAAGTTACTGATACGGGTAGCCGAAGTGAACTCGTGGACTCGTGAACAGGAGGTCTGTGGTTCAAATCTCGCCAGGGCCGTCCTCCCTGACAGGTTTTTTCCAGGTTATCTTCAGTCCTCACAACTGGCAAATGCCATGTAGGTACCTTGAACTTAGTTCTGGAACGTTCCTAATTATCACATCATCTCATTTCATGTATCTTCTATCGCCATTATGTATCACTATTGCCTGTATATAGTAAGTACGGGAGTTAAGCACCACAAAAAAGTGCTGATGCGTTACATTCACATGACTTTCCCTACTCTCTATCCCCTACCAGGACACACAGGTATACCAGGCGATGAGAAAGCAGATGAAGCAGCCAAGATTAGTAGCGAAATCCCATTTTTGGGTCCGGAGCCTGTATGGGGTGTCCTGCAGACCAGTGAAACAGGCTGTCAAGTATTGGGCTTTAGCAGAACACAAGAACAACTGGAACTCCATTGAGGGTTGCAGACATTCTAAGTTGTTTATCACAGACCTAGACAACAGCAGGGTAAAGTACCTGCGCGGTCTTAGTAGAAGAAGGCTTGCATGGGCAACAGGACACTGTGCCCTAAAGTTTAATCTATACAGAATTGGATTGTTCAACAACCATATCTGTAGTAGATGCCTAGAAGGAGATGAGACTTACTCATCTGCTATGTGATTGCCCTGCTCTTGCGAATCAAAGAGCAAGTATTTTTGGCAATCACTTTCCAAATATTGATGAACTATCGAAAGCCTCAGTTAGCAGTCTGTTAAGTTCATAACGAGCAACAGACTACTTAACAGCTGAAAGGGGGGATGCACAATAGATCTTCGAAAAGGTCGCAGTGCTTGGGCATAAAACCCACCCCTTTTTAAACTAGAACTAGAACCTTCTATCCCTTATTACAGGCATGGGGAAAATAACGCATTGTGTACCTTTCCTCTTCAGCGTAGATCAACCCCTTTCGCCGCTAGATAACAGCACACACGCCCTCTCCATGCCTATACTAGAGCTGTCAAGGATACGCGTTTTACCCGTTCGTTTCACGTGGTACATGATGAGACTCGTCCGTTTCTCCCAGTCTAACTCGTATTCGAAAGCAGTAACTAATGTATCGAGCAGTAGTCGAGCTTCTGGTCCACATGCCCGCTCGTGAGGGTATTTACTCGTTCGGGTATTCGCTCGTTCGAGAGTTACATCATAGCGGCGTTGTCTGGTGTATTGCTTCAGTACGTAAAGGCAAAGGAATGACAATATTCTATCCGTGTTACAGCGTTTTCGACTTTCTTTCTACTTGCTGTTTGTTCTACCACATTATGATAGGCAAATTCTATTTTCATGTTTTATTTTAACATTACCACTAAGAAAAATATACATGAAAATGCTTTCCAAAATAAATATCACAAAAACTTCATATACAGTTTCATTCTGAATTTCTGCGAGAGAAAAAAGCTGGCTATTTGTATAAATAAACAATACAGATTATATTATACTGCAACAAATGAAATAATGTTTATTCTTTAAGTTCAGAAATTGCACAACTGCTATTACAGTATGTTTCTACCACCCTTTAACGCAAATTCAGGTTAATTACTCAAAAGTTGTTGTTTTAAATTAATAACATATATACAGCTAGGCCCACTACTGAGAAAGAAGCTTATAACATTTAAAATGTCAGTTTCTTTTAATAAGCTACAAACTAACAAAACTGAGAAACTCAGTAATGACAAATGACGATATTTGAGAGAAACCTAATGGTGTATGATATGAAATCTGATAAAAATAAAACCAAAGGCAGTCTTCTTAAAATAAAATTTAAAACAACACCTCACAGAATGTATATTCAGGCTGAGTATGTATGATTTAATTCTGGGCTAATTTCATGTGTACATTACGGAATTCATTTTCAAAATGTAAATGAGAAACTCAGGTGAAAATACCATATCTATCTCGTATGCTTCCAGCTAAGGAGTAACTTAAAAATAACTTATTTTTCTTTTAGCAATTTACGCTTACGGCAAATGAATGTTGCTGTGAATGAATACAAAGTCATCAAAATGAACACAAAGTCATTAACATTTTCGGGTGAAATAAATATAACACAGCAATAGTTTTGTTTTAGCAATTTATACTTCCCGCAAATGAATGTGGCTGTAAATAAACACAGTGATAAACTTTTTCAGCTGAAGGAGTGTATAACAAAATAATAAATAAAAATCAATAACTTATTTTTGTTTTAGCATTTTACGCTTTCAACATATGGATGTTACCGTGAATGAATTCCATTAGGTAATAAAGGATCATAGGATTTAATAATCTGCCATGCCAGATAAGCCAAATATGGTTTCATAGAAGGGGAAAATATAGCGTATTAGTCAAAAAGTGGTGGTAATTATCATAAAGGGATGAGTAATGTAGTGTTTAGGGAATGGTTTTCCCATCTTCTTCAGAGACTGGAATAAGAGTGTGTGATAGTAATGGGCAATGCTTAAAGAGAAAATCTGATGTGTCACACTCACATGACTTTCTCTACTCTTGTACAAACTATTTTTTACAAACGCTTGTTCTCCATATGTTCATGTTAATCGAGATATCGAGATGTTAATCTTATTGCTAATTTTATTGTAGATGCAAGGGGAATTGGTAGGCTTTAAGCGATAGTCAAATATTTTAAGAGCTGGTTGCTATGTGGAGTATTCCATTCTCTTTGCATTACCAGGACAAAAAAATGAATAACGAATTTCCATTTGAGAAAAAGTATAAGTATTGGAAAATTTAAGGGAATAACAAGCAAAATGGTTCACTCAACAACAAAAATGTATATGACATAAATTGTGTAGTTTAACGCGATCTACATTTTTTGTGTAGTAACATTTTGTCTATCTCTTATGGTTTACCAGTTATGCAAAAGTCGTTCACAATGAAGAATACTTTTGGAGACATTCCCAGAAAATTCAAGATATACATTTTATTTGTCATGAAAGTATCTTAAACATGTGATATTTTAATCAAAATCGTTAGAGCCATTTTTGAGAAAATTAAAATTTTCGACAAATGTTCCATGTAAACCGCAATCTGGGGTGGGGGATTTTCTTGAAAACCTTCGTGTCGCATCTCTGGAAGATACTAAACCTAAATACCAAGTTTGGTGTTTATTCGACTGTTCGTTTCGTTTAGTTATGCTGTTCACAGTCACACACACGGACATGTTTCCAAAAATGCTTTTTTTGATTCAGGGTGTCTCAAAACATGTATTTCCGGTGAAGTCTCGGTATCGAATTTTTGGGTGGAATGTAATACTTCCCCTACTTATTATACGTGGTAGAGAAAGTAAAAATCCCCAATAGAAATTCTAGAAAAGCTGAAAGTTATCATGCTTCAAAGCAAGAATATGCCTCATAATGTACATACAATAACCAAATAATAAACTAATTGTAAAACAGCCAATTAAAAGTATTATTGGAATTAATTCTTCAACCACCCAAGCCGTGTGTTGGACAAGGTTGGAAAGGTAGAATGATACGACTAAAAACTCAATGCGATATCCGGATTTGAACCATCCATCTCCCGTTCTCCATCCGGTTGCTTTTACCACTGAGTTACCATGGCAACATGGCGGTACGGCATTAAATTTCTCAACTTATTGGCATTCTTTCTGGTAAACCACACGGCTTGTGTGGAAGAACAATTAACTCCATTAATTGACCTGAAAGTGGTAGAAACTACGAAGTACTTACATCATTGTAAGTTGGCATTGGGGTATGTCATCTCAATACAATTTGAGAACTCTTTGTCGTTTACTGGGAAAAATGCGAAACAGTTGGGGAATTTAATGCCGTACCGGCGTGTTGACGGTAGCTCAGAGGTTAGAGCAACCGGATGGACACCGGGAGATCCGTGGTTCAAATCCCGGTTGTGGTATTGAATTTTTCAGTCGTCTAATTCTACTTTTCTAAAAATATTATTGTTAGTAATTCATTGTTAGTACATACATTCATGTGTCGACTGTGACCGTTGACCGTGCTTGTATTTTACTGTATCATAACGTGTTATCACGCGAACTTGAGCTATGTTTACGGAAGGCAACTACGCTGTTGAAGTAAACAACTGAGCCCCTTTGGGTCTGGTCACCTTGGGCGTTCACACAGGAAGTGAGAAATATACTCGCTCGGTTTACCAAACGGAATGGTCTGAGAGAGATACACCGCTCGGAATCCAATACCCCCCTTCCCGTATGCTGGAGCTCATTTGTGTTCAAAGGTATAAATGGTACAAAATAGTGACCAAAACTCATTTGTTGGACAGCTCTGGCCTATACTCGTTTCCTTCCGCAGTTAGTTCACGCGTATCAGTGGCAGAATAAAGTCCCACATTAAGATAAAGAGGTACCTTTATAAAGACGAATGGGAATATTGTCACGAACGTGACTGAGTAGATCCGTATTGTAATTATTATTTTATATTAATTGACATTATTCTATTATCCTGTCACAAGTTTCTTAAGTTTTAATTTCACAGAGAATCACATTTTACATTTCTTAACTTTTCTTAAGCGTTAGTAAGTGTTTATACGACAGGAAATAGCGGCCTGCTACTTCCCTTGACATTTCCAAGGGATGTCATTATATCATCATTTCCTGAGGAGTACGTGTCTTTCTGCAGGCTCTTAGCTGCACCTTAAACCGCGTTATGTCACACAGAATGTTCTGCAACATTGAAATATCGACTTATGATTGGCCGCTATATTTCAAACCCAGGGCGGTGGCAGACCACATTTGGTAATAGCTGCCACAGTATTAGAATGAACCCCTCTAGGATATTCAACTCTATATAACCAAGCCCTCAAGCTCTGCTTGGTCGGGACCGAGTCCTGTCAAAGTTCAGTAACTTAGTCGGGACCGCTATGGTACCCGTCGACTGTCGCTGCACGGCCGCTCCGGATGGTTTCACTTGGCACCACTAGCGGCTTGACAAAGTCGTGTTGAGTATTGGCTCTCCTCATCCACGACGAAACGTTTCTCAAGCTAAGCATTATAAAATAAATTGTTATTAATAATGTTAACTAGTACCATCATCATCCCTGATCTTGTAAACCCTACTATCGCACGGTAGATATGTAACCCTTTAGAATATAGTCAGATCGCTCTAGCCAAGTGTTTTAATAATTGTCTCTACCTCTGCAATCCCTCATTTAGCTATCCCCCCAGTGTCACAACTTAGCAGGTGACAATATAAATACGTTTGTGTTCCTCGAAATGATAAAGCATTGTGGCTTGTGCCGAAAGAACCTGTACTGTTCCTTGTTCAGTGTATCTCGGCATTTTACAGCACTCCATGAAAAAGACTGTAGCGAGAAGGTTTTGGCAGGTAATTATTTGAATTTGTGTTTTTATATCTTAGCAACATTGTTATAACAATAATGCTGATGTCGGGTTTTGTAGTAGTTTGATAGATTAAACACTAATTTACTTCCTTATTCGTTTTGAATACTGCCATCCGGACAATTAAAATTTGAGCGGTTAAAGACGCATTAAAAACCAGGGAGATTTGTTTAGCAACAAACATACTGCGAGCTAATTATCTCCTCTCAAAACATAAGCAGAGCAATTTAGGTGCTTCAAGGAAGAGAATTTATTAAAGAATGTTTTCACCATCGCCTCCAAGTATGTTTGTCCAGGAAACCTAGAATTGCTCCAAGCAATACATCACTCTCGCAGAACTGTAACAGACAGGATTACCGAAATGGTTAATCATGTCGAAGAACAGTTAATATATAAATTAGCTGGAGTGGTATTGTTTGACCGTTGATGAGAGCACCAACGTGGACGATTATTAGACTGTAATTCTATTTCGAAGAGAGACTTTAATCTTCTAATAACAAATCTAAACTACATTGCAAGATAGAGAGAGTTAGACAGCTTGGGGTTTTACCTGGTAGACGGAAGAAGTCTGTTCCATCTTCGTCGTGCCTAGGGCCTACGTCAAAGCTAGCACAAATAAATTTAAAGAGATGACCGACACAGAGTCCTGCTAGGCAAGCGATAGGCCGAGCCCGAGCCATAAAGAAACTCTAGGAGTTTTATGCCGACTAGTCCTTACTAGACGCAAGCGAGTGTCAGCATGAATTGCCTAATCCACCCAGGTGGCGAACACAGGTGATCACTCCCCTAAAAATTATACCACCAAACCACTGCTTACAAAAGTATTCGCGAAATAACTCACAAAAATTCTAAAGCCAAGTTTATGGATTTACTTATACAAATTTTGTCCTGAAAATCTCGAACTTTTTAAAATTATATTTATCATATTCTTGTAAAATTAAACTATAATCGTCACAATATTATTTTCACTCTGAAATGCAGATAGTTGTTTAAGTATAACCTTTACCAAATCGAGATTTATACCAGATTCTCCAATTAACTTTGATGGCTCAAAAAGAAACTCCAGTGCTTTAATGCCTTTATGTCGTCAACATGTAATGTTTGTAATTAATTTTTACTTTCTCTATCACATACATAGTAGAAGAGAAGGTACTGCAGTTCACTATAAATTTGATATCGAGATTTCAACAGAAATATATGTTTTGAGGACCCCTGATTAAAAAGAGCCTGTTTAGAAACATGACCGCAGGCGCGCGCGTGTGTGGTGTGTCTGTGATCAGCATAACTCAAAAACAAAAGTCGGATAAATACCAAACTTGATATTTAGATTCAGCAGCTTTCAAAGATGCGAAAGGATGACTTTCAAGAAAATTCCTCCACCCCAAATATCCTTTACATGGAACATTTTTCAAAAATTTCTGTTTTGTAAAATGGCTCTAAAGATGTTAGTTAAAACACCATATATTAAAAATATTCACATGAGAAATAAAATGTATACCTTGAATTGTCTTGGAATAGCCAGTGAAGTCCTCTTCATTTGAAAGGAATTTTGTATAATCTTGTATAACTGGTAAATGTTACGCGATAGACGAAAACGTACTACATAAAAAACAACAGATTTCTCAAAAACACACAATTTATATCCGTTATTAATGGTTCGAATTGTTGAATACTTTGTCATTCTTTTCAAGAGCTGTCAATAATCAGTTGTTCCTCGAGATTGCATGGGAACAGTATGGAGTTTTAAGGGCAGCATATAGCGTCCAGTTCTTAAACATCTGACTATCGCTGTTCTCTTTGTATCGATAACGAAATGTGTAATGTAGCTATGGTTTATCTCGATGAAATACCCACTGATAAACAATAGAGGGTAAAAAGTCATGTGAATGTAACACATCAGAATTTTTAAGTATGACTGATATAACATAAAAGTTACCTTGGACTTCGCAAATACTGACTCCGGCCTGAGCCACTAATTGCTTCCCGTCCATTAAAAACTAATATTTCCCTGTTTTCCAGTTTCACTTCTGACATAAAATATTATATCTGGTTTTAAATGAGAGTTATTATACATGTATTTAAAGTATTATATCGATAATTATAAAATACCTACGAATTAAAGAGGAAACTACAATTAATAAGAGTACAGAAAAACGTTAAAACTAATATTTTGTTTATTTTCAGCATTTAGTCGTCATTTAATATCTCCGGAATAAAAACTTACTCATAGTGAAAGTCGTGGGCGGATTTGTTACAGTTTCTTCCTTTTCAACGTTTTCCTTTGTTATCTGATGTTTACTCAAAGAGGCAAAAACAGCTTAAACAGAGAAAAGTCCTAAGATTTTACTTGATCCCAGGAATTAGCAAGTTCGCCGTTTCTTCTCAGAGAGAAAGGATTAACAGAGGTGAAAGCTACTGGTGACCGTTATGTTTTTGTTTTAATGAGAGCAACGCCGCGTCGCTGACGCAGGTGTATCGGTCAGTAGTCGACGCTGCATCGCATTGGTCACACTGGTCTCAGTAGGGTGGTTTCTAATCCTGTATATAAGGGTTGTAGCGGAGAGTGGAAAAAGTAATATGAACACAAAATCACTTCAGAATGTATAGTCCTGTGTCTTTACGGCAATACTTGCTATAATTTATTTTGTTCATATCGATACCTATTGCAATTTTGGGATGTCTAAGAAAAATTCAATTTTGAGATATTTGAATTCATAATTGAATTTGAGAATTTTTAGACGCGTTGTTTCAAATGCAACTCCTGTAGAGAATAATTATCGGTACTTAATTTAAAAGGATGACTGGTAATACACCCAAGAATTCGATGTCGAGATTTCACCGAAAGTATATGTTCAGAGATTCCCTTATTTTTAAAAAAGCATTTTAGAAAGAGGTGTGTAAGTAGCCTAACTCAAAAATGAAAAGTCGAATACATACCAAAATTGAAGATTTCCAATAAATTCATCACCCTAAACCACCCTTTACATAGTATTGCTAAAAACGTTTTTGGTTTCCCAGAAATGACTCTGATGATTGTAATTAAAACATCATATATTTAAGATATTATCATGGCAACGAAAATGTGTATCAATTTTTGGGAATCCTGTTAAAAAATCTTCATTCTGAACAGGTTTTGTATAATTGGTAAACCGCAAGGGACAGAAAAAATCCTAATGCATAGCAAATGTAGATCTCGTTAAAGCACAACATTTATATGAAGAACATTTTTACTTTCTCTACTACGTATAGTAAGTAGCGGAAATATTGTATTCCACCCAAAACTTCGATACCGAGATTTCACCGAAAATATATTTTTGGAAACATGTCCGTGTGTGTATGTGTGTGTGTGTGTCTGTGTGTCTGTGAACAGCATAACTCAGAAACGAACAGTCGGATAAACACCAAACTGGGTATTTAGGTTCAGTATCTTCCAGAGATGCGACACAAAGGTTTTCAAGAAAATTTCCCACCCCAAATTACCCTTTACATGGAACATTTTTTGAAAATTTTAATTTTCTCAAAAATGGCTCTAACGATTTGGATTAAAATATCATATGCTTAAGATATTTTCATGACAAATGAAATGTATATCTCGAATTTTCTGTGAATGTCTCCAAAAGTATTCTTCATTGTGAACACTTTTGCATAACTGGTAAACTATAAGAGATAGACCAAAGTTTACTACACAAAAAATGCAGATTGCGTTAAAATACACAATTTATGGAATATACTTTTTTGTTGTTGAGTGAACCATTTTCGAGATATTGCTTGTTATTCCTTTAAATTTTCCAATACTTATACTTTTTCTCAAATGAGAATTCGTTATTCATTTTTTATGTCCTGGACATGCAAAGACAACATAGCAACCAGCTCTTAAAACATTTGACTATCGCTTAAAGCCTGCCAATTCCCCTTGCACCTACAAGAAAATTAGCAATAAGATTAACATCTCGATATCTCGAGTAACATGAAGCACATGGAGAATAAGCGTTTGTAAAAATAATTTGTACAAGAGTAGAGAAAGTCATGTGAGTGTAACACAAGTTTTTTTTAAATATTGACTATCGTGTTAGCCTACTGTATCCTTATAACTACGACTATGAAAATGCGTAATGAAAGTTTATCTCGATTAACAAGAAATAGAATAATAGTTTGTAGTGAGTAGAGAAAATCATGTGAATACAATGCATCTGATAATGTTTGTTTGTGGTGGAAGTGATGCAGTAGTATAGATGTAAATTTATTGCGGACTTTTGTAAATGGTCGGAAAATCGCTATATTTTTGGAGATTCGATAGAAACTCCTTATTTTTCTACATATTTCCATCAAATGTGAAATGCATAATCGTGAAATTATCAAATGTATTAACTCCTTTAAGGGGAATGAGGTACCTCTATCTCCACCATGTTAAATTGAATACTTTCAATATACAACCGTGGACAAAAAAAATGAGCCATGTCTGGGATGCTAAAATTGTTTAAGTTCTACATGGCACAGCGCCTTGTTTACACCATACGCAATACAGTTGTGTAGCCTCTGCAGCAAGTGGTGTAAGGCATTATTAAACATAGTATATTCCATGTGTCTTCTCTGTAGCGCTATGGCAAAGCCTAGGGTACTTCTGTAGTTAAAACAGCAAATTCGCTTCTCGCACTTTTTCTTCTTCTGTTAATAAAGTTGAATAAGCGCATAGTGACTACTTATTTTCGATATTTTATATTTCACCCACGGCATTTGGTGAAGTTCATAATAGAATATTATAGAATACGTGGCTTCACAATTTCTTCATGATCGCATATCTGTATCTTGTTGGATATCAAGGGACCGTCTAGTTGGTTGTGGCAGCTTGACGATACCCTGAACAGTGAGCAATAAACGGTAATACTTCAGAATGTTTTGATTTCTTCTGTAGGATGGGATATCCTGATGGAATTGCCGAATTGCTACAGGATAATCATCCTGTCCACATGTGTCGAAAGGTTTCAAACTGGTTCTCAAAAAGGCAGGATATCAGAGTGATGGACTGGCCGCCGTGTTCACCAGATTTGAACCCTATTGAACTGTGTGGGCTAAAGTGAAAAGAGAACTGCGCTCGAATTTCCCTACAGATGCACGAAGGATAAAAGATGTCCTCTGGCCACAAATTCAAGACGCCCGGGATGCTGTAGCTTCTCGTCCACGTTACTACAGGGATTTCATTTCATCTATAACCCGAAAATTGAGAGCACCTATGGGCGCTTAGGGTTCATACACCCGATATTAATTGTGTTTATTTTTATATATATTATAGTTTTAGAAGATAATTGTCTACTTGCATTTATTTCTTTAGTTATTTAAAAGAGGTTTTTAGTAGAACTATATTTTTGTGCGCATAGATAAGCCGAAAACTTAAAAATCTAAAGTTATATTAATGCAATATTATGTTCGAGATATCAAGCCATAAAATTAATAACCTAGAAAACAACAATAACTAATCGAGATTTGAGCCGAGAAGCTTATGAGGGCAAGAAATGCCTTCTTAACCTCTCGTCCAGCGAAGCGTTGTTCCACGCTCTATTTACAGTAGCTTATAAGGTCACCACTGAGAAATACGTCATAAGGTGACCATTGCGGTCTGCAGTTCTGGCATGTGCGTTGTGAACACAGCTGTTACGAAGGTTCACGAAGCCCTACGATTGTCACATGGAACCTGGAGATGACTCTTTTTTGGGGGGGGATCCACGAGTGTACCTTCACTCTGAAACTATTCATCCCAGAGCAATGAAATTTTGAACAGTCCATTTGTTTAATGCATGTGCATGAAGACTCCCATGATGTTTTTTCTTTTAAACATATACCCCAAAAAGGGTCATTGTTAGAACATTGTTAAAAATTACATTTTTAATGCATTATTCTTACAAAAATATCAGTTTGTTGGTAAATAGTGTAAGTGTACTCTACTGTGAATACCTCTTAAGAAACTGGTAAATTTTCCGTCTATTATAACCAAATTTGAAAACTAATGCCAAAGTTTCTTTAGATTCTTGTATACCTATAAACAATACGTTTTGAATTAATTATCAACCTCAATTCATAAAACACAAAGGGATTTAAAAATTAAATATAAAATGTAACAGCATTGTAATAAGCCAAATGAACTAAAATCACTTCCATCAGCTCGAATTATTATATTATAACTCCGTAGCTTTGTAGGTTCGCGAGCTCTTACACGCACATAGACGGAGGGACGACCAGAATCACAATGATCCCAGGAGTGGCAGTGTGTCGCGTACTTGTAAAAAGAGCGAATATATGTTTCATGATTAGAGTTCTTGAAATCTCATGGAAGTCTTAAACGAGAATGTCGCATCGTTATCTTACTGTGAACGCGATTCGATCCGGCAATTGGAGATGCTACCTCGGAGGTCACTTTCCCAGCGAACGGGGGGACTTGGCATTGGTGTCGCCATGTTGGTAATGACGCACCCTTAACGAGCGTCTTTATGTCATGCGAGGGCTGTACCTAATGGTGCCGATTAGCGCCACATGTACCTATTCTTGCGGGGGAACCATAAGGCAAAAAATAGCAGTAAGACGACGGCGGTAGCGATACGGCGCACCTCTTGATGGCCTGTGTCATTTCCTCATCATTTGAGCCAAGTTTCAAACACGAGGAATCTGGGGTTCATTCTGCAGGGAAGTGAATTTAGCTCAGTAAATCCATTCACTCAAATCTCTATAAGTAAGCTACCTGTCCGTTGTAATTTACTGATATTTCTTATCCTTTTATCAAGAAACTTCGTCCAAATCGACCAGTCTCATCATTAACGTCCGCATCCGGGTGAACATATCGTAGAAGCCAAACAAAATGAAGTTGCAATCGGTCCAGCCTTGGAATCAGACTTATACAGTATTAGATACACTAACGTGCATAAAATGTGGCTCATACCTCCAGAACGCAATAGTGTTTTTTTTCCACTCCGTAAGGATTCCACCTTCACCTAGCCAACCTTTGACTTCACCCAGTCGATATCAGTTTTCTGTTTGATTAGCCTGAAAAACAATTAAGGGACACAGAAATGAACCACTGAGTGATGTTATAACTGATGTGAAATTGAGTGTTTCGGATATAGCATCTATGAAACAGTTTTAGTCATTGGTACACAAGGAAAGAGTAAAGTAACTTCAACATAAATCAGCTTCTAGAGGAAGGGATCAAGTATTATTATTTGCATGTCTGGTTAAACATTTGTACCAGAGCTTTCATCAACGACATGGAGACGAAGTTTAAAGTTATTGCTGCTATCGAAGAACAATAGGAAATCGGTAGTACAGGATGAAAAACAAGGTTTAAGTTTGAATGCTAACCTTCGGCAGTGCCACTATATTTTGGTAGAGGTACAGTACCTTGCCAATTCAGTGACTAGAATTATGCTTGAAAAACCGGAGGACACGCTCGTGAGGAATGGGGTCAGTACTAGTCGGCCACGATATGAATGCGCTTGGAGTAGGGCGCCACTGTTTTTTTTTTATGAATACATAACATTATCAACGCTAGGGATCATAGGGGAGTGAGGGGCAAAGCGATAGTTGAATGTACAGTCGCACAATGAAAACAGTACTACATATACAGGCCTCAGTTTTGCTATAAAATTGAACTCGGAACTGCGGATGTTGTCCTTCCGATGCCCCAACCACTGTAACTGCTTAGTTCCTCTTCCCACCGAACGCACTCATAGCGTGGTTGACTAAACTGGTGCTTTCCATTATGGGCCACATTTTATGCACGCGTGTATATGTGGTAGAGAAAGTAATAGTGGCACTCCCGAGCTCTGAACATAGTTTATTAATTTATTAGTTAGGCAGCATCCTATCTATACAACTTGAAGTGTGACACCAAAATCAAATTAGGAAGGATGTCTGGGGAGAAATAAAGGAGCTATTCAAAGGAATAGGCAGGGTACCAGGGGGAACACGAGTGTTTATTAGAAGGGACAGGAACTTAGAACAAAGGAAATAAAGGTACAGGATTAAAGAGAGTAAGAAAGGGCATGAGAAATGATATAGAACTGACAGTTAATGAAGGAAGGAAGAAATTAAAATAAGGAGGGAATAGGATTAGTTGATTTGCATTAGTTAAACAGGATTCTTATGCACCAATAACCAGGGTGTTGGTGGTATAAGGTCCAAAGGAACAAACAAACAACTCTTAAGGATATAAATTAGTTGAAGGTGTCTAACGAAAAAAAGAAGCAAAGTTTATATTGTATAAATATAACTAGATATTGTATGTGATTAATGACAAATAAATTTCATTCATTCAAAAAAAGAAATGTAACGAATAGGGTATATTTAATAGAATAGGTTCTACCCTTTTACAACTCCACCGGATACCATGTTTTAACAGCTGTGAATTGGTTTCATTTATGGTTAAATTAACATAAAGAGACTTGGTATTCTGCTTAATATAACTCACTAAATTTTCTTTTTAAATTAACCACAAAGATTGTCAGCGTTTAGCTATTTTTCAGTAAATGTCGGTTTCTGTAGCTTTCTTAAAAACGCCAGTTAACACAAACTTCGTATGTCGAGAATTAAAATTCCTCAAGGTTTTTAAATTCCCGCATTTAAGCCTGGGTATCATATCTTTTGAATAGTTGAACTCTCAAGGGCGAAGCAGTATTTTAATACCTGAATAATTTCAATTGTAATTTAAAATAGGTAAATTCAACAACAGCCCGCCTTGAAACAATATGTATGCAATAATTATTTAAATTGTACGTAACATCATTGCAAAATGCTTATTTTTATTGTAAACATACTTTAAAAATGTTACGTGAATACATTACATACTCTAATAATGGAAGAACTGTGAGAATAATGTTTTAAGTTGCTAACAATGAGTAATAATGAGGTAACATTGTAGCAATAATGTGTTTAGAGTTTGAAAATGTACTGGTCATGATTAGAGCGACGATGACGTAAATTCTGTAACAGTTTTTAAATTAGCCAATCAACAGCAAACAAAAGTTTTAAGTTAAATGCATATTTTATTGGACTAGAATTAGCCAATCAGAGACTTGCAATACCGAAGCTTATAGGTTTTGACCGTTGAGGTTACTCAGTTGCTGGCGAGACTTGATAGAGTACCGATGGAAAAATGTGTTCTCTACGGGTGATTAGTAAAAACAGATATACGCGCTAAGTGAATGTATAAAAGTTTTCTCACAGTTCTTTAAAAAGTGTACTGGTTTATAAATATGTGCAAGAATTTAAATAAAAGAAGTTAATTTAAAAGTTTAATTCTGCGATGTCTACAATTATTGTCATACCGCGCCGTACCCAAGACACATGCCTCTAAAGTAAGACTGACGCAGCCGAGGCAAATTCAAACAGTAATATTATGTAAGCATAAAAATTCAAACCTACGCCCAAAGTGTGTTACAAACTACATAACGCAAATATTATTACATAAAACAATTCTTCAAGTTTACGTAAACATATATTACGCACCAAAATACCTAATACAAGTTGGCTACCAAGCGTGTGGCTAACAACAACAATAGTAAAACTTCAACAGTAGAAGAAAATAACTACTACAAGTTGACTCACAATTGCGGGGCAGATAATTAACTAATTTACGTAATATATTACATGAACCAAATAACAGTTGAAGAACATTCCTTCTTCAAGGGTCAACATCAGAGCGAGGATTCTGATGACACGCCATCTTTTAATGGTTGCTTATAAGCATTGCTAACATGTACATGAATCCTTACCATGAATTCCAGATTATGAAAATTCGTATTTATTAGGTCATTTTTGGCCATTTATTTTCCACTTTCAGGGCATTTTTTTCGACCTTACGTCATTATTTTGTAATTTTCTTGAAATTAAAGTGCTTCAAAATGCAACAAGGCGTTGCACCAGGTGAATACTTAAATGTTGGTTTCCTATTAAGGAAAGCTTTGTACTTTTATACACACCATTCCTTTGAAATTACTAAAGCTACAGAGTCCCATAATAACAAAGCAATTAAAAACAAAAGCTGGAGCATCAGCATCCCTCAGGAAGCGGTTCCTGGAGGCTCTGGCAGGTCCCGGTTGTTCCCTTGTGTTTGGATGCCCATGTTGAACAAAATGGAAGGAAGTGGGGGACTCCCTTGCAGAGCAATGGGATGCTAGAAGGCAGTAATTAAATCATTAGCTAGAGGCATTATCAACCTCCACGCGTGTGCATTACATTGCTCCCTTCTGCAGCACAGCAAATGATGCGAACGTGTTTACTCAACCGGTCAATCGAGATATTCCTCCCTGATAGTATCACTTTTTAGCTCTGAAGCGCCTTTCCACATAAACATTTCTAAACATGCTTCCTATATTAAATCACAATAAAAGCAGCAGCAAATACCAAAATACCAAATAGGAAATATCAAAGGACAATTAGGTATATAAAACACCCGCAGTTGCGAGTTGCATTTACTAGCGAGGCTGATGCCTGTAAATGTACGTACTGTTTTCATTGTGCAATTGCACACTCTCCTATCGCCTTACCCCTCACTCTCCTCTGATCCGTGGCCTTGATGGCATTAGGCATTGTCAACAAAAACTGTGGCACCCCACTCCAAGCGCACTCATATCGTGGCCGACAAGTACAAAGAGCGCCAAAGAAAATCCCACTGCACCTCGCGTCTACGGCACAGTATTTATCGTTGTACGTGGCCTTGCGAAGCCGTGGCCATTTCATTGGTTGCTTTAGGCCACGGTGCAAGGATGCGCCAGTCCTTCTGCTAAATAGTTGCACCAATAACCATAACAAAGGTTACAAAATGGCGTAGAAACGAAATATATGTTTACCTCTCGATCATATTGGCTAAAAGAGAAAGAGGTAGAGTGAGTGCATCCAGTTTGCCTTACAGACCTCTTTTCGTGATTGGTAGACATACCATTTGGGGTTAGTGCACGGCACGCCTTTGAAAGAGTTAAAAGTGAAGAGGAAAACTTGATGAGCGCCCAGGTTAGCGAATTGTAGAATGTGTAGTGTGAGAAAATTTTCAAATTAAAGCTTGAATGGTACTCATTAAATACATAGCAATACTGTATTACAAAATATAAACAGAACTGTATTCTCGCAGTAGTATCAATGCTTGTTACTGCATAGAAGCAAACATAACTAAATAATAATAATAAATAAATAAAGCTGCATGTTTTTCCTCTAATTCAAAGCACAATTGGTTAATATACCTTTACTAACATATTGCTGATCATAGGAATACAACAGGATTTTAGATAAAAGGATAGCCCAATTTTATTGCTATAATATGTATGTCATATTCGGTAAACCATATACGTTTATCTCTAGTTTTTAAACACGTCAGTCAATTATAACAAAACAGTAATTTGCATTTAGTAAACGAATATCATCATCTGCGGATATTTTACGGGGAGTGGCCACTTTCTGACGAGTATGTAGACCGTTTTCCCCACTTTTGTGGAATATTTTTACCCAGTAATTTACTATAAAAACACTTTTATGCACTGCCGTCGCCATTGCTGTAACAGTGCGACCAGCCTCCCGCATACTCACGATACGTTCACGAGTAATTTCGTTAGTATACAGCATGACTGGTTCTGAGGCAATAAACATGTTTTGGTTTCCATAACACCAGAAAAAGCAAAGGCATCAACCTCGCCACTTTTCTCCCTTATTGCTGTGTTATCAAGCCAGCACGCTCTGCGATAGGTAAGGACAGGCTACAAAAGAACCCAGAAAACGGTACAAAATCCGCCGAAGATTTTCTTTGATGCTGTTTGTACAAATGGCTTGACAAGGTTTAGTAGTGTAACTTGCTTGCCTAACTTTCTTCTCACTCTACTGCCCAGCGCAGTAGATTGACTTCAGCTGTTTTACGTTTCTACCACGTACCTGGTAGGTAGAGGAAGTATTGCATTACACCAAAAATTTGATATCGAGATTTTCTTGAAAACACATGTTTTGAGGTCTCTGAATAAAAAAAAAATCTGATGTGTTACACTCACATGACTTTCTTTACTCTTGTAAAAACTATTTTTACAAACGCTTATTCTCCATAGCTTCATGTTCAATCGACATATCGAGGTGTTAATCTTATTGCTAATTTTCTTGTAGATGCAAGGGGAGTTGGTAGGCTTTAAGCGATAGTCAAATATTTTAAGAGCTGGTTGCTATGTGGAGTATTCCATTCTCTTTGCATTACCGAGACAAAAAAATGAATAACGAATTTGAGAAAAAGTATAAGTATTTGCAAATTTAAGGAAATAACAAGCAATATCTCGAAAATGGTTCACTCAACAACAAAAATGTATATGACATAAATTGTGTATTTTAACGCGATCTACATTTTTTGTGTAGTAAAATTTCGTCTGTCTCTTATGGTTTACCAGTTATGCAAAAGTCGTTCACAATGAAGAATACTTTCGGAGACATTCCCAGAAAATTCGAGATATACATGTCATGAAAATATCTTAAACATATGATATTTTAATCAAAATCGTTAGAGCCATTTTTGAAAAAATTAAAATTTTCGAATAATGTTCCATGTAAAGGGTATCTAGGGTGGGGGGACTTTCTTGAAAACCTTCGTGTCGCATCTCTGGAAGATACTAAACCTAAATACCAAGTTTGGTGTTTAACCGACTGTTCGTTTTGAGTTATGATGTTCACAGACACACACACGGACATGTTTTCAAAGATGCTTTTTTTGGATTCAGGGGTCTCAAAACATGTATTTCCGGTGAAATCTCGGTATGGAATTTTTGGGTGGAATACAATACTTCCCCTACTTACTATACGTAGTGGATAAATTAAAAAAGCTATTTAAAAAAAGTGTTTTGTACGTATGTGTGTGTGCGCGTCTGTGAACAGCATAACTCGGGTTTGCTATTTAAGTTCAGTGTTTTCCAAAGAAGGACGCGAAAATTTTCAACAAAATCACCTCACTACCCTTTACATGGACAAATTTTTTATATCTTTATTTTCGCTAAAAAAAAAAGCTAAGGATTCTGTTTAAAAATACCTGTTATTGAGAGATGTTAGTCTTCCGGCGTGACTCTAAAATTTTCGTTATTTCTTACCAACTGTCACAAGTATCTTAGTTTCTTGGGTTTCTGAAGCCACTGGTATTACAGACCTTCATCAGGAACGAAACACAGCGAGGTTTTGGTAGCATTTGTGGTGAATGTTATGCAAGATTTTAATGTGTAGATTAAGCAGTATGGGAGGGCACATCTATGCAAATTATCAGCAAAGGGATTTTACGTCTATCTGGATCGGTGCCAGGAGAGGGGTAGCTGATAACACGCCACTAGAATACAATGCCCCGCTCCATTCAGCAGCCGGAACAACGGGGCCACGGACCTCCAACACAAGATAGCCCGTCGAGGCGTGCCCTTTATACTCCCAAGGGTGCACCCCACAAATTAATTAGGGCTGGTCATCTTGGAGAAGCTCATCTGCTGTGGGACGGTTTAAGCCTTGCTTAACTCGTTACAGGCTTCTGTGGCTGCTCAAGGGAAAGCTTCACAAATTAATAAGCTTTCGGCACGGCGTCCTCAAAGCTACCAAGTCAATAAATACTTAGAACTATATGCTTACATACACGTGCCATCAGAAACGCTTTCTTCTTTATTTAACTGCTTCTTAACTTACAGATATAATTGGTATTTGTTACTTTCTCTACTCTACCTATAGTAAATAGAGAGGTATTGCACTTCACCCAAAAATTCGATACCGAAATACACATTTCGAGGCCCCTGAGTTCAAAAAAGGCATTTTTTTACTAAACATCTGCGTAGATGTGTGTGAACATTATAACTCAAATAAAAAAGTTGGTTAAATAGCAAACTTGTTATTTAAGTTCAGCATCTTCCAAAGATACGAAGAAGATTAAAACCATCCCACCCAAAACTAGCCTTTACTTGGAAAGTGTTTAATTACTTCTGAGCTTCTCAAAAATGGCTCTAACGATTTTAATTAAAACACCTACTATATATTTATGATATTTACTTGACAAATAAAATGTATATCTTAAATTTTCTGGAATACTCCGTAGCCTGTGAAGCCGTCTTCATTCAGAAGTAATTTTTTATAATCGGTAAACCGTAAGAGATAAACAGAATCTAACTACAAAAAGTTACATTCACATCACTTTCTCTATATTAGTGTGTATAGAAATATTCTTACGAAGGTTTATTTTTCCATCTATTTCATTTTAATCGAAAAATACCTACATTACGCATTTCGTTACAGATACAAAGGGAACAGGGATAGCTTAACATTTTAAAACTGAATTATTCAGATAAAGCCACGCGAACCAGCAAACAAACATACAACCGTCAAGCCTAAAGTCTGACTCACAACTGACATAAATTTCAACTTGATCACGCCACCGTAACGGTCGCGCATACGCCGTGTGCAGGACTTTTTATGAAAATGCCCTGAAGCGCACATTCACGCCAATTTAATGTAATATGTATTTTGATTGGTGCTTCGCATGAGAGTTCAGATTTTTTTTAAGTTCCTATTTATACTACGCCTTTAATTACATTGGTCTTATCGACAGCCTTTCCTTTGGAACTTGTTCCCTATTGGCAAGGGTGTTAACTCGTATATTTTTGTCGTTGGGTTACTTGCATTTTTGGTGTTTTAATCATTAGATCACACACATTCGCAATCTCATTCATACTTCCAGACTCTGGGGAGGCAAAGAAATAATCTTGGCTAGAGAAAAACTCCCACCCCCAGCCGGAAATCGAACCCGGATCCCCTCACACTGCAGGCAGGTGCTCTACCGACTGAGCTACGGGGCCAGCCCCATTTTTCTTGTGTCAAGTTTCTTATAGCATATTTGGAAATGTACCTCTGTCTCTTTCTCTTGTCGGTTCTCTCTCTTATACAAGCTGACACTTTTCCAACTCCCTATGCTGCTAATGACGTCTCAGGGAATCCCTATATATCTCTGAGTCCTTCGCTCATTTTCCAACTCCCTGTGCTGCTAAGTCCAGATGCTAATTGTTTGATTTGCTAGCTGTTTTTTCTTGCCCGATGTTTTTCTTTCACAACGTTCCATACATAAGATTATTACAGTACTTTATATTTCTTGCCACATACATTTATTTACAATATTTGTGTTATTTGCATATGTTCTCATTTCCTCTTTATTTCCGTTTTTGCTATATATTCTTTGGTATTAGTTTCCCTATTGTTTATTAGCATATGTGATTATATTATTTATAATCACTTGGGTATATTGATTAAGGAGTAGGTGTTCCCATACAGGTTTTATGGAAGCAAAATGATTCTAAATGTTTGGTTCTGGAAGACCACCGCCACCGATGGCGATTATTATGTTTACGAACGCGGCCGTATTATACAGAAAAAATCTGATGTGTTACACTCACATGAGTTTCTCTACTCTTGTACAAACTATTTTTACAAACTCTTATTCTCCATCTATTTTATATTAATCGACATAAACTTTTGCAGAAACGATCTTTTGACATGCAAAGAGAATTACATTTTACACATAGCAACCGTTCTAAAAAAATTTACTATCGCTTAAGGCGTACTATGTTCCACTAGTTTTGTATTTGAAAGGGCAATATAGAAATACAGTAGCCTTTAAGCATAGACATATCTCTTAATAGCTGGTTGCTAGGTGCAGAACCATTCTCTTTACCACAGATTAATACTCTTTGCATATCCAAGACAAAAAATGAATAACGAATTCCTATTTGAGAAAATAAGTATTGAAAAATTTAAGGGAATAACAAGCAATATCTCGAAAATAGTTCACTCAACATAAAGAATGTATATGACATAAATTGTGTATTTTAACGCGATCTACATTATTTTTGTAGTAAAATGTTGTCTGTCTCTTATGGTTTACCAGTTATGCAAAAGTCGTTCACAATGAAGAATACATTTGGAGACATTCCCAGAAAATTCAAGATATACATTTTTTTTGTCATAAAATATATTAAACATATGATATTTTAATCAAAATCGTTAGAGCCATTTTTGAGAATATTAAAATTTTCGAAAAATGTTCCATGTAAAGGGTAATCTGGGGTGGGGGATTTTCTTCATAACCTTCTTGTCGCATCTCTGGAAGATACTGAACCTAAATACTAAGTTTGGTGTTTATCCCACCGTTCATTTCTGAGTTATGCTGTTCATAGACAGACAGACACACACACACACACACACACACACACACACACACACACACACACACACAGAGAGAGAGAGAGAGAGAGAGAGACGCACACACACGGACATGTTTCCAAGAATGCTTTTTTTGGATTTAGGGGGTCAAAACGTATATTTCCGGTGAAATCTCGGTATCGAATTTTTGGGTGGAATACAATACTTCCCCTACTTACTATATGCAGTAGAGAAAATGAAAAAGACTGTGGTGCTCAATAAATGTTAACGAATATGTGATGTTGGTCTGTGTTGAGTGCTGTTAATGCTTAAAAGCCGTATGTTCATGCTTTTTTGGAAGTGGTCATAAACTGTTGCTCCGAATGATGAATGCATCTCGTAGCATACATAAAATCTGTTTCCCCTCGCAAAACCTACTGCGGCAGTGTCATAAATTTCGCCAGAAGTGTTCTGCTTTCTGTATAAGAGTAAATATTCAAAGTTACATTATAAATCAATATATTTTCAAGCTTGTCCCCGAAAAATATGAGCAGCAAAATAGCGATCCTCTGAGAAATTTCTGTCAAATTTGGAGAGTAAATGGTTAACATAACAGTTTGTTAGAGAACTTTTGTTCTGTTATCTCCTTTTCTGTTCCTTCTTCTTCTTTTTCAACGGATTATGCTTCTCTTTGTAGGAGTTACACCCCAAGGACTTATAAGTCAATACCTTGTGTCAGTAGTCTGCTGAGGAGCAAGCAAACTCCAGATCATAGCACATCCAGGATGGGTGATCAGCCCAATGTCTGTATGGCTGTGGAGAAGAAGGAAATGAGATATAGCGATGAGGGGGATATCGAAAAATTCACTTTGACTTTTAAATATGCATTTGAGCTATTATAACTATGATTCAACAGTTTATTCTGTCGCGGTATCTTTCGTGTTATCTTATTTGCTGAGCGCCTGTTATCGTATTACTAGTTTGAATTTTGGGTTCTTTGTCCTCCGGCTAGCTATTATTACAAGTCGAGCAAATCTCTTAAACAGGGTGTGTAAACGGAAATGAGTTGTTACTAAAAGATAACACTGATAAAGGAATTTGTTTTTACACTTTTATTGCCGTCACAATTAATTCATTTCACATAATTACTCTTAATACACGCCCGACTGAAACCCTTATATTTTCGAATGTAACTATAATCACTTATTTGCCGCACATTATTAATTCGCGTATTTCACATTTTTGTAACTAACTTTACGACGCGAGAGATTCTGTAGAACTGCGCGACGTGTAACCCGTGAATGATTTTGTTGAACTGTGTGACGTGTAACCCGCGAATGATTCTGTTGGACTGTGTGACGTGTAATCCGCGAATGATTCTGTTGGACTGAGCGACGTGTAACTTGTGAATGATTATGTAGAACTGAGCGTTACTTGTCTTTGGCACGGAATTTATACTCCCTCACCCCGATATGCCTAAACATTATAACAGAGCTGCCACTGGTTAATAAAACGCGCCATTATTAGCGTCTATTTTTATATCCAATGAAAATTACGAACACATATGCTTTAGGGAAGATTTTCTCTCCATTTCTAAAGAAAAGCGCGCTAATCTGACGTCATTTGCTTGTCTCTTATAATTGATAAATAACTCACCCCCTCGCTACATTGTTATCCGCTCCTATTGTCAGTTTCATTGAGGCCGTGTAAACTTATTTCCTAACAATGCTTATAATTAATAAACATCTCAAATCATTGTCATACAATAATGTTTATTTACACTACAATCACTCTGGCATTTACAGTGTTGTGATATAAAATACTGCCACAATTCATATAATTATGAATAAACTGTTAATATTAAGTTAAATGTAGCTAATATTTGACGTCTTCTACATTCTGGTTGAATTTTATATAACTATGAAATCTTAAGAGATAACCAAATCTACTACAGGGAGCGCGCAGATATGTTGAAATACACAACTTATGTAAAATAAAATATTTTGTTGCATTAGTCAATTTTTTACAATATTTACAGGAGTTAACTTAACATTCTTTCCTCAACATTTTTGAGGACTAACCGGCATACCTCGACGATATTCGCGATATCAGAACATTTCTGATTATTCGTTTCACGGTTTTAGCAGTACACTTTGATCTGTTAAGTGGTCTTGCTTTTGCTTCCAAGGTGCTCATATCATCACGTTAACATATGATTATTGATTAACGGCGAGTTTAGCTCAGCTTATAAACCGTAATTTGCCATAATGTTTCCTAATAGAAGCCATACCTAGCTACAGTTATAAAATAAATGAAAGGGTAGAGAAAGTTGTATGACTGTTACACGGATTCATACTTCCTCTACCACGTATCTAGTAGGTAGAGAAGATATAGCATTCCACTAAAATATTCGATACCGAGGTTTCACCGAAAATACATGTTTTGAAGTCCCTAAACAAACACATTTTGGAAAAAGACGTGTGCGTATCCGAGTGTGTGTGCCTGTGAGCAGCATAACTAAAAATCGTATATGTTACACACACACATGACTTTCTTTACTCTTGTACAAACTATTTTTACTCTCCACCTACTTCATGTTAAACGAGATGTTAATTTTATTGTTAATTTTCTTGTAGATGCAGGGGAATTGGTAGACTTTAAGCGATAATCAAATATTTTAAGAGCTGGTTGCTATGTGGAGCATTCCATTCTCTTTGCATTACCAGGATATAACGAAATGTCGGATCAACACGAAAGTTGGTACTTAAGTACAGTACCTTCCAAAGATGCGACATGAAGCTTTTCAAGATAATTTTTCCACCTCAAAGTATCCTTTACCTGGAACATTATTCGAAATTTTTGTTTTTCCAAAAAATGGCTCTGACTATTTGGATTAAAATACCTTATATTAAAGATACTTACATGGCAAATAAAACATATATCTTGAATTGTATGGGAATAGCCTTTGAAGTACTCTTCATTCAGATGTAATTTTATATAATCTTGTATAACTGGCAAACTTTAAGCGATAGACGAAAACGTACTACAGAAGAAATGTAGGTATCTTTCAAAGAAACAATTTATTCCAATTAACCTTTTTGTGGCTTCAGCCATTTCCAAGATATTCGTTACTAATCGTTGGAATTGTTCAATACTTGGTGGTCATTCTTTTAAACTCCAGTAGTAGGGAAATGATGGTTCTGTATCACTTAATATGCAGGAATGTGCAATTAATATGCTAATTAGCCCCGCCCCTCCCCTCCCCCACCCCCACCCCCCGCTGTGCCTTGGTAGTTTTAGTTGCAGCTGCGGTCGTAAATCATGTTGAGTACAATGGAGGCTTGACAGTTAAGCAATTAAGGCTGTCAATCAACTGTCAAAACGAACAAAGGGGTCATAAATTTAAGGTTATGTAACAAAGGCGAGATGTTTTTCCTACCCATTCCACATCCGGCCACTTCTGCACCTGGTCAGTTACCCACTCCACTCCTATTGTTCTCGAACACGTGGCAACCCAATAACAAAGCCGGTCCCTTTCCATTGTGTAAGAGATTCTATTGTGTGTGCCTTTCTATTGTCCGATGCAAGCATTGTTTAGAAAGACCACCTGCTCCATAACAAAGCCTGACCCTTTCCATTGTGTAAGAGATTCTATTGTGTGTGCCTTTCTATTGTCCTTGGCAAGCATTCTTTAGAAAGACCACCTGCAGCGTTCCCATCCCAATAACAAAGCCTGACCCTTTCCATTGTGTAAGAGATTCTATTGTCCTTGGCAAGGCTAGTTTAGAAAGACACCTGCAGCGTTCCCATTGTTTGGCCACCTGCTAGTTTAACAAAAGAATTCGAGGGTTGCTTTATACTCGTCCTGTCCTTGTTTGTGTGAAAGAGAGAGAAACTTGTTTACCAACTCTGCGTGACGTCATACTTTAGAAAGACACCTGCTCCATAACAAAGCCTGACCCTTTCCATTGTGTAAGAGATTCTATTGTGTGTGCCTTTCTATTGATCTTGGCAAGGCTAGTTTAGAAAGACACCTGCGACGTTTCCATTGTTTGGCCACCTGCTAGTTTAACAAAAGAATTCGAGGGTTGCTTTATACTCGTCCTGTCCTTGTTTGTGTGAAAGAGAGAGAAACTTGTTTACCAACTCTGCGTGACGTCATAGTCGGCCATCATGATTTTGCCTGAGGGAGTTTTCTCCGATGTTTTACGACCTCCTACGAATATACCCGAGCATAGTTAACAAGCATTCTGTTTCAGCCAACGACTCCGAAAAAGCGTCTAATATACATTTCATTACGTGCATTAAACCTCTGAGTGATATCCATAGATCGGTGTTCGATTCTTACTGTAATCAAAAGTTTATTGCTAATGAGAAATTAATGATTGATATTATTATATCATTACCCTAATTAATAAAAAGGCGTTCAGAGAATTCTAGCTCGAGTCTTACCAAGTGAAACTCTAACGCGTAATAACTATTAAACTATGCAAGGTCAGATTAAAAAAATGTATTTATCAATTATAATTTAATGTTTTATATATCATTACCCTAATTAATGAAAGGGTGTTCAGAGGGTTCTAGTTCGAATCTTACCCAACGAAACTCTAATGCTTAATAAATATTAAACTATGCAAGGTCAGATTAAAATGCATTTAACAAATATAATTTAATTTTTATATATCATTACAATAATTAATAAAAGGGTGTTCAGTGGGTTCTAGATCGAATCTCTAATGCTTAATAAATATTAAACTATGTGAGTATTGCGCGGCCAGATTAAAACGTGTTTAACGAATATAATTTAATTAATGAAACGGTGTTCAGGGGGATCCTAGATCGAATCTGCGAAACTCTAATGCTTAATAAATATTAAACTATGCACGACCAGATTAAAATGTGTTTAACAAATATAATTTAATATACACGACATTACAATGTTTAACGATCTGTATTCTTAGGAACCAGAGGTCCATAGTTCGAATCCAACCCTGTGAAACGCTATAATAACTATTAAGTTATTGAAGCAGCGGGCGGTCGGATTAAAATTGCATTTAACAACTATAATTATTTATATTAAACCCTGATGCATACTTAGATATCTCGATGCCTAGACAACATTCTTTCTTCTTCTCCTCTCTTTTTCTTTCTATCTATCTCTTTCTTTCTCCACGACTTGTACACATTCAGGCGTTCACATATACACGAGCGCTTGTACACACATCAGCAAACATACACTGGTGCACGCATGCAAGCACATACACACACGCACATGTAAGTACACACACGCACACACGCAAGCACATACACACACGCATATACATACACCAGCACATACACACACACATGCACATACATACAACAGTACACACACACATACATACACCAGTACACACACGCATTCACGCACCTCATGCGTATACATACATACACCAGTGCTCTTACACTCACGCATTCACGCACCTCATGCGTATACATACATACACCAGTGCTCTTACACTCACGCATACATATACATGGACACACACACACACGTGCAAGCACATATGCCTGTTCACTTACACCCAACAGCAGCAACCCACACACGCACACACCAACTCACGCGCATGTCCTGAATGAAAAGAGACAAAATGATGCAATAAAAACTAATTATAGCTCGGGATGCAAGGCTCCATTTACGATTGCTCGAAACCGGTCTTCTAATAACTCCAAAACTAATTAAAATAAAGACAGTAAATAAACTTTATTACTTTTATGCCATTAGCTCGTTTCTTGTGCATGTATATTAGAGTCCGGGTGTCATGGGTTCGATCCTTAACTTTAAATCTCAATTATCTCAGAAACTAGCAGGGATTAAGGAACGGACCAAAGCACGATTTTTAGTTCCTACGATGAACAATTAATGCTTTATATAATTTCCAATCAGTGTCCCTAGCTCGAATCCCGATCTTTCAGTGACTTCCTTAATTTTCCACTGTGTTCTAGAATATATCACTTAGATCAATGTTGCAACTGCATACAGGTCTTTTAAACACATCAAACTAATATTATAAATAATTTTGTTTCTGGCGTTCTGAGTTCGAATACCGATTCAATGAAGTTTACTTATAAATTTAATAACAGTAAATAATTAAGACAAAGGTACCAAATAAACCTATTACGTTTATGTCATAAGATAATATCTTGCGGGTGTATATTAGGGTACCTGACGTCCAGGGTTCGATCATTAAGTTTAAATCTCAATTATCGCAGAAACTAGCAGAGATAGAGCTGTAGACGAAAGCATGTTTGATAGCTCATACAATGAACAATTAATGCTGTATATAATTTTCAATCAGTTGCCCCTAGTTCGAACCCCGATCTTTCAATGACTTCACTGATTTTCCTCTGTACTCTAGAATACATCACTTAGATTGATGCTTTAACTGTATGCAGCTGTGTGAGAGAGAGCGAGAGTGGGAGAGAGAGAGCGAGAGAGGGAGAGGAAGTGAAACAAGTAGGGATAGAAGTGCTGAGGGCCTCTGCGCATGCGTAGCAAGAGATGATGCCATTGGCTGCAATAATCACGTGACGTGTAAGCATCACAGCCATGATGACGTGCAGGCATCGCCTGGAGGGGGTTTAGATCCCTATATAAACAGACATCTGTCCCATGTTAGAACTGTTGTGTACTTATTAACTTTACATTCAAGTTTTAAAGAGCTTTAAAAGCAAAGTGAGCTACAGACCGTCTACACATTCAGCACATATCAAAACGGGGCAATGCAAGGTGAGTTTTAAATAACTATACAAAATCACTGTTGGCTTTTACAATAGATTTAATTTTATTTAAACGTTACAGTACATGAAAGACGATTCGTTACAAAGAGCATCATATTTTCTAATCTGTGCTTTACATTCACATGGATTTCACTGCATACTCTTCTTCAGTTCACATGATTTTCGCCACACATTCTTCTTACATAAACATTCATACGATTTTCCCCTCATTCTTTGTTTCACTATACACTCACATGATTTCCTCTACTCATTCTTTATTCCACCTACAGGTTCATGCTCTGTTAACATTCACATGACTTTCTCTTCACATTCTTTGCTTCCATTAACATTCACATGATTTTCGCCACACCTTCTTCTTACATAAACATTCATACGACTTTACCCTCATTCTTTGTTTCACTATACACTCACATGATTTCCTCTACTCATTCTTTGTCCCCCTGCAGGTTCATGCTTTGTTAACATTCACACGACGTTCTCAGCTCATTTCTCTATTGACATTCACATGATCTTCTCAACACATTCTTCTTACTTAAACATTCATACGATTTTCCCCCTCATTCTTTGTTTCACTATACATTCGCACACGATTTCCTCTACTCATTCCTTGGTTCTCTGCTGGCTCATCTTCAATGAACATTCACATGATTTCTGTACTTATTCTTTATTTCTCTACACCCTCTTAGGCTTACTTACAAAACATACACACCCTAGTTCTTCAACTTGAATAATGTAGTGAAAATAATAATTCATGACAATGTCTGTTACAGATTGTTTAGCTGATAGACTTAACAAGATGGTGGAAGAGCGTAGTTTCCTACCGACTCGCCGAGTTCAAGATCTCGAAATAGGTCTTATCTATGAGATAAGGTCCTTAAAGAGAGTTCAAACAAGATATGGTACCAGGATCGTATCTTCGCTGGAGGATTGTCAAGTGTTCTTGCCAGAGCGCTATAATTCGTTAACCGATCAAGAGATTGCAGAAATACCTGGGAGCGTATACCTACAGTATAATGGCATGGCAGAGAAGGGGAAATTTAAGACATGTAAATTGTCTTTTTACATGCAAAGAAGGTGCGTAGAGTGTCAAACTTAAGTATTGAATGTTCTCCCATTTCACAATGAAAAATTCATAAATAAAACAACTGACTCATTGATATTACATATAAAGATACAAAAGATGCATATTATAGAATTTTATAAAAAATTAACGAAATTACAATATCACATGCTTTGAGTTTAATTATATCTAGCGCATTGAAATAACTCTAAATATCCGAATGTTTATACAAATCTTTGTGCTACTTTTTACATGTGCCATATGCTTCATTTTACATGTATCATAACAAAAATGTAATTCTTTCCAGGTTGCCTTTACTTGACCAAGATAGTTTTCTAAGACTTTCATTGTGCAATGTTTCAGGGTGTGCAATAAGAGGAAGAAGAAGAAGAGGAATAGCCTGCTGGCATGCAAAGGATGCTGACGCTATGGGAGGGTAGAATACCTACAAGAAACATTTCGGCAAGAAACGGGTGCTGAGACATCTACATCACCGAAACACATTAAGACAGGATCCTTATATAACATTACAGGGTATACAATGAAAAAATACGGTCAATTTTGTATACAATTCAATGCATGGCTGAGAGTTAGCTCGAACTAGTCTCCCTATATTCACTGAAATTAAGCATTGTGAGCAATAATTTAAGTGACTGTGAAAATACTTTAAGTAATGGTGAAATTTGTATCCTAAAAGACTTGAGCCCTGTATACATTAACAGCATTAAGGCTGTTTGCCACGCTGGAATACAAATTATGAAAATAAAAAGACTTTCATTTAAATAATAAGGAAATTTGCATAACCTGCTGTTACAAGTGTAATGACATATACAGAAACAATGAGTCGGACGAGAAAGTGATGGAACTGTAAGATAAATAATAATAATAAAAGAATTAAGGTATGCTTTTACATAGTGTTTTTATTCATTAAAAATCCTTGTATTCCTAATGAAAAATAAATCATTACAATGATTAGTTTAAGTTATATCACAATGATCAAAAAGAGAACCGTCTTTAGATGCATTACTCGATCTTAAGTCAGAGCACCAAAAAATGACAAATCACGGCTTCTCCATTTTAGATGTGGTGTCACTATTCAGGTAAATTCATGTAACACAACAGGTTGAGTATGCAGATCTGTGGTCCTAAATGGGTAAAACAGAGTCTTATCCAGCTTAACAGTCTTGAGATCTCACCATCAGAAAGTCGAATCACAAGCCTTCTCCACTCGCTGAGCACAGGTTTATCAACAGCATTCTCTTCACCCTGAGACGATGTAAAGTATATAAATGTTCAACTTGACAAGGGATTCTAAACTGGTTGTTAGAGTCCAGAACTGATGTATTATATGGTGAAAACACATGTTCCTCTTCTTAGCGATCTTGTCGTCGAATCTCGGTGTCGATAACATTGAAGATGCCCATGATTATAGGATTCTGAAGCCCAAAAACTGTAGGAACTGCTGATTGCGTGATGTTAACCTGATGGGCGTCAAGGGCAGAGCATGATGTGTGCGTCGAATCATTCCATTATTATATCCTCGACGTCGTTGACTTCTTCTAAAAACTATAGGCATTATGCTTATATCCTTGTTTCTAAAGGCAATGATATTGCTGTTAGGCTCCCCTGTTTGCTCTATGAAGCGGATGTTTATGAACAACAGGTAAAATTTGATTTGATGGTTCCTGTGAAATACGTTATCCAGCCGTAACAGATGGGAAAACTGGTAGATGGAGTGTCCACTTTTACTATCGAGGAAGGAGACTGATGCAATACTGCGCTAAATTCGTATGATGCTCAACTTAAATATATTCACCAGGTAATCAGATTCAGACAGCTGCTTAGAAGGAATAACTTTGTCACTGAAGGGCCACAGAACGTTCCTATAGAACAATCACTGGAAAAAATCAAGAGTGAAAGGACATTTTAATGACATTTTTATTATTATTATTATTCACTGATCTAATAAAGAAGACATTCGCATCCTAATATGAGGAATCTTTCTAACTCGTTCATGGTTTTGCAAATGCTAATCACGCAATAAAACCACCCAGCTTTAAATCCTGAATAATGTCGTTAATCGCATCGGAAACGTCATTTTTATCAGATGTATGAAGCATCATGAGTACCCTTAGCATGTTTACCAAATCATTAGGATCGGTGTAGCGGTATAGCATCTCCTCTGTATTCGCTTTGGATATATCTTCTAATCTAGGTGAGTTGTCACTAGTATGCTTGCTTTCATTGGTGTGTTTATTCAGAGCTTGCTCATTCAAAGAAACTGCTCTCATTGCTTCATTAGTGGTAGCTCTTGGCGTTATTACAGGGTCGCTTGAACTGGCTCCAAGCACGGTAAATCTTGAATCCCGCTCTTCGGGACTTGAGAAGATTTCAGGATCTCGTTTGGGTGTTGTAGTCAATGCACAGCTGGCCATTGCTTTACAGCATTGTCTCCTATGTTGCTTAAGCCTTGAAATTGTCCTGTTTTTTAAAGTTCTATTACATATGCAGCACTTAACAAAGCGATTACTCCCCCCTTGGGAAACATACGAAAAATCAAGATTCTCGTAAATTGACTGTAATTGTCCGTCTTTGTGAGTGTTCATGCTCAAGCAGTATATATAAACTAGTCAATGTATAATGTAGATGTTGAATTCGTATACGATAACACGAGACTGAGTTATTTTTTAACATTTATGTATTTATATATGTACTCAGGTTTTGATGCATATAAACAGCCATGTCCGAATTAGACTAAGCAAAATATTGTAGCATTTCCGCATAATAGTTGTAATTTCGTTAATTATAACTATCTCATTAAGCACAAGCAGATTCAAGTAGCTAGAAATGGATTCATAGAGGTAAGAGTACAAGTTTTCTTGATAGTTAGCACAGAGAATGCGAGAGTTAAGGGAGATACTGGTCATTTTCCCTTTGCAGGTCACCTTTTTTTCCCTTTGCTGGCCACCTTTTCCCTTTGCTGGTCACATTTTTCCCTTTGCTGGCCACCTTTTTCCCTTTGCTGGTCACCTTTTTCCCTTTGCTGGTCACCTGTTTTCCCTTTGCTGGTCACCTTTTTCCCTTTGCTGGTCACCTTTTTCCCTTTGCTGGTCACCTTTTTCCCTTTGCTGGTCACCTTTTTCCCTTTTCTGGTCACCTTTTTCCCTTTGCTGGTCACCTTTTTCCCTTTCCTGGTCACCTTTTTCCCTTTCCTGGTCACCTTTTTCCCTTTGCTGGTCACCCTTTTCCCTTTGCTGGTCACCTTTTTCCCTTTGCTGGTCACCTTTTTCCCTTTGCTGGTCACCTTTTTCCCTTTGCTGGTCACCTGTTTTCCCTTTGCTGGTCACATTTTTCCCTTTGCTGGTCACCTTTTTCCCTTTCCTGGTCACCTTTTTCCCTTTCCTGGTCACCTTTTTCCCTTTCCTGGTTACCTTTTTCCCTTTGCTGGTCACCTTTTTTCCTTTGCTGGTCACCTTTTTCCCTTTGCTGGTCACCTTTTTCCCTTTGCTGGTCACCTTTTTCCCTTTGCTGGTCACCTTTTTCCCTTTGCTGGTCACCTTTTTCCCCTTTGCTGGTCACCTTTTTCCCTTTCCTGGTCACCTTTTTCCCTTTGCTGGTCACCTTTTTCCCTTTGCTGGTCACCTTTTTCCCTTTGCTGGTCACCTTTTTCCCTTTGCTGGTCACCTTTTTCCCTTTGCTGGTCACCTTTTTCCCTTTCCTGGACACCTTTTTCCCTTTGCTGGTCACCTTTTTCCCTTTGCTGGTCACCTTTTTCCCTTTGCTGGTCACCTTTTTCCCTTTGCTGGTCACCTTTTTCCCTTTGCTGATCACGTTTTTCCCTTTCCTGGTCACCTTTTTCCCTTTCCTGGTCACCTTTTTCCCTTTCCTGGTCACCTTTTTCCCTTTGCTGGTCACCTTTTTCCCTTTCCTGGTCACCTTTTTCCCTTTGCTGGTCACCTTTTTCCCTTTCCTGGTCACCTTTTTCCCTTTGCTGGTCACCTTTTTCCCTTTCCTGGTCACCTTTTCCCTTTGCTGGTCACCTTTTTCCCTTTTCTGGTCACCTTTTTCCGTTTGCTGGTCACCTTTTTCCCTTTGCTGGTCACCTTTTTCCCTTTTGCTGGTCACCTTTTTCCCTTTGCTGGTCCCCTTTTTCCCTTTGCTGGTCACCTTTTTCTCCCTTTGCTGGTCACCTTTTTCTCCCTTTGCTGGTCACCTTTTTCCCTGAATGGGTTACATGATGGGAACGTATATAACGTTGACATGAAACAGTTTTCCACTAAGTTCACATCTAAAGTCGCTTTCAAAGCCTAACATATCAATAGGCTGTGAGCATTCTTGTTTCATCCTCTCTAGCTTGACAGCTAAAGTAAAATAAATCGCTCTTAATGTGTATACGCTAATGAGAAAGTACAAAAGAACTATCCTGAATAAAAATCGATTAGTATAACGTGAGAGCTAAGCTGGTTAAGCTCGCAAGAGGTTTCGGTTTAATTAACTCTCTCACTAGCCTGCAACCATTGAAGTACATTTACCTGGTTACATAGGCTGAGGAACTGTGGTAAAGCTAGAGAAAAATTAAAGATAGGAGACCCTGGAATCATTCCGTTAGACGATTCGTGTAATCTTAGCGGCATTGCCAACGCTCAGCATAAGGTCTCTGCTTCGAGAAACATTGCTGCCAAGATCTGACTGAAACGACTTGGAAAAGCGTGCAATCTGATGTTACATTAGGTGAAAAAGTTGGCAGCGTGACTAGTAACAGCAATTATGAAGGGAAAGGTAGCTCCAGGTGCAGTAACCATGAAGAAGAAACGAGGAGGATTTCTACCTCTCATACCAATTATTGCAGCTCTAGGCGCTGCTGCTGGGGGTGCAGCCCAAATTGCCTCAGCAGTAAATAAGAAAAAGGCAGCAGATAAACAACTTGCCGAAATGATGAGGCATAAGAGAGAAATTGAGAGAAAGGTATCTGTTGGCGGAGGGTCCAAAAAGAAGAAACGAGGAGGATTTCTACCACTCATACCAATTATTGCAGCACTAGGAGCCGCCGCTGGAGGTGCATCACAAATTGCTACAGCTGTAAATACGAAAAAAGCTGCAGATAAACAACTTGCTGAAATGATGAGACGTAACAGAGAAATTGAAGCAAGAGGGAGAGGTTTTCGAGTGAAGAAGAATAAGGGAAGAAACACAGAAACGAAGAGGAGACAGAGCCTGAAAGGGAATTCAAAAAACTCTGGCAGAGGACTATACTTGTCCCGGAAAAAACATTGAGTAACATAGACCTTGACTTGTATGCCCGACGTTTAAAGATTCCTCATATTAGGATGCGAATGTCTTCTTTATTAGATCAGTGAATAATAATAATAATAAAAATGTCATTAAAATGTCCTTGCACTCTTGATTTTTTCCAGTGATTGTTCTATAGGAACGTTCTGCGACCCTTCAGTGACAAAGTTATTCCATCTAATCAGCTGTCTGAATCTGATTTCCTACTGAATATATTTAAGTTGAGCATCATACGAATTTAGCGCAGTATTGCATCAGTCTCCTTCCTCTATAGTAAAAGTGGACACTCCATCTACCAGTTTTCCCATCTGTTACGGCTGGATAACGTATTTCACAGGTACCTTCAAATCAAATTTTACCTGTTGTTCATAAAGATCCGCTTCATAGAGCAAACAGGGGAGCCTAACAGCAATATCATTGCCTTTAGAAACAAGGATATAAGCATAATGCCTATAGTTTTTAGAAGAAGTCAACGACGTCGAGGATATAATAATGGAATGATTCAACGCACACATCATGCTCTGCCCTTGACGCCCATCAGGTTAACATCACGCAATCAGCAGTTCCTACAGTTTTTGGGCTTCAGAATCCTATAATCATGGACATCTTCAATGCTACCGAGATTCGACGACAAGATCACTAAGAAGAGGAACATGTGTTTTCACCATATAATACATCAGTTCTGGACTCTAACAACGAGTTTAGAATCCCATGTCAAGTTGAACATTTATATACATTACACAGTCTCAGGGTGAAGAGAATGCTGTTGTTAAACCTGTACTCATCGAGTGGAGAAGGCTTGTGATTCGACTTTCTGATGCTGAGATCTCAAGACTGTTAAGCTGGATAAGACTCTGTTTCACCCATTTAGGACCACAGATCTGCATACTCAACCTGTTGTGTTACAGGAATTTACCTGAATAGTGACACCGCATCTAAAATGGAGAAGCCGTGATTTGTCATTTTTTGGTGCTCTGACTTAAGATAGAGTAATGCATCTAAAGACGGTTCTCTTTTTGATCACTGTGACATAACTTAAACTAATCATTGTAATGATTTATTTTTCATTAGGAATGCAAGGATTTTTAATGAATAAAAACACTATGTAAAAGCATACCTTAATTCTTTTATTGTTATTATTTATCTTATATTTCCATCACTTTCTCGCCCGACTCATTGTTTCTGTATATGTCATTACACTTGTAACAGCAGGTTATGCAAATTTCCTTATTATTTAAATGAAAGTCTTTTTATTTTCATAATTTGTATTCCAGAGTGGCAAACAGTCTTAATGCTGTTAATGTATACAGGGCTCAAGTCTTTTAGGATACAAATTTCACCATTACGTAAAGTATTTTCACAGTCACTTAAATTATTGCTCACAATGCTTAATTTCAGTGAATATAGGGAGACTAGGTCGAGCTAACTCTCAGCTATGCATTGAATTGTATACAAAATTGACCGTATTTTTTCATTGTATACCCTGTAATGTTATATAAGGATCCTGTCTTAATGTGTTTCGGTGATGTAGATGTCTCAGCACCCGTTTCTTGCCGAAATGTTTCTTGTAGGTATTCTACCCTCCAATAGCGTCAGCATCCATTGCATGGTAGCAGGCTATTCCTCTTCTTCTTCCTCTTAATGCACACCCTGAAACATTGCACAATGAAAGTCTTAGAAAACTATCTTGGTCAAGTAAAGGCAACCTGAAAAGAATTACATTTTTTGTTATGATACATGTAAAATGAAGCATATGGCACATGTAAAAAGTAGCACAAAGATTTGTATAAACATTCGGATATTTAGAGTTATTTCAATGCGCTAGATATAATTAAACTCAAAGCATGTGATATTGTAATTTCGTTAATTTTTTATAAAATTCTATAATATGCATCTTTTGTATCTTTATATGTAATATCAATGAGTCAGTTGTTTTATTTATGAATTTTTCATTGTGAAATGGGAGAACATTCAATACTTAAGTTTGACACTCTACGCACCTTCTTTGCATGTAAAAAAGACAATTTACATGTCTTAAATTTCCCCGTCTCTGCCATGCCATTATACTGTAGGTATACGCTCCCAGGTATTTCTGCAATCTCTTGATCGGTTAACGAATTATAGCGCTCTGGCAAGAACACTTGACAATCCTCCAGCGAAGATACGATCCTGGTACCATATCTTGTTTGAACTCTCTTTAAGGACTTTATCTCATAGTTAAGACCTATTTCGAGATCTTGAACTCGACGAGTCGGTAGGAAACTACGCTCTTCCACCATCTTGTTAAGTCTATCAGCTAAACAATCTGTAACAGACATTGCCATGAATTATTATTTTCACTACATTATTCAAGTTGAAGAACTAGGGTGTGTATGTTTTGTAAGTAAGCCTATGAGGGTGTAGAGAAATAAAGAATAAGTACAGAAATCATGTGAATGTTCATTGAAGATGAGCCAGCAGAGAACCAAAGAATGAGTAGAGGAAATCGTGTGCGAATGTATAGTGAAACAAAGAATGAGGGGGAAAATCGTATGAATGTTTAAGTAAGAAGAATGTGTTGAGAAGATCATGTGAATGTCAATAGAGAAATGAGCTGAGAACGTCGTGTGAATGTTAACAAAGCATGAACCTGCAGGGGGACAAAGAATGAGTAGAGGAAATCATGTGAGTGTATAGTGAAACAAAGAATGAGGGTAAAGTCGTATGAATGTTTATGTAAGAAGAATGTGTGGCGAAAATCATGTGAACTGAAGAAGAGTATGCAGTGAAATCCATGTGAATGTAAAGCACAGATTAGAAAATATGATGCTCTTTGTAACGAATCGTCTTTCATGTACTGTAACGTTTAAATAAAATTAAATCTATTGTAAAAGCCAACAGTGATTTTGTATAGTTATTTAAAACTCACCTTGCATTGCCGCGTTTTGATATGTGCTGAATGTGTAGACGGTCTGTAGCTCACTTTGCTTTTAAAGCTCTTTAAAACTTGAATGTAAAGTTAATAAGTACACAAACGTTCTAACATGGGACAGATGTCTGTTTATATAGGGATCTAAACCCCCTCCAGCCGATGCCTGCACGTCATCATGGCTGTGATGCTTACACGTCACGTGATTATTGCAGCCAATGGCATCATCTCTTGCTACGCATGCGCAGAGGCCCTCAGCACTTCTATCCCTGCTTGTTTCACTTCCTCTCCCTCTCTCGCTCTCTCTCTCTCCCTCTCTCGCTCTCTCTCACACAGCTGCATGCACTTAAAGCATCAATCTAAGTGATGTATTCTAGAGTACAGAGGAAAATCAGTGAAGTCATTGAAAGATCGGGGTTCGAACTAGGGGCAACTGATTGAAAATTATATACAGCATTAATTGTTCATTGTATGAGCTATCAAACATGCTTTCGTCTACAGCTCTATCTCTGCTAGTTTCTGCGATAATTGAGATTTAAACTTAATGATCGAACCCTGGACGTCAGGTACCCTAATATACACCCGCAAGATATTATCTGATGACATAAACGTAATAGGTTTATTTGGTACCTTTGTCTTAATTATTTACTGTTATTAAATTTATAAGTAAACTTCATTGAATCGGTATTCAAACTCAGAAAGCCAGAAACAAAATTATTTATAATATTAGTTTGATGTGTTTAAAAGACCTGTATGCAGTTGCAACATTGATCTAAGTGATATATTCTAGAACACAGTGGAAAATTAAGGAAGTCACTGAAAGATCGGGATTCGAGCTAGGGACACTGATTGGAAATTATATAAAGCATTAATTGTTCATCGTAGGAACTAAAAATCGTGCTTTGGTCCGCACCTTAATCCCTGCTAGTTTCTGAGATAATTGAGATTTAAAGTTAAGGATCGAACCCATGACACCCGGACTCTAATATACATGCACAAGAAACGAGCTAATGGCATAAAAGTAATAAAGTTTATTTACTGTCTTTATTTTAATTAGTTTTGGAGTTATTAGAAGACCGGTTTCGAGCAATCGTAAATGGAGCCTTGCATCCCGTGCTATAATTAGTTTTTATTGCATCATTTTGTCTCTTTTCATTCAGGACATGCGCGTGAGTTGGTGTGTGCGTGTGTGGGTTGCTGCTGTTGGGTGTAAGTGAACAGGCATATGTGCTTGCACGTGTGTGTGTGTCCATGTATATGTATGCGTGAGTGTAAGAGCACTGGTGTATGTATGTATACGCATGAGGTGCGTGAATGCGTGAGTGTAAGAGCACTGGTGTATGTATGTATACGCATGAGGTGCGTGAATGCGTGTGTGTACTGGTGTATGTATGTGTGTGTGTACTGTTGTATGTATGTGCATGTGTGTGTGTATGTGCTGGTGTATGTATATGCGTGTGTGTATGTGCTTGCGTGTGTGCGTGTGTGTACTTACATGTGCGTGTGTGTATGTGCTTGCATGCGTGCACCAGTGTATGTTTGCTGATGTGTGTACAAGCGCTCGTGTATATGTGAACGCCTGAATGTGTACAAGTCGTGGAGAAAGAAAGAGATAGATAGAAAGAAAAAGAGAGGAGAAGAAGAAAGAATGTTGTCTAGGCATCGAGATATCTAAGTATGCATCAGGGTTTAATATAAATAATTATAGTTGTTAAATGCAATTTTAATCCGACCGCCCGCTGCTTCAATAACTTAATAGTTATTATAGCGTTTCACAGGGTTGGATTCGAACTATGGACCTCTGGTTCCTAAGAATACAGATCGTTAAACATTGTAATGTCGTGTATATTAAATTATATTTGTTAAACACATTTTAATCTGGTCGTGCATAGTTTAATATTTATTAAGCATTAGAGTTTCGCAGATTCGATCTAGGATCCCCCTGAACACCGTTTCATTAATTAAATTATATTCGTTAAACACGTTTTAATCTGGCCGCGCAATACTCACATAGTTTAATATTTATTAAGCATTAGAGATTCGATCTAGAACCCACTGAACACCCTTTTATTAATTATTGTAATGATATATAAAAATTAAATTATATTTGTTAAATGCATTTTAATCTGACCTTGCATAGTTTAATATTTATTAAGCATTAGAGTTTCGTTGGGTAAGATTCGAACTAGAACCCTCTGAACACCCTTTCATTAATTAGGGTAATGATATATAAAACATTAAATTATAATTGATAAATACATTTTTTTAATCTGACCTTGCATAGTTTAATAGTTATTACGCGTTAGAGTTTCACTTGGTAAGACTCGAGCTAGAATTCTCTGAACGCCTTTTTATTAATTAGGGTAATGATATAATAATATCAATCATTAATTTCTCATTAGCAATAAACTTTTGATTACAGTAAGAATCGAACACCGATCTATGGATATCACTCAGAGGTTTAATGCACGTAATGATATGTATATTAGACGCTTTTTCGGAGTCGCTGGCTGAAACAGAATGCTTGTTAACTATGCTCGGGTATATTCGTAGGAGGTCGTAAAACATCGGAGAGAACTCCCTCAGGCAAAATCATGATGGCCGACTACGACGTCACGCAGAGTTGGTAAACAAGTTTCTCTCTCTTTCACACAAACAAGGACAGGACGAGTATAAAGCAACCCTCGAATTCTTTTGTTAAACTAGCAGGTGGCCAAACAATGGAAACGTCGCAGGTGTCTTTCTAAACTAGCCTTGCCAAGAACAATAGAAAGGCACACACAATAGAATCTCTTACACAATGGAAAGGGTCAGGCTTTGTTATGGAGCAGGTGTCTTTCTAAAGTATGACGTCACGCAGAGTTGGTAAACAAGTTTCTCTCTCTTTCACACAAACAAGGACAGGACGAGTATAAAGCAACCCTCGAATTCTTTTGTTAAACTAGCAGGTGGCCAAACAATGGGAACGCTGCAGGTGTCTTTCTAAACTAGCCTTGCCAAGGACAATAGAATCTCTTACACAATGGAAAGGGTCAGGCTTTGTTATTGGGATGGGAACGCTGCAGGTGGTCTTTCTAAAGAATGCTTGCCAAGGACAATAGAAAGGCACACACAATAGAATCTCTTACACAATGGAAAGGGTCAGGCTTTGTTATGGAGCAGGTGGTCTTTCTAAACAATGCTTGCATCGGACAATAGAAAGGCACACACAATAGAATCTCTTACACAATGGAAAGGGACCGGCTTTGTTGTTGGGTTGCCACGTGTTCGAGAACAATAGGAGTGGAGTGGGTACCTGACCAGGTGCAGAAGTGGCCGGATGTGGAATGGGTAGGAAAAACATCTCGCCTTTGTTACAGAACCTTAAATTTATGACCCCTTTGTTCGTTTTGACAGTTGATTGACAGCCTTAATTGCTTAACAGTCAAGCCTCCATTGTACTCAACATGATTTACGACCGCAGCTGCAACTAAAACTACCAAGGCACAGCGGGGGGTGGGGGTGGGGGAGGGGAGGGGCGGGGCTAATTAGCATATTAATTGCACATTCCTGCATATTAAGTGATACAGAACCATCATTTCCCTACTACTAACTCCTATCAACATTCGGTTGTTTCTCGCGATTGCATTGAAACAGTATGGAATTATGAGCGCCCAGTTCTTAATTATTTGACTATCGCTGTTCCGCGTCTATCTATAAGGAAATGTGTAATGTAGCTATTTCTGCAAGGGTTTGGATTAAAATGAAGTAGATAGAAAAACAAGTTTTAGTCAAAATAGGTTGTACACCCACTAGTAAACGATAGAGGGGAGAGAAGCTATGTGAATATACTAAATCAGATTTGTTAATGATAGATGTTTGAAATGCTCACTATAAATTTCATGAGCATTTACGGCCCTGTTCATCCTAGATGATGAATATTTTCCCAAGTTAGAAGAGATTTGACGCATAGACTAAGGAAGCCTGAGCCGATACACAGAGAAGAGGGGAATTTGCGGCTTGATCACCCCTCATAGCTACACAAAAAATCTGATGTGTTACACTCACATGACTTTCTCTACTCTTGTACAAACTATTTTTACAAACGCTTATTCTCCATCTACTTCATGTTAATCGAGATAAACATTTGCAGGCTCTATCTTATTGCTAATTTTCTTGTAGATGTAAGGGGAAAATATATTTACAAGGGCAATATAGAAATACAGTAGCCTTTAAGCACATACATATCTCTTAATAGCTGGTTGCTAGGTACAGCACCATTCCCTTTGCTACAGATTAATACTCTTTGCATATCCAAGACAAAAAATGAATAACGAATTCCCATTTGAGAAAATAAGTATTGAAAAATGTAAGGGAATAACAAGCAATATCTCGAAAATGGTTCACTCAACAAAAAAATGTAAGTAGCATAAATATGAGAGAGCTAGCGCAAAAACACGTGTTAACACGTGTAATTACAAGTATTACAGATGTTAAACAGGTGTAATCCGCTAATGACCGTCGCTAATGGATATTCGTGGTAATGCATGTGTAACCGCTAATGATCGTCGCTAATGACCGTCGCTAATGGATATTCGTGGTAATACATGTGTAAACACTATTCCCAGTAAAAGAGCCCCTTGGTAAAAAGGGCTAAGAATCCTGGTATCGAACCTGGACTGATATGTGCGTTATTCGCAGTAACGAACCCCGATATTGAACATAGGAGTGGTATGTGCGCTAATCGCAGTAACGAACCCTGGTATCGAACCTAGGATTTGCGTTATTCCCAGTAACGAGCCCCCTTAGTATAAAGCATATGAGTAACAAACCCTGGTATCGAACCTAGGATGTGCGTTATTCCCAGTAACGAGCCCCCTTAGTATAAAGCATATGAGTAATAAACCCTGGTATCGAACCTAGGATGTGCGTTATTCTCAGTAACGAGCCCCCTTAGTATAAAGCATATGAGTAACGAACCCTAGATGTGATATGTGCGATATTCGCAGTAACGAACCTCTTGGTATAAAGCATATGAGTAACGAACCCTGGTATCGAACCTAGATGTGATATGTGCCATATTCGCAGTAACGAACCTCTTGCTACAAAGCATGAGTAACGAGCCCTGGTATCGAACCTTAAAGTTCATCCATGCATAACATTATTGAAAAAAGAATCGATGGTTAAACTGCTAACGTCAGACATCGCGGCTCTAAAGTGTTGGACGCAACCTCCCACCGCATGCATCTTGATTAATGTAATTAAACGCTACTGGTCGATCGATGAATACAATTAAGTATTTATTTGATTAATGTAAATAAGTGTATATGAATTGACTCGCGTACCTGGTTATCATCGTATATTTGTGTGAGGGAGACGATTATTACGCGTGTATAATTATTACGACTAATAACACATGTGAGAATGCCGAGAGACTCTTAAGATCGCCCTCCCACCGCCCTCCTAAATCATTGGTCGCGTGGTATTGCGAATACCGAAGATCTCTCCTCCCTAAAATCATTGATAACGTGCCTAAAACCGATAAGGAGGATAAAAAGAATGATTTAACGAGTAACGAGCTGCCTTGGTATAAGGCATATGATTAACGAACCAGGGTATCGAGCCCAGGAGTGATATAAACGATATTCACAGTAACGAGCCCCCTTGGTATAAAGTATATGAGTAACGAATCCTGGTATCGAACATACATACATGCAAACATACATACATATATACACACATCATACGTACATACGTACATACATACACACATGCACACATACCTACGTACATACATACATGCACACATACATACGTCATACATGCATACATACGTACATACATAGACACATACATGCAAACATACATACACACATACATCATACATACATACATAAGTACATACATGCAAACATACATACATACACACATACATACACACGCATACATACACAAATACATCATACATACATACATACGTACGTACTTACGTACATACATACACACATACATACATAATACATACAAACGTACGCACATACATATATACATACATAGACACATACATACATCATATATACACACATACATACATAGACACACACTACATGTTTTAATGGACAAAATTTATCTTCTCCGCACTGCACTAATACTTCACATCTGCTCACTCTTAGCTTCTACTACTGAACTGACTTGGCTTTTGTACGCTACCTCTTAGCGTCCACAGTTAAAAATTTTAAATTTAATGTTTCTATTTTCTGATTGGCTAAGCCTACTCTAGCAGAACACTGTTGGCTTGACATTGATTGGCTTGTTGCATCCATGTGACTATTTACAAACTTTTTGACGTTATATCAGTATTTTTTTCCATCGACTGTTGGTAGCCTTCCTTTGCTTTCTAACTTATTGTTCTGACAAGGTTACAACTCATTATTAGCCACCCTCTGCTTTCCACTTTATGACATTGTTTGCTACAAAAAAGAAAGAAAATAAAAATAAAAGAATAGCTTGCTTCTACCGTCACAGCTCTTACGTTTCTAAACTAAGAAGTACATTCACATACTATTTTATACATTATACAATAAATATGCATAACACAATGGATGTAATATACAATTTATAACAATTACTGATCGCTTAAAGGCGCACTATTATTTTTTTATATTGTATAATTAAAATGATAGCAGTTAAGGGATAAAAATACTGCTTCACAACTTAAGATGACACTGGTGAAAATTGTACCACGAACAACAGATGAGTTATACACCCGAACCGTAATCATCAAGATTGCACTTGTTGCATTAATTACCTTTATAGATCGCATGAAATATATAAATAAAAAGTATTATGATTAGATAATGTAACAAAACAGATACACTTAATTTCAAATCAAAATATTTTCGTTTAAATGTAGATCAGAAGCACTTGAGCAAATCAAAACGAAGAGCGGCAATGAGAGCATGCCAACCCATAAACTAAGAGAAGCTAGAAAAAACTTCTAAGGACTTCAGAAACAAATCTTAATGTGAACAATAATAAACGAATATTTAAAATCATGTTATAAAAACAAATTTACACCTCTAAGGTGGTGACCAGCCACTGAAGTTCATTCGCCTTCGGGGAGTATTTATAAAACAAAAGTTAAGAAACTGATATCCCAAAATGTGGTGCCAAATCGGTCTTTAAGGAGGGTGGTCGAATTTTTCCCAACCAAATCATGCGATCAGATCTTGAGTTTGTTTCGCTGTATGTGGTCGGGCATTGTCACTCATTATTGTTTAGCCATAAACCTCATATACAATTGGCGATGAATGTTTGCTAGCGTAACACATCTCGCACTCAAAAAACGAATCAGTGATCTGGCCTCACATTCGTTTGATTGTTTTAAACACTTCGAAACGCTCTAACTACAGGAAAACACCAAAAGACGATCACTCACAGCTGCGTCTGGCTTCCTAATGGATGAATGAATTGATCGCATATGCTCAAAATTGCGATTACAGCGGTAAAATATTTAAATATTTAAAAAAAACATGCCTCGTACCTAACGTATTAGTAAAACGATCCAGCATATTCTAAACATTTAGCTGTAAGAAGTGTGCGAATACAGTGAGCGATTAGTTTAAGAGGATCACTGTATGATTACCTACTGCCTGGCTATGTCTCAAGTACATTGATTCCTGGCTTATTTTCTCACGTTTCAAAAGGTATTATCACTTCCCTTGTCTGAATCGTTTATCCCTTCAAAATGATCTCAGAGCGACAATTTTCAAATCATTCTTCACAACTAAACTTAGATCTTGCATTAATTCTAGCTTCCCTCCACAATAGTTCAGTGATTAATATTAGACTTTTATTTCAGCAAATCTGCAACCTCCTTTCATTTACGATAAATTTGAAGAAAAAAATTGAACTTTATTTAGGAACCACTGTTTACACGTGTTTTAGCGCCAGCTCTCGCATATTTATACTACTAATATATATGACATAAATTGTGTATTCTAACGCGATCTACATTTTTTGTGTAGTAACATTTTGTCTATCTCTTATGGTTTACCAATTATGCAAAAGTCGTTCACAATGAAGAATACTTTTGGAGACATTCCCAGAAAATTCAAGACATACATTTTATTTGTCATGAAAATATCCTAAACATATGATATTTAAATCAAAATCGTTAGAGCCATTTTTGAGAGAATTAAATTTTTCGAAAAATGTTCCATGTAAAGGGTTATCCAGGGTGGGGGATTTTCTTAAAAACCTTTGTGCCGCATCTCTTGAAGATACTGAACCTAAATACCAAGTTTGGTGTTTATCTGACTGTTCGTTTCTGAGTTATGCTGTTCAGAGTCAGACACACACACTGACATGTTTCCGAAAATGCTTTTTTTAATTCAGGGGGTCTCAAAACATGTATTTCCGAATTTTTGGGTGGAATACAATGCTTCCCCTACTTACTGTACGTAGTAGAGAAAGTAAAAATAGATAGTATGAATGTGTGACAGCTGAATACACTATTCAATTCTACTTTACATGAGATTTCGGTAGCGACTTACTTCTTTTTTCCTAAAGGCAGGCAAACCTCCTCTCAAAGTGATAGGTTGTATAAGTACTAGTTTCAGTTATTGTGCCCCCTTGAGGAAGGTGTTGTATTGCTGGGGAGCCAAACTTGAAGTAGTTGCAACAGCACCTATGGTACCCGATGGCCTTCGCCCAAAGTTTACGAATCAACTTTGTATTTTAATGTTTTCTTTAAATATTATATATTTATATTTGCCACAGCTGCGTCAGTATTTCTTTTCAGAGACATGAATTTCTTAACAAGGTATGGTGGGGCTGAAGAATGTAGGCTTACACAGTTTATAATTTGTACTTCACTCCATTTATTAATCCTTGACACGATTTAAATAACGCTTCATTGATATAGAGAGAGCTGTGAAATTATTTATTACTTACTTGCACTTTTTAACACGTAAACTATTTTTGTGTCACACTGAATACGTATTAAACTTCTCGAGGACGCGTCTCGCGTCCGGTTAGGAACACTGTCTACTAGCAACTGTCTTCTTAATTTGTAAAATTTGCCCTATTTCAGTTTCTGATTGATTAATCCTACTCTAATAGAATACTTTCATTTAACTAATAGAAATAGTTTCATTACAATGGGAATAGAGGAAACGAAATTGATAGTCAGTTACTTGAAGGCCGGGTCGCTGTATTCTGACCTAGGACGTCCATACTCTTTCCAGGATATCGGGAGAAACAACTGAACAGCTACAAGTACTTTAAAAAATGACTAAGTATTAAAAAATTCAAATCAATAACAGCGGATACCTCGAAAATGGCTGATGTCATAAAAAATTAATGGAATTAAGTGATGTGCTTTAAAGCGATGTTTATTTTCTGTGCATGTTTTTTTTATCTCTTACGGTTTACCACCTATACATAGTTACACAAATTTCCTTCCGAACTTATTATGTAAGTCCTTAGAGCCATTTTTGAGAAAATCAAGCATTCTAGAATCTTCGAAGAATCTACCGTATAAAGGGTAGTTTGGAGTGGTGAAAGTTTCTTGAAAATAGTCCTATCGCATCTTTGGAAGATTCTGAACATAAATATGAGAAAAGATTTTTTACGTTGTTATTTTAGCACCACGTATGGAAGCCATTTTGAGAAGTATGTTTGTTGCTTCTACGTATGGAAAGTCAGTTTGAAGATGATGTATTATAGTTCAACTGTTGGGGAGCCGAACATGTAGTAGTTGCAACCGCAGGTGTTGTAAACAGTTTCCTCTAGCCTTCGCCCCAAATGTACTTTCAGGTGGCCTTTGCCCCCAGTTTAAAAAAAAATATTAACTTTGTAATTAAACTGCTTCTTTGAGTATTTAATATTTATGTTTGCCTCAGCTGCGTCAGTATTTATTTTAGAGACATGGATATCTTGGCAGGGTTGTAATGCGACAAGAATGTAGGCTTACACAGATTATAATTTAACTTCACTCCTTTTATTAATACTTGATACGATTTAAATAACACGTCACTGATATAGAGAGCTGTGAGATTCTTTAATTAATTACTTGCACTTTTTAACACGTATAGTATTTTCGTCTCTCACGAATACGTATTAAGTCTCTCGAGGAGCACAAGCAACGCATCCAGTTATAAGTACTGTCCTCGGGCAACTGAATAGTTTTCAAACGTCTAAACTTGTAAATTTCTGTATTTCAAGTCTCTGATTGACTAATCCTACTCCAATAGAATACCTTCATTTAACTAAAGCTTTTTCTGGCTGTTGATTAGCTATTTTTAAACTGTCTCAAAATTTACATTATTGCTGCTCTAAAAATGACTAGTAGCATTTAAAATCTCAAACTCATTATTTCAAGGTTACCTTATTGTTACTTCATTGTTAGAACTTTAAACTTATTATTCTCACAGCTCCTACATTATTAAATTACGTAATGCATTCAGATAACACTATAGAACCTGTTTACAATAATATAAGCATATGCAATGACTGTTACTTACATTTTACAAATTATTACACACACATATTGCTTCAAGGTGGGCTGTTATTAAATTTACATATAATATAATTTGACTAAAATCATTTAAGTGTTAAAAATACTGCCTCAAATACCAATTTTGGTATTTCTATGAAATTTGCCTTTCAGTTATGCAGTTCACAGACATAGGCATACACACGCGCGCGCGCGTCGACCACAAAACATGTATTTCTGATGAAATCTCAATAACCAATTTTTGGGTCGAATGCAATAATTTCTCTGTTGATTAGGTAGTGTTATTCAAAGAACAAGTAATCAGTGATAACCAAAAGATGATTATTAACCAATGGACCTAAAAAGGTAAGTTTTTAGAATAAACTTCATTAAATTTGTATAGATTTTAACCAAATATGAAAGTTGTTGACAAATATTACTCAAACTTATCAGACTGTTATTTTACTCACTAACAACTTGACATGTCGTCAAATCCTTTCATCGTGAAAAAACCCTTCATTGTGGAAAGAGGCATAATGCGAGGTAATGCCCATAAATTATGAAGGTTATTCGCCAGTTCCAGTTTTATATATATACATTATTTCGAAGTTCATGAGGAGTTCAGCGATTATGAAATGAAAGACAAAGCGACACTAATAGGCGTTGATATCAGCAAATGCTCCAAAAATACTCAAACCCCTCCCAGAATCAAATTCTGGCAGAACCATTCATGTTACTATTCGACAGCTTGTCAGCAAATTCAATCGCACAGGAAACGTCAAAGACCGGGACGTCGTTCAACAGGTACAGGAAGCCCGTGAATGAGGTTTACATGCGATAACTTTGTGTTTCAGTTGCAAACTGGGTACTTCAAAACCAGACGTTTAGAAAAATTCACAAAAAGAGTGAAATAAAAAACGTTTCTAATGTATTTAGGGAGTAAAAGCATATATGTTGCAAGATTCGGTGTTATGAAGATGGGTAACATGTGGTCATAATAAACTCGCGTCCAGGAAGGCTTTGTCGTTGTGATTGTGATAGGGTCTCTGCAGTGAGATCTGTCACAAAAGATAGGAAAGAAGTAAAAATGAAAACTGATATGCAGTAAATGCTGCTACTGCCTGCTTCGATGCATATTGTGATTCGTCTGGTTATGTGAAGTTGAACTCTTGGAAACATCGCAACAGCGGCTGAATAACTGATCACACTCACGTCTCCCACTTAGTTGCGGTCATGTCTTGCGGACTTGCTATCAGGTGTTCATATCTTCGATATTCTTCTTCTTCATCCAACCAAGTATTAAGCCATCAAGCTTGTTTCGATCTCATTAAGAAGGTTCCCCTTCATCTCTTCTTGGGACGACCGAGTGATCTGTTTCCCCTAGGAATGTACTGCATTACAGCTTCGGGAATGCGTTCTGGACCCATTCTATGCAGAGGTTGTCTGCAGTTGTTCTGGTAATGTATGTATTCCAGGACTGGTGGCATCTTCAGCTCTTGTAAAATAAACCCATTGGTCTTTAGATTCCAGCTGTAATCAGCAGTTCATCTCTGCAGCAGTTATTCTGCTTCTATCTCTTTTCTTTGGATCCTAAAGAGCGTTCTATCTCACTGAAGTTTTTTCCAGGTTTTCTTCAGTCCTCCTAACTGTCAAATGCCGGGGAGCTTCACTGCCAGGTCTTGCTAAGGTTCAGTACAACCTTACACGAATGTGCTTTTGTACTAAAGCTGGCTTGAAGATACTATTGATTATTCCTACTGTTTTACTGAACTTTTAATATTTTGTCGTCTATATCTACTTCATCAACAAATGACAGTTTGTGTCCAAGGTATGTAAATAAAGTTATTCTTTCTAGTGTTGTAAACGTTTTACAAATTTTACTTCAAATTCGATATATTCCCATAAACGCCATTATTTTAGTTTTATCTGATGTCATTTCCATATTGTACTGATGTGCTATTTTATGTGGATTATATGTAGATATATCTTCAATATAAACATCTTTATCCGCTGAATCTTTAAGCATATTAAAACATGTTTTATCCTTTATTAAATGTTTCAATTAAATCACAGAATTTCTTTGATTGTATTAGAATATTTTATTCTATTGTTTCATTCAAAGTTAAGCATCTGTGTTATACAAATTAAACGCTATTTGCAACGTTATAATCGTTCCCGAAATGCAGCAACAACTTTTCAACGACCTCGGATAAAGAGTGGCTTGTATTCTGCATCGCTTATCAATCAAGTGAGATTTTCCTATTCATTGCTAGGGAAAGTGCCAAACGTCAAGATCTACCCCTCATGTCATGGTTTTCTCACCAATTGTTCAAATAAATAGTAAAACTAACTTTTGTGCTGGAAAACAGCTCATCTTAGATTCAAATTTTAGTATCAACTGTTCAACGAGGCAGAAACCTACATTTCTCTGGTATAGTAGCATTTATTTCTGTATCAAAGAACAACTGATGAGACGCGATAGCAAGGACGCAAATGTGCAAAGAGCCATCAGAAGGATCAACGATGTGAATTCTACCAGAGTTCAGTTTTTACAACGTTCCACGTCTTCCGACAAGTTAATTTCCTACCACCATCATCGTACAAAGCAACATTTTTTATTTCATTTATGTAGTCTCCTTTTTGGTCATTTTGGGAACTTTGACTTGAGAAATAGCTGATGGTTGAATTACTTGTTGATCTGCAGGTTTTATACTTCCAGCCTCCACGGAGGGTAGCGAATGACTCTAGTTGAAGGAACATTCCCCTGCCCCAACCAGGACGTCGGGGACTCTAGGGTGAGAAGCCAGAGTCGGTATCTGCATTTTGTTAATAATGCATGTTCTGCTCGGTGTCGCTATTGGTAAATCTTTGGCTTGTACAGTATCAAACCTTTTTTCTCATCAAATAATATCAAAACGCCCTACACCGCGTATAAATATCTAAAATTAGAATTGCATGATGTGTAAAAACCGTACGTTTACCCCCTCCACAGCTACACGCGTCTCTCTGTTGATCCATCCGCCAATGGATTAATTCGCACAACTTCCCTGGCTTTGCCTCAGGTTAGTATGCATTAAAATGCTCGTAAATGTGCACTCATCCAAGGAAATGCTTCACATAACCATAAAAAATGCCACCTCCCTTCATATACATTATACCCGGGGCAAAACCTCTGATTTAAAAAAGATTTTATAGATAGACTAGATTTCTTAATTGGTGTCAAATTATTAAAGCTGTTAACAAACACTTAGTGCCTGGGTTATTGACTGTACATCACATAGAGGATACAGAGTGGCGCACACATAGTTGACTCATTTGAAAGCTGAATAAAATTTATCTATGTGTTCAATATCTTTCAAATCTCGTCCCTGGATTCATGGAAATGTCTACAGGGGTTCACTGCTGCTGTCTTTCAGAGTTGCACCATGGCCGAACACGGGCGTCTCTCTGTTCAACAGCGTGTTAAAACAATTATGCTTTACGCCGAGTTAAAAATGTTACACTAAATAAAAGGAGATTTCGAGTACAATTTCAAAATGATGGGCTCCATCAAGGAACGCAATCCTTCGTTTGTACAGAAAATTTAAATAAGGCACTGTATTGGAGGGAGAACGTCCTCGACAAACAGCAGTTTGTTGCCTGAAAACATTCAAGCGTAACGGGTTGCCATGCAGCACAGTCTATGCAAGTCAACTCGGCAAGCGGAAATAGAAATAAGAATATCTCGCACAGCCTGCACAGGCTACAGTGAGCTGTAGAGGCTAAAGAGTGTTTCCCTACAAAATGATGCATAATGAATGCATAAGCTGACAAATCTCCAAAAACAGAGAAAACTGGACTATGCATTGTGGGCAGAAGCTAAGGATGAGATATTCTTCAACACATGGTTCTTTAATGAAGTATATTTTCATGTAAATGGGTTGTAAATAAACAAAATGTCAATTTTGAGCCAGAGAGAGCCAACAAAATATCCATGAAAGAGCCAGATACGGAGCAAATGTAAAAACATGGGTACCAATATCAAGCGATGGATTAATTGGACCATTTTTTCTTTTATGATACTGTAAATGCAGTCTGATACAAGCGTATATTGGAGAATATTTGTCTCACCTTCTTGTCACTAACCTTCCACCTCAGACACAGTGGCTTGTGCAAGATTGGATAACACCTCACACAGAGCACCCTATACTGAATTTTCTGCATGAAAGTTTAAGCGGCCGTGTGATGTCTCCTCGTTACCCGTATCCCATCATGTCGTATTCTTTTGGCCTCGTTTAAGCCCCAACTTGAACCCTTGTGATTTCTGTTTGTGGGGCTACTTAAAAGATAAAGTCTACCCTTTAAGGCCTGAAGTTGCCCTGCTCGTATTGTACAGCTTCAGTGAAGATTTGTGTCGGAAAGTTATCAGGAATATGTTGACTCGCATGGAAGAGATTGTCCGCTGTATTGGAGGCTATATTGAGCATGTATTGTAAAAGGTAAAGTTAAAGTTACGCATCAAGGAAGGGCTCCCGGAACCGGGGCAGAGCACCGCAAATTGGCCAGTCGGTCCTTTTTGCTTCCAATGTGATCCTTGAGAGGGGAGAGACCCGAAGGGTGTCCAGATCCGGATGCCGATGGGCCTAATCATAGACGTTACCAGACAGGACGTATCCGACGCCGTACGCTTCCTACCCACAAGCACCAACCTCCAGGGTCACCCGGAGCGGAGCCCCACACTGAGGAGAGACCTAACAGCGGTACCGCAGCGACGCCAGGGAAGAAACGTTTACAGAGCGCAAGCCACCGCCCGTCGTGACCCGCCGAACACCGTCGCCTGGTCCTACAACGCTGAAGCAGATGACAAGGAAGATGGGTACAGGAAATGAAAGGAATGAGAGTCGTGGTAGAAGCTGAACCACCTAAGCATTCGCCTGATGACCCGAGGATACTACGAAGAAACTATGGACCAGAGTGGGCGGTCGCCTGGGATCGATCCCAAGACCTCCCGAGTGCAGTCCACAACCGTAGCCACCTGAGACATCCCGCTGGGTATCATGTGTTTAGTGAAGTGCCTTTCCAAGGATTTAAGTACCTGTATGTACTTTAATGTATACCGTAAGGCTGCTGTTTCAAAATGAGCGTGTCAATGTTCGTGCGTCATGCTGTAGAAATTTAATTTCAGGAAAATAGGTAAAATAAAGAAAAGAAGATAAATGGACTCTGATTAGCTGAACAGATTTTATCTGGCTTCATTTAGCCAGGAATATGCCCAGGTTTTGTTAGTTCCTTTGGTCAGCCAGTAGATCCCAACATGCCAGTCTTCTTCTTCTTTAGGAGTGAATTCAATTTTTTGCTGGTTCTTTCACTGTGCACATCCCGCCAAAGTGTGTACTCAGTGTTCATCCAAACCACAAAATGGACAGATTCTCCTGTTAGAATTGTCAGTCACTTTATTTGCCCTCTATCCCCCAATATAATCCACGCCATTCCTGACTTTTCCATTGTTCCTAATGCAAGTGTATTTAATGTTTACCTTTTTAACGGGCGTTGTCGTGTATTCCAAAGATGATCATGAAATACCTTTTCAACAGATAAGCATTACGTGGATCAATATGTACATATGATAGTATATCGTCAATCAACAGTATCTCGATATACCAACCCTAACTTGTTTATTGATTTAGCTGACACGTTTATACAAGAGTTATACCAGGTAGCCCACACAAGCCATTCTTAGTTGAAGTTAGTTTATAGCGGATAACGCGGATGCCAAAAGGTTTGCCTAAGCAGAACATCAAAGGGGACTCCATACCTACAGACAGGAGATCGCCAAATGAGAGACCAATGCTTAAAAACGATCACTTCAACTGCTATTACTGATCCCAGAGCTTATTTGGTATAGAAACTGCCTGCTATATAAGGTGTTCCGGGTTCGATTCACGGTTGGTCTTCATAAAGTTATCTTTAAATAAAAAGATTTCATGGTATGACCAAAGTCTCGTATTTGGACGTGAGAATACCTATGTGTGTGGGGAGAGGGGATGTTATCGGTTATTTAATAACCAATTTACTCATTAAAAAGTGTTCAGGATTGATACTTGATGCAAACCTGAGGACACGTGTTAAGTCATTTAGTTCTATGACAGTTAATCTACACTCAGTATAACTATATGGCACCAATTGGTGCCGCAAAGTTAACAATGTTAACCAAAATTCCATCTTTATTGTATTTATGTAGCCTTAAAATTGAGTTAGAATTACATTATTTTTATTAGTGCATTATTCATAATAAGCATGTGCAAAAACATGCCCACCTTGGTGGACGAATTGATGCAAGGGCGTCTCAGGCCCACGTCATACCCGGAATGAACCCAATTTCTTAATATTATCTTTGTATGTTCAAAAAGCAGTGTAGATGCTGCATCTGAAAATGCTCAAAACAAAACCATAGAGCCTCAGATGCATTTTGGTGCGTCTCCACACAAATTGTAACCATATCTGTGTGTTCGTTATTGGTGAACGTTACCGTTTTGTCTCAATGACTGGCAGGAACTGCAAGCAGGCGACCACGCGAGGCTTATCAGTACGAAACTACCACGTTAACACCTGCAGATAGCAGTACTAGCTCGGTGATCTTTCGCCTTGTACCTGCACAGCACCCTTGAACAGCAGTTATGCGGCAACTTCTTTTGCGCCTATGTATGCTAGAAACATAAAGCCGCAAAGAACGGCTTGTCTGGGCCACCTGATATGTATGTATATATAACATTATATAAAATATATATAAAATTATATATATAATTAGTGATTAAGGCCAGTTCTTAGTATATACGGCACCACAGGCAGTATTAATGATACGGAATTATAGCTGGGGTAGGAAATTTGGAAAGGAAACGTCCAGGGTCTCCCCGGAATTTGCCAATTATAAAGGCTAAAGAAATACTGGAAAAGCCTCATTCAGGAAGGACGGTCCTGGCGGGATTTGAACTTGAACCTCCCGTTCACGAGCCCATATCTTAACGAACTAGGCCTCCCGTATCGATAGGTATAATAGTTATGTATACATATAAAGTTACTATTTGATTTCACCCTTTTACTGTATCAAGCTCTCCTAAATGAAGGTCACTTTACGAATACCACAATATAATAATAATAATAATAATAATAATAATAGTAATAATACAATATGTTGTTACTCTCCATAAAACTCCTTAAAACTGTCTAACAGCATAGTCTGGAAATGGAAAAGAACAACGCACTTCGGAATGAGGAAAAATTTTACGAATCTATTGTCATTTCAGTAAAAATGTGATTGGTTTCCTAAGAATCAATTAAAGACGTTTTAAAAGGATTTATGGTGATTGTTCTTTCTTATCCATCGTTAAAAATATGTTCATAAGAGTTTTAAGTAAGCGACTAGTTTTGGAATTGTGAGTTTGAATGTATTTAACAGAAATGTCACCTCTAATACAATTATTATTTTTGAATGGGCATTGAATAGTTGATTTTTACTTTCTCTAGTACGTATAATAAGTAGGGGATGTTATCGGTTATTTAATAACCAATTTACTCATTAAAAAGTGTTCAGGATTGATACTTGATGCAAACCTGAGGACACGTGTTAAGTCATTTAGTTCTATGACAGTTAGTCTACACTCAGTATAACTATATGGCACCAATTGGTGCCGCAAAGTTAACAATGTTAACCAAAATTCCATTTTTATTGTATTTATGTAGCCTTAAAATTGAGTTAGAATTACATTATTTTTATTAGTGCATTATTCATAATAAGCATGTGCAAAAACATGCCCACCTTGGTGGACGAATTGATGCAAGGGCGTCTTAGGCCCACGTCATCCCAAAAATTCGATACCAAGAATTCACCGGAAATATATGTTTTGAGACCCCCTGAATAAAAGAAAAACATTTTTGGAAACATGTCCGTGTGTGTGTGTGTGTGTGTGTGTGTGTGTGTTTCTGTGAACAGCATAACTCAGAAACGAAGTCAGATAAACACTAAACTTGTTATTTAAGTTCAGTATCTTCCAGAGATGCAACACGAAGGTTTTCAAGTAAATCCCCCCACCCCAGAATACCATTTACATGGAATATTTTTCGAAAATTTTAATTTTTTCAAAAATGGCTCTAACGATTTTAATTAAAATATCATATGCTTAAGATATTTTCATGACAAATGAAATGTATATCTCGAAATTTCTGGGAATGTCTCCAAAAGTATTCTTCATTGTAAACGACTTTTGCATAACTGGTAAACCATAAGAGACAGACAAAATTTTACTACAAAAAATGTAGATCGCGTTAAAATACACAATGTATGTCATACATTTTTGTTTTTGAGTGAATCATTTTCGAAATATTGCTTGTTATTTTCTTAATTTTTCCAATACTTATACTTTTCTCAAATGGAAAATCGTTATTCATTTTTTTGTCCTGGTAATGCAAAGAGAATGGAATACTCCACATAGCAACCAGCTCTTAAAATATTTGACTATAGGTTAGAGCCTAGCAATTCCCCTTGCACCTACAAGAAAATTAGCAATAAGATTAACATCTGGATTAACATGAAGCATATGGAGAATAAGCGTTTGTAAAAATAGTTTGTACAAGAGTAGAGAAAGTCATGTGAGTGTAACACATCAGATTTTTTCATTACATTTTAGGTCTGTATCTATCGCTCTTTCCCTTGGTTAAAAATCACAACAGAGCGTGGAAATAAGATATTGTCTTATTTCATTCAGCAGTTTCTTCTCAGTTCATTTCAATTTTGTTTTAATTTAAATGTCCTAAGTTGAGTTATTTTCTTATAGGTTCGTTTCTTATTTGATCCTTTTATGTTACCCGTTCACTTAAATTCGAAATTGCATCACTTGAGTTTGAGTTCTACATTTATATTTTCAGGCAGAGTCCAAATGTCAGTAGTCCTAGTTTTAACACCTTTAATATCCATTTTACTTTATTATATATCTGACTGGAATCCTGTAGCTTACATTTTGTGTATAATTTCCCAAAATGACAATGAGAAACTTAACGTCTCTAATATTTTATCGTATCTGAGGCTTTCGTGGCTGGTCTTTGTTGTGTTCAAAACCTTCCCAGGTGCAACTAGCGGCAGTATCCAGGAAACATTTAAACAGCTTTCAACTGTATAAATTATTCTATTAGCTCATTCTGGAATGTAACTTTACACCTTATTGGTCTTAAATATCGTTCATTTCTTTAGTCCAACAGCAGTTTTAAGGTTATATGTTACAGAAAAGAATCACTAAACAAGAAATGTAATTGAGAAAAATATGTCATTTTGTAATTTACAACAAAAGTTCCCTCGACTGGTTACTCTGAAATTGAGGTACAGGACTGGAAATCAGTAAGCTAGCAGTACTCCTGGGAAATTGGATGTATTGCTGATAGTGTTGCTGTTGTTGACTCTTTTGTTTTGTGACGATGTCTGATAGATTGCTCGAACCAAGTTTCCAAAGGGATACGTGTGAACTAAAACACTGTTATACTATCCTGCTTTTCAGGTACACAAAAAATGCTGTTAGTTGAATATATGTATTGCAGTCTAGCTTTTCCAGAGAAATTTCAAGCGTTATCATTGATATTATTAAATTAAACTGTAATTGAAGAAGTTAATAAATTTAATTATTTAGGATGTTTAATTTCATATGATGAAGAGAATGATTTAAAACAAAAATTAGCTATATTTCAAAATATTTATGTACTATCTTCACAACCATGAGGAAATAAACAAGAATAGAGGCAGTTTTAGGATTCTCTGGCTATCTAGCTGTTCCATTTCTAACATATGGCAGTTAGAACTGGGCCCTATAACAACAAAGAAAAGAAAAATCGAATCCACAGAGATGAGATTTTTAAGACGAATACTTTGATATACTTTAAGATACACAATACGGATACAAGATAACATTTATAAATCCAAGCCTACAAGCCGTGTATTGGACAAGGTTGGAAAAGTATAACTAAAACATTCAATTCCATAGCCGGGATTTGAACCAAGGATCTCCCGGTCACCGTCCGGATTCGCATTTTCCCCGGTAAACCACAAGGAGATCTCAAATTGTATTGAGGTGGGATACCTAATGGCGACTTACAATGTTGTAAGTACTTAAAGTTTCAGGCATCATAGCGAAAAATGCGAATCAGTTGGAGAACTTAATGTCGTACCGGTATGTTGCTATGGTAGCTCAGTGGTTAGAGCAACCGAACGGAGGCCAAGAGATCCGTGGTTCAAATCCCGGCTACGGCATTAAATTTTTCAGCCGTCTGATTCTGCCTTTCCAACAAAACAAGTGTTTCTGTATATTCCAAGAGGTAGAAGATAAATAGCAAGACCGAGATTGCAATGGGAAGATAGTCTTTGAGACGGAACAGACTTTAAAGTTTATCCTTTAAGTGGAAGATTATTATTATTATTATTATTATTATTATTATTATTGATGGTTGTAGTAATTTTCTACGGTGATACAAAGTTTGCCAAATAAAATCTCTTAAAGACAAACGACACGTAAATAGACTTAAAATATTCATTCATTCTCTGCTTACCCTCATCTTGTGTAGGATTTACACCCCCCAGGACTTACAAGCGGGTGCCTGGGGTCAGAGGCCCGTCGAGGAGCAGACACTCGTGGATCAGACAGAGCATCCAGGATGGGTGATCAGCCCAATGCCTGGTATGGGATTAAGGAAGTAGATGAAACGAAATGTGGGTGAAATGGATGAAAGGAAAGGTGATGATGGAGCAGTTGGTGGAATGAATGGCGGGGGAAACCGGAGAACCCGGAGAAAACCCGCCCAGACGCTGCTTCGCCCACCACAAATCCCACATGCAGGTCCCTGGGATTGAACTCGGGCCGCCTCGGTGGGAGGCGAGCGGTCTAACCACTCGGCCACGGCGCCGCCGCAGACTTAAAATACCCATACAGAAATCAATACTAATGCACCCTGTAATGTATTTAAGCGCAGAAGAACATTGGTCATTACAGTTCTCTCTTGCTGCTTGTTGAGTGTACTGTATCATGAGAAATGATACAAAGTTCGATTGTACGTGGATGCGTGTCAAGTGATCATTTTTGTTAATAACTCCATGTCCAGAAACTCTTTGTTTACGTGTTAGGGTCTCTGAAATATGGAGGAGGGTGTAGAGAGTACGGATCAGAAAGCTAGGAAATAAGTAAAAAAAAATCTGATATGTTACACTCACATGACTTTCTCTGCTCTTGTACAAACTATTTTTACAAACTCTTATTCTCCATCTATTCATATTAATCCAGATAAACATTTCCAGAAACGATCTTTTGACATGCAATGAGAATTCCCCTTGTTTTGTATTTACAAGGGCAATATAGAAAAACAGTAGCCTTTAAGCACATACATATCTCTTAATAGCTGGTTGCTAGGTGCAGCACCATTCCCTTTGCCACAGATTAATACTCTTTGCATATGCAAGACAAAAAAATGAATAACGAATTCCCATTTGAGAAAATAAGTATTGACAAATTTAAGGGAATACCAAGCAATATCTCGAAAATGGTTCACTCAATAAAAAAATGTAAATGACATAAATTGTGTATTTTAGCGCGATCCACATTTTTTGTGTAGTAACATTTTGTCTATCTCTTATGGTTTACCAGTTATGCAAAAGTCGTTCACAATGAAGAATACTATTGGAGACATTCCCAGAAAATTCCAGATATACATTTCATTTGTCATAAAAATATCTTAAACATATGATATTTTAATCAAAATCGTTATAGCCATTTTTGGGAAAATTAAAACTTTCGAAAATTCTTCCATGTAAAGGGTAATCTGGGGAGGGGGGATTTTCTTGAAAACCTTCATGTCTCATCTCTGGAAGATACTGAACCTAAATACCAAGCTTGGTGTTTATCCGACTGTGCGTTTCTGAGTTATGTTGTTCACAAACACACACACACGGACAGACACACACGGACATGTTTCCAAAAATGTTTTTTTCTTGGATTCAGGGGGTCTCAAAACATATATTTGCGGTGAAATTTCGGTATCGAATTTTTGGGTGGAATACAATACTTCCCCTACTTACTATGCGTAGTAGAGAAAGTAAAAAGAAAACTGAAATACTGTAAGTAAACAGGTAACATTTTAATCAAACCGTGAAGGTGCTCAACATGATTGCCCCTAATTCGATAAATTTCGTGCTCCGCTTGGTTATGCGATTTCGAAATCTTAAAGCGTTCAAACTCTGATGTACGCGTGCCCATAAGCTGGCTGCATCACTTAAACACCACTTTCAATCTTGAAAAATTAGTTTGGGAGGGGTGACTTCTGTTAGGTTGACGTTGTTGATAGAGCGGGGGCAAGCCTAACTTGCGCTCCGTTTTCCCGATGAGAAGTCATTTGGGTGTATTCTACATTTATGTACAAAACCATCGTTGTTAATTTCCTCCTGGCGATAGACACAGGAATAAATACCGTAAAATATGAAACTACTAAACACAATGATACAGTAAATACTACCATTGGCTGTAGGTATGGTGTGCATTACGTAAAAATGGATGCAGTATCATTGATAAACAACTCTTAACTATGAATGCGACGTCAACTTCCTGTCAAGGAAGTATGGCCGCGTGCACCATCCTCGTTAAACAAACCCTTCAGGGAACTTCAGCTTACCGCGGTAAGCATTTGAGCGGGGTAATCATCACACAGCGGTGCACCAATGTTCACCGCAGTTTAGGTGACCTGGGAGGTGCTCACCTTGGTTGAGCGCACCATTCATTGCAGGTAAACTCGAATGTACATCATGTCGTGTGTTTTTCACTTGTTCTACCTCTTTGCTGAAGCGCATGTATGCAGTTCAACCTGCAGTGGAGGAATGCAAAAACAGATCCAAGTTTCCCTATTACGTTATTAAATTTAACATCAATTCCTAAGAAAAGATATAAAGTACAGAAATAGAATCAATAACTTTAAGATGGACACGTGGGAAAATCAGGCCTTACAATTGATTTGAAAAATGTGCTGAACTATTATACTTGTTTTTTTTCCACACTGACTGAATTCCAATTAGCTTATCCGATATTCACTTACTGTAAGACAGGCAGAAAAATAAAGAAAAAATATATTATTCTCAAACAAGATTTGAGCGTGAAACCTCTTGAATAGGAAGCGCATACGCTTCCCCTACTCTACGATGAAGACTCCAGATTTCAGACTTCGGCACTCATCTCTTCAGGCTACCAGATACGTATATCTGTGCAGTTAATGTACTTAATATTCCAGAAAATGTACTAATTGCACCAAATCCATTCATTACTTCATTACTCTCCATATTTCTGCCTTGTTCTTGGGACTATGCTTCAACTGATATAATTATATGAATCGCCGTGACTGTGTGAATTTCCGTTACGTCTTGGGTCAGTATATTTAAGGCATCTGTCTCACAAATAGCTCTTAAAGCATTATAAATTACAAAGTACATTAAAGTAACTTTATCAGGATGTATTCATTGGCGAAAATAGTGTGTATGTATTCGTTAGGAATTTGGGAATTTTAACATATACCGCTCCGTTATTTTAACATTTCAGCACAAGTGAAATTGGAGATAATCGACGAAAACCGGACGTTCATGGCCGGTCAGATTTAACCACGGTAAAATCCTCGATAAACTTTTACTAGCATCGATGCACCACAAATGTCCGTTAACCGCGGTAAAGTCCATATTTTACCACGGTAAAATCTTGATCGAGAATGGTGCACACGGCCATACGATTTGTTTATCTACAGCCAATCCTCTTCCCGTTTCGGAGGCTCTAGCGGGTAAACAAACAGTTTCGACAGTTTATAAACAAAATACATGGTACACATCTATATACCACCGAGCATTGTAACAATTCTAATACTAGAGGTAACTTGGAGAGAAGCAAAGTTGGTTTTGCACACAAAGTTTTCCTTTTTAATGTTACGCACTTAGGTCTGAAAGTGACAAGGTGCACTAACTCAATTACACATGACGCGTATGCCTCTGTGACGTAGTAAGGGGTGCGGAGGGAACAGAAAGTCTGGCTACAAATTATAACATTCACCCCCCTGTCCCGCTACTCGATCGTTTATTACTGACTTCACCTTTCCACTTGCCTCACTTACCCTACACTTTTAACTGAGTTTCTATATGTTGGAGAGCAAGGAAGGCACATTGTTTAACGTCACAGAGCATTCAGTTGGCCGAAACTGGCTTATATCTAGGTGTAACATTCACATAGTTTGGTTAAAATTGTGTACATCTATTTGGACGGAAACAAGTGAAGCTGTGGCTCACATTTCTGGGGGAAATGTTGATTCACTGTCAATTAAATTTTCGACTAGGCAATTAGAGCCTGTTGAACCTGTTTATGTTTGGGAAAATGTGGAATTAAGTGAAAAGCAAAGCAATCGCTTGATTTATTACCGGACAAGAGAAAGACCAAACTCTCGACAAGTTTCAATTTCCAATAATGAGCATCTACATTCTTTAAGCTTGAATAGTTTAAATTGGCATAATTTTATGACTTAGCATATGGCCCAGGTTTTTGCCCAGCGGCACTCCTGAAATATTGTTTATGGGTAAATTGGTTTATTTAACCGATAGCGCACAGCGTATGCACACACACACACACACACACACACAAGCATACACACATTTACACGCCAGAATCTTGGCATACCGAGAAATAATCTTGTTGAAACAAAACTTTCCAAACCTTACCATGTCGGTAATCGAATCCGAGAACCCTAGCACAGCAGGCAGGTGTTCTACCGAGTGAGCTACCGGACCAGTCAAGTGCATGATTTGTGATCATTTTTAATTTCTCTACCACGTACCTAGCAGTTAGAGAAGGTATTGCGCTGCGCCCAAACATTTGACGAGATTTTGAGATTTCCTCAACCCAAAGAATAATTTTTAGAAAAAGGTCTGTGTATGTCTTTCTGTGTCTCTATGAACAGTATAACTCAAAAATGAAAATTTGGGTAATACCAAATTTGGTATTTAAGTTCAGTATCTTCCAAAAATGCCCTTTACAAGAAACATGCTACGAAATTTATTTTTAAAATATTGGCTCTAACGACCTTGATTAAAATACTAAATATTTAAGATACTTACATGACAAACTAAATGTATATCTTGAATTCTGCGGGAACAGCCCCTGGAGTCCTCTTCATTCCGAAGGAATTTCTTATTATTTTGTATAACTGATAAACGTAAACGGTAGATGAAAACGTACTACATAGGAAATGTAAATATCTTTAAAACACACAATTTGATTCAATAACGTTTTTTGTGGCATCACCCATTTCCGAGATATCTGTTATTAATGGTCGAATTCTTTTAACCTGCTGTCAATTTTCAATTTTATTGTTTCTCGCACTGTCATGGAAACAGTATGAAATTTTAAGGCCAGCATATAGCGTCCAGTTCTAAAACATTTGACTATCGCTACTCCCTTTGTGTCTATATCGAAATGTGTAATACAGCTATTTCCAGAAACGGTTATCTTGATTAAAATGAAGTCGACAGGAAAATAAACTTTCATAAGAATAATTTGTATACTCACTAATAAACGATGGAGGGTAGATAAAGCAGTGTGAATGTAGCACATTAGATTTTTTTACTTTCTCTACTACGTATAGTAAGTAGGGGAAGTATTGTATTTCACCCAAAAATTCGATACCGAGATTTCGCCGGAAATATATGTTTTGAGGAACCGGAATTCAAAAAAAGCATTTTTGGAAACATGTCTGTGTGTGTCTGTCGGATAAACACCAAACTTGGTATTTAGGTTCAGTATCTTACAAAGATGCCACACGAAGGTTTTCAAGAAAATCCCCCCTCCCCAGATTACCCTTTACATGGAATATTTTTCGAAAATTTTAATTTTCTCAAAAATGGATCTTATGATTTTGATTAAAATTTCATATGTTTAAGATATTTTCATGGCAAATGAAATGTATATCTCGAATTTTCTGGAAAAGTCTCCAAAAGTATTCTTCATTGTGAACGACTTTTGCATAAATGGTATACCATAAGAGATAGAGAAACTTTTACTACACAAAAAATGTAGATCGCGTAAAAATGCACAATTTATGTCATATACATTTTTGTTGTTGAGTGAATCGTTTTCGAGGTATTATCTGTTATTCCCTTAAATTTTCCAATACTTACGCATTTTCTCAAATAGGAATTCGTTATTCATTTCTTACCTTCTCTACTAGGTATTTTCCAATACTTTTTCTCAAATGGGAATTTGTTATTCCCTTTTTACGTACTGGACATGCAAAGAGTATGGAATGCGCCACATAGCAACCAGCTCTTAAAAGATTTGACTGTCGCTTAAAGCAGCGCAGTACCCTTGCAGCTACAAGAAAATTAGCAATAAGATTAACATTTCGATTAACATGAAGCATATGCAGAATAAGTGTTTGTAAAAATAGTTTGTACAAGAGTAGAGAAAGTCATGAGAGTGTAACACATCAGATTGTTTTTACATCTCTACATAGGGTATAGCAAAGAGCCCTAGCTTTAGACATTTATTAGGTTATTTTAAGAGTGACGTGTGATATCCTACAATACACAATTACATTGCGCAGGAAGGATGTATGTAGAAGACATATACATAAGTGGATGTTATGGTTTGTCTTTCCTTGAAAGTCACTTCTTGAGCCTCTATACAAAATCCTCCATACATCAATCACTCGTTGTATTGTCTCTCGCTTTTTCTGCCTGTCACTTCCTTGAAATCTGAACATTTCCTTGCTATCCTTCCCCATCCATTCATCATCATTCAGCATGTCACATCCCCGAATTTGAAATTCTCTCCCTATCCAAGTCAGAGGCTGTTACACTATAACTCGTGAACTTTGACAAAAATAATACGTTTTGCGTGTTAAGGGCGTGTTCTTTGAATTGCAAAAATCGCTACTCAAGTCACTACCTCCCTATTTTTCTAGTTTTGTTAACTCACTCACCATCTGTTTATCTGCGCTTTATTACTTTCTCTATTACTTACCCTTTATTAAAAACAGAAAGTACTGTATTCCATCCAAAAATTCGTTGCGGTGTTTTCACTGGAAACACACTTTTGAGCTCCCATGAATAAAAGAAGGCACTTTTAGAAAAAGGTCTCTATATGTATCTGTTGAACAGCATAACTCAAAAACCAAATGTTAGATACATACCAAACGTGGTGCTTATGTTCAGTACCTTCCAGGGATAAGATACCAAGATTTTGAAGAAGATTCTCCCACCCAAACCTACACTTTCAGTATAAAAACGTTTAGGATATTTGCATGATAAATAACGGCAGTATCTTGAATTTTGTGGAAATAGTCTGTGAAATCCCTTACATTCAGAATGACTTTTGTATAACTGGTAACCGTAAGAGATAAACTTGTACTAAACAAAAAGTGTAGATCTCGTTAAAACACAGATGTTTGTTTTTTTTTTGTTTTTTTTCATCATTAACAATGTTCGAGATATTCTTCACTATTGGTTTGAATACTCAAAGTAGTAACTCGCTAATATTGAGCGGGATGGCTCAGGCAGTAAACGTCTGTCTTAGGTTCGATACCCGTGACCGACCTTCCTGAACCATGGCTTTTTCGAGGGTTTCCTCGGGTCACCAGGCGAATGCTGGGAAGGATTATTACATCCCCCGATTTTTTGTCTCTCCTTTTCATTCCATTCTCATTTCACTTCACCTTTATTTCAGAGTTGCAAGTGTCAGCGGGAGATCTTGGCACGTGCATGTCAAGGAAAAAGGATGCTCTAAGGAAACCTTCGTCCCACGAACTGCGCGCGTTCTCCGGATCCCGGGCTACCAGGGGACGTGTAAGCCCACAGGGGGAGGGGAGCCGACTGCACCACCACCCGGAGAGTTCATATTTGTAAATGGTAGGGACCCTGCCCTCTATCTGTCGCACCTCCTGGTCCGCTATCCCTGTATCTCCTCTCACCTCAATCGGGGGCGTCCCGTTACGGGTCTAGGTACAAAAGATCGGCGCAGGAAGGAGGTGCTAAGTCCCCTTCCGCTTCTTACCCTATCCTAAGTTGCTATGCGTTTTGTTTTTCTTTTCTCAAGAGAATGGAATTTTTCAAAGCCGTCACATAGCGATCCACTTGTTAAAACTCTGACTATCGCTTCAGCCTACTGCATCATTCCGTACCTAAAACTAAAATATACATAAATCTGTAATGAAAGTTTATCTCAATTAACAAGTAGATGGAAGAATAAGCGTTTATAGTTTATAGAAGAGCGAGTAGAGAAAGCCATGTGAAGTAAACATTAGGCATTTTTAAAATTTTCTTTTCCTTTTTCCCTCATACGTTAAGATACATTTTTGTACTTTTAGTGTAGTCTTATCATATTAGAGCTTTCATCCTGAAGGCTAGAAAATAAAACTGTATGACCTTAAGAATAAACATCTGTGAAAATCTCAAAGTTGTCAAAATTAAACTCACTGTAAAGTCTGTATATTGTGAGGGTATGTGGCATAGGGGGTTGAGGCAGTATTTTAATACCTGAATAATTTCAATATTATTTTATATAAAAGTAAATTCAATAACAGCCCGCCTTAAAACAATATATATATATATATATATATATATATATATATATATGTAATAATTATTTGAATTGTATATAACAGTCATTAAAATGCTTATTTTTTTATTATAAACATGTTTTATTAATGTTATGTGAATACATTATATACTTTAATAATGCAAGAGCTGTGAGAATAATAAGTTTTGAGTTGCTAACAATGAGATAATAATGCGGTAACCTTGTAGCAATAATGAGTTTAAGAGTTTGAAAAGTTACCAGTCATGATTATATTAAAGATAAGGTAATTTCAGTAACAGTTTTAAATCAGCCAATCAATAGCAAGGAAGAAGTTTAAGTAAAATGCAGATATTCTATTGGACTAGAATTAGCCAATCAGAGACTTGAAATACCGAAGGTTACGAGTTTTAACCGTTTAAAGTTACTCAGTTGCTGGCAAGCCTTGGTAGTGAACAGATGGATGCCGTGTTCTCTACGTGGGAATCGTAAAATATGTATACGCGCTAAGTGAAGGTATTCAAGATTCTCACAGTTCCTAAAAAGTGTAGTGCTTTATAAAAATGTTCAAGAACGAATAAAAGAAGTGAATTTAAAAACTTAAATTCTGTGATGTCTACAATCATTGTCATACCGCGCCGTGCCTAAGACACGTGACTCTACAAACAAGATTGATGCAGCCGAGGCAAATTCAAACAAAAATAATATATATAAGCAGTGGTAATAACAAATTTAAATATTATAGTGTAAAACTTGGAGTGTAATAACAAAAACACATCTTGAAATCAGCTTGTCATACGTAGCATCATATTACGTAATAACAAACTCAAACCGAGGCCCAAAGCGTGTTTCAGGAACTCCTTAAAAATTACGTAAATAAATATTACGTAAAGAAAATACTTCAAGTTAAAATTACGTAACCAAATAAAACAAAAGCAGCACAACATAACCATCTTCAAGTTTACGTGAATATATAATAACGTAACAACACACCTTCAAGTTGGCTTCAACGTGGAGCTAAATTACGATCTTCAAGACTAAAGCAGCAAAACAAAAATTCTACTTCAGGGTGATGTGGGCCAATTTGGCGGCAGGGGATTTGTAGAAATGGTTCCGGGTTCAATACTAGCTCAGGTTCTCGCATGCATCTTGGATCTGGTTAACACGAGTGGTTCGTTTTCCTGCCCGTTTATTTCCTGTCACCTTTTTAAAATCGTCTCCTGAGAACCTCGCCACAAAAAACACGCATTTCTTTGTGCGCCGCGTTTACTGCTATACTTCAAAGTACTGCGCCTACCCGCCGACACGTTTCTATCAATTTGCTTTGAACCGCACTCATATACAATATACAATATACACTATCTGATCAAAAGTATCCGGACACCCCTACAAACATATGTTTTTCATCTTACGTGCATTGTGATGTCACCCTTCTGCCTGGTACTCATTATCCGCGACCTCAGTAGTCATTAGACATCGTGAAACAGCAGAATGGGGTGATTGGGTGTCACTTGTGCCAGAAGTCTGTACGCGAGATTTCCACACTCCTATACATCCCTAGGTCCACTGTTTCTAATGTGATAGTTAAGTGGAAACGTGAAGGGACATGTACAGCACAAAAGCGTACAGGCCGACCTCGTCTGTTGACTGACAGAGACCGCCGAAATTTGAAGAGGGTCGTAAAGAGTAATAGGCATTCATCTATCCAGACCACCACACAGAAATTCCAAACTGCATCAGGATCCACTCCAAGTACTGTGACCGTTAGTCGTGAGGTGAGAAACCTTGGATTCCATGGTCGAGCGGCTGCTCATAAGCCACACATCACGCAGGAAAATGACAAACGACGCCTCGCTTAGTGTAAGGAGCGTCAACATTACACGATTGAACAGTGGCAAAACGTTATGTGGAGTGACGAATCACGGTACACAATGTGGCGATCCGATGGCAGGGTGTGGGTATAACGAATGCTCGGTGAACGTCATCTGCCAACAGTGAAATTCGGAGGTGGTGGTTTTATTCTGTGGTCGTGTTTTTCCTGGGGGAGGGGGCTTGCACCCCTTGTTGCTTTGCGTGGCACGACAAAGCGCAGACCTACATTGATGTTTTAAGCACCTTCTTGCTTCCCACTGTTGAGCAATTCGGGAATGGCGATTGCATCTTTCAACACTATCGAGCACCTGTTCATACTGCAGGGGCTGTGACGGAGTGGTTACACGGCAATAACATCCCTGTAATGTACTGGCCTTTGTTATTAAACTGCTTCTTTAACTATTTATGTTTATGTTTGCCCCGGCTGCGTCAGTATTACTTTAGAGACACATTTCTCTTAATCAGGACGTGGTGCGACAAGAATGTAGGTTTACACAGATTTTAAGTTTAAATTCACTTCTTTTTATTAATCCTTGACACAAATTAAATAGCACTACACTGATATCAAGAGCTGTGAGATTCTTTTATTTAATACTTGCACTTTGTTATCGCGTATACTTATTTTATGTCTCACACGAATACGTAATATTTCTCCATAGAACACACCTTCCATCCGGTTACTATCAAGGCCTGCAGGCAACTGAACATATTTCAACCGTCCAAACCCGTAAACTTCTGTATTTCAAGTCTCTGATAGGCTAATCCTAGTCCAATAGAATATCTGCATTTAACTAAAGCTTTTTCTGGCTGTAGATTGGCTATTTTTAAATTGTCACAAAATTTACATTATTGCTGCCCTAATAATGACTAGTAGCATTCAAACTCTCAAACTCATTATTGCCTCAAGGTTACTTCATTGGTAGCAACTTTAAACTTATTATTCTCACAGCTCTTACATTATTAAATTACGTAATGCATTCATATAACATTATTGAGCATATTTATAGTAATATAAGCATATGCAATGACTGTTATATACATTTTATAAATTATTACATACATATTGCTTTAAGGCGGGCTGTTATTGAATTTACATACTATATAATTTAATTGAAATTATTCAAGTGTTAGAAATACTTACTCACAATCCAATTTTATTTCATTTGCTAGACTTAGAGACGGTTTAATTTTACAATCCGATTCCATTTTGTGTTGGTTGATGTTTCTTAGTCTTCTTTTGACACCTTTCCATATGTTTTTGTCCTCTGTATATTCTAACGAGGTGTGATCAAAAAGATTCCGGAATGACGTCATAAATACTACACCACAGTTTGTTCTGTCTAATTTGCACTGTTACCCTCGAAGTAGTCTCCTTGGGAATGATACAGTTGTCCCAGCGCTTCTGCCACTGCTGGAAGTACCTCTGGAAGTCCTCTTCTTTTAACATGTTCAGAGCCTTCTGCGATTCGCGATGGATGACATCAATGTCCTCAAAACAGTGTCCTCGGAGCCGCATTTTAAGTCGCGGGAAAAGAAAATCACCCGTTGGTGCCAAATCTGGAGAATAGGTGTGATAGGGAACAGTGTTCATCCTATTTTTATCAAAAAAAATGACGAACAGAAAGAGCTTTGTGCTCAGGCGCATTGTCATGATGCAGGAACATGTCCAAATTGTCTTTCAAAACTTTTTGAACACTTCCAAAGGAGAGTCCTAAGGAGTCAGAATGTTTTTTTATTGTAATGCGCCTATCATTTAAGACCATTTCCCTCATCTGATTGATATTTTCATCAGTTTTACTGGAACAGTGTCGCCCCGAACGATCTGCATCTTTAACTGATGTCACACCACTTTTAAATTTCGAAAACCACTCAAATGCTTGAGTTTTACCCATAACTTCCTCCCCATAAGCTGTTCTTAACATTTCATAGGCTTTTGTTGCAGTTTTACCGAGTTTAAAGCAAAATTTTATGTACGTTCTTTGTTCTTCGTAATCTGACATTTTTGCTACGCGGAAAAATCGCATCACGTGCAAAATACGTGTTCACTTCAGAGCGTCTACCTCGTCACTGCATGGTCACAGGAAGTCACGTGACCCCTCATTTTTATCAGGAAGGAACGCTGCATATATAGTCTGGGTAAGAATTGAAGCAATCTCAGCGTTACAATTGTTAAACCATTCCGGAAACTTTTTGATCACACCTCGTATACCCTCTATAATATTCTGGTGACCGCTTATCTGGTTTTTAAACGTTGGGATTAAAATACTTCTTTTCCATTCTTTTGAAGTTTTTGATAAGCTAAAACTTCGTTTCATTAATGTAATTATTTCTTTATGTAACCCGTGTCCTTCATATTTCTGCATCCCATTGGAAATATTACATACTCGATTGAATTAAGCTTCAGTTACTTCTTTGGTTCTCTATAAGAGTATTGAACCTCAAAGGTTTCTTCCATCTCCGCAGAATACAAATCTATATTTTACCCAATTAGCTTCATCAGTCTTATTTATATTGATGCACTCTTTCGCTTCTGCCCTTTGTCTGCGTATTGTTCGCCAGATTTGTGTTTGTCTCCATAAATGTCTCTTTGCAGACCGCTAAAGTAAGCTTTCTAATTTTTCTATTAACTTCATTTCTTATTTGAATTAAAGCCTTCACATCTTTTTGCTGTTATTTCGTTTCTAACTGTTGCTAAGCTTTTTATATCCTCACAGAAACATGCGGTTCTGTAGTTAAATGGCTAGTTTGTATGTTTTTTCTTAATTTTCCTAATCCCTAAGGCGTTTTCTGGTGCTTGCATTATATTACATTTCAGCTATTTCTATTTTTCTTCAATATCATCATGATTATTTTTTATGTTTATTTACAGCAAAGGTCCTTTATGCTGTCATCTTTGAGTAATTCCCTGTATAGGCGAAGTCATATCGATGATTGAATTTATTTCTTTGTTGTACTTTTAGTCGAAGCTTACATAGCACCAGTTTGTGGTCACTTCCAAAGTTGATAGTATTCAATGATTTTACAATTAAAATATGTGATGAATGTATCTGTCTATTAGATGTGATACAGCTAGATTGAAAACCTGCATCTTATTGTCAAAGTATGTATTGTTGATCCTTAATTAATCATCTGAACAAAACTGTATAAGTATTACAAATATCCTAATTATATTTCTGTTTCACACCAGGGATGACATCACTTCCTATTGGAGCGTTAAAATCTCCCAGCAGTATCATACAATGCCTCTTTCCCTCCCAATGGTTTACTGCCATCGGGTACATATACACTAAAATATTTAACATAGAATTTTCTAGTTGAAAATATACCAATAAAAGTCTCTGTTTTATAAATGTATAGTCTTTTTATTGTATCCTGATATTTTTATGAATATGTAGTCCTACTTCCTCATTCACTGTTTTATTTTTGGTATTCCACTAAAAACTAATATATCAATCTCTTATTGGTATAAATTCAAGTCCGACACATACGCATTAGCCTACGAACAAAGGTCACGTCTAGGTGAGCGGCGAAAGGGAAGGAGTAGGGAAACATTTCATCTGAGTGGCTGGAAGGCATTCTTCGCAACGACGTTCCACAGCAGCCCCTGAATGAGTCCGTGTCTGCCACTCGAACATTAATCTATTCAGGTCAGTTTCAGGCTCAAGAGCGAAGAAAAATACAAACATTAGGTGGTGTGCTACAACCCGTTAATTGGTGCGGGATGGGTGTGACAGAGGTTGTTTAGTACTTCCTTACCACCTTAAACCACTGCAAATTACATCGGTACGATTCCATGCACTCTAATGTACAAATAGAATTCCTGGAACCGTTTTGAATTTTTCGACATATATCCATATTACAATTACGTAAACAAATTGTGGTTATAAGCTGAAGTTTTGTGTGCTGTTTATTATTGAAACAGTTGCATAGAGTACAAAAGATGACGTCAATTCATCAAAAGAATGTAGAACTTTCCAAATTCAGTCTCAGAGGCGTTTAAAGACTCAACTGCAAACCTCACCTAAAGCAACAGCATTAAATTCCCTGCACGAAAGAGAGAAAAATATTGTTTTCCTTGTATACACTGGAAACCTCAACATCGAGTTCACTTAGTGCCTTAGGACAGTCAGATACATGTCTAGGACACGCTGTTCTCAGCTAGCTCGGAGTTGTGGGATCGCTAACAAGGCGGTTACATTAAAGGGATTCGAAGCTTGAGTGTGTTGCTTTCGTGTATCAGCGCAGATGTAAGATAACGCGAGTAAACATACAGGGCTTTAGAAACCGCGTCTGCAACTTTACTGTTCTATATCAAACAAGAACATCTGCGTGGTGTAGTGTTTGGATAGAAAAGAATAACATTCATGTGTTGTTGAAAAAGTGGCAGACGTACTCCTTAGTTCGAGCCACTTTGTTAATCGAGATACACGTTTGCTTTCATTACATATTTCATTGTAAGTACATATAAAGGGATACAGCGATAGTCAAACTGTTCTATAACATCGCAAGAAACAACTGAATAGTAGCAGCACTTCAAAAAAATTCTATTGTTACGCTCAAGTGACTTTCTCTACTCTTGTGAAACTATTTTTACAAACGCTTATTCTCCATCTACTTCACGTTAATCGAGGTAAACATTAGCAGAAACTTATTGCTTATTTATTGCTAATTTTCTTGTAGGGGCTTTAAGCGATAGTCAAATCTTTTAAGAGCTGGTTGCTATGTGGAGTATTTTATTCTGTTTGTATGCCAGGGCATAAACCAATAACGAATACCCATTTGAGAAAAAGTATAAGTATTGAAAAATTCAAACAAATAACAAGGAATATCTCGGAAATGGTTCACTCCACAAAAAATATGACATAAATTGTGTGCTTTAACGAGATAAACACTTTTTGTGTACAAACATTTTGTCTATTTCTTACGGTTTATCACTTATGCAAAAGCCATTGTAAATGAAGAGGACTTTTGGGGATATTCCCAGAACATTAAAGATATACATTTCATTTGCCATTAAAATATCTTAAATATATGATATAATCAAAACCGTTAGAGCCATGTTTGAGCAAATCAAGATTTTCGAAAAATGTTCCATGTAAAGGCTACTCAGAAGTGGGGGGTTTCTTGAAAATCTTCGTGTCGCATCTTTGAAAGATATTGAACCTAAATACCAAGTTTGGTATTTATCAAACTTTTTGTTTTTCAGTGATGCTGTTATCAGAAAACAGATACACATTCACCACACGGGTTTTTTTCTAAAAATGCTTATTTGGATTCAGGAGCCCTCAAAACATGTATTTCCTGTGAAATATCGGTATCGAAGTTTTTGGTGGAATACAATACTTCTCCTACTTACTATACCAGTAGAGAAAGTGAAACGCACTGAAATTTTGAAACCAAATTACGTCGTATATTGTTGCTGCCCTCCCAAAAAAGTTATTTGAAATATATTCTATGTTTCAAAGGGATCATCTACATTGTTTTGTGTGTTTGATGTATTTTTATCCCTAATAATTTAACATTTGTGCAAAATTATACACAATTATTTCCGAATAAAAAACACTTCAGACTATTCCAAAAAAAATCAAGATATACAGTGTATTTGTCATGTAAACATCTTGGATATGTCGTTTTTAATCGAAAATATTACAGCTATTTTTGAGAAAATGGAAAAATATCCAAATTTTTTTCCATGGAAGTGGTAGTTTTAGAAGGGGAGATTTTTTTCTGAAAATGTTCGTGTTGTGTCTAAGATGTAAGTTATTAGTGGTTCGATTTGTTCAAGTTTGTTGAAGTCCTGTCAACATTCAGTTAATTATCGGGACTGCAGGGAAAGGGTAACGCCAGCATACAGCGTTCAGTTAAACTTTTTGACTGTCACTATTCCTTTTTTGTATGTATAGCGAAGCGTGTAATGTAGTTATTTCTGCAATGATTTATCTCAACTAAAATGAAGTAGATAGAAAAATAATTTTCGCAAGAGTAATTTTATAGCCATTAATAACCGATGAAAGGTAGAGAAAGACATGTGAAAGTATCACACAAGATTTTTCAAAATTAGAATGTCGTGAAAATCGAAAGTTTTTTTTCCCTCCTTTTGCTGAAATTAAAAGTAGTATTAAACCACTAAAATAATATTATAACGTTTGTTTGTCTGTGTGTGTGTGTGTGCGTGCGTGCGTGTGTCGTCTGCTTCCACCCTTCCACTGGTATAACTCATTTTTACAGATGTAACCAGCGGCATTATTCTTAAACAATAAAGGCTTTGCGGCCGATGTCAACAGCAGAATGAATGATTTCTAGGCTAGTAGGCCGTGGTCTACTGGAACAGCTCTTCTTACTTCAGACGTTTCTTTCGTTCCTGCGACGAACATCATCAGTCACCGTTCTTTGTTTGTGACCCGTGGTCTACTGGAACAACTCTTCTTGCTACCAGACGTTTCTTTCGTTCCTGCGACGAACATCTTCAGTCGTTCTGGGCTTGTGACCCGTGGTCTACTGGAACAACACTTCTTGCTACCAGACGTTTCTTTCGTTCCTGCGACGAACATCTTCAGTCACCGTTCTTTGTTTGTGGCTCGTGGTCTACTGGAACAACTCTCCTTGCTTCCAGGCGTTTCTTTCGTTCCTGCGACGAACATCATCAGTCGTTGTTCTGGGCTTGTGGATCGTGGTCTACTGGAACAACTCTCCTTGCTTCCAGGCGTTTCTTTCGTTCCTGCGACGAACATCTTCAGTCGTCGTTCTGGGCTTGTGGCTCGTGGTCTACTGGAACAACTCTCCTTGCTTCCAGGCGTTTCTTTCGTTCCTGCGATGAACATCTTCAGTTGTTCTTCTGGGCTTGTGGCTCGTGGTCTACTGGAACAACTCTTCTTACTTCCAGGCGTTTCATTCGTTCCTGCGACGAACATCTTCAGTCGTCGTTCTGGGCTTGTGACTCGTGGTCTACTGGAACAACTCTCCTTGCTTCCAGGCGTTTCTTTCGTTCCTGCGACGAACATCATCAGTCGTTGTTCTGGGCTTGTGGCTCGTGGTCTACTAGAACAACTCTCCTTGCTTCCAGGCGTTTCTTTCGTTCCTGCGACGAACATCATCAGTCGTTGTTCTGGGCTTGTAGCTCGTGGTCTACTGGAACAACTCTCCTTGCTTTCAGGCGTTTCTTTCGTTCCTGCGACGAACATCATCAGTCGTTGTTCTGGGCTTGTGGCTCGTTGTCTACTAGAACAACTCTCCTTGCTTCCAGGCGTTTCTTTCGTTCCTGCGACAAACATCTTCAGTCGTTGTTCTGGGCTTGTGGCTCGTTGTCTACTAGAACAACTCTCCTTGCTTCCAGGCGTTTCTTTCGTTCCTGCGACGAACATCATCAGTCGTTGTTCTGGGCTTGTGGCTCGTTGTCTACTAGAACAACTCTCCTTGCTTCCAGGCGTTTCTTTCGTTCCTGCGACGAACATCATCAGTCACCTTTCTGGGCTTGTGACCCGTGGTCTACTGAAACAACTCTTCTTACTTCCAGATGTTTCTCTCGTTCCTGCGACGAACATCTTCAGTCTTCGCCGAGATTCAGAAGATATTACTAAGCAACACCTCTGAAGATGCCTGTCTCAGCTAGAAATAAACTTCTGGAAGTACAAGTAACAAGATTTGTTGCAGTAGACCTCATAAATCATCCATTCTGTCTTATTCTTATTACTGTTATTTCAATTAGGCAATTAGGCATTAATGGATTCTGCAAATGACAGATTAATTTAACGAACCTTTAATAGGAATTTTTGCAACAAGTGGATAATATACATTCACTGTCAATCGGGGGACAAATTTTACGAGTATCATATTAAGATTCTCCTAGTTATGCATACAACATTTTATGCAATCTTAGTACTATAAATTGTAGGTTATAAAACATTAAATAATTGGGCATCCACACCTGACATAAATGAGATTGTCTTCGTATATTCGTAAATGAGATGTTAACTTCTCTGGCTACATTTCGTTTATTATTGCCTGACGCGTTGAAGCGATAAGCCAGACAGCCACTAGTATGCATTTCCTTCCTGGGAGAGAAGTGAGGAGGTGCTACGGGTGTGATGTAACCTATTGTCATCACAGCATGATAAGTAATTGTAAATTCAGCTCTTAGCTATTCTATGTTTAATAATGTGTATAGGTTTTTGCATCTTCGTTGCTAAGGGAAAAGAATATCTCAAAATCGCATCCTCTTTATAAGCCACGCCAATTTGGAGTACTGGTATAATGTCATTGTCTTTATTGTCACGTGCCATAATAAGCCAATTATTAGCGATACTGAATAGAGTAACAATGTTTATAATGGTAGGTTGCATAAAACGTTTTACCAATGTTTTATAATTTTTTATTCGGAAATTATCTACCATACAGTAGTTTTCCTACACACATTCATTATTTTAGTTCTCCATAAATCCCTCTCCTCTGCGTCCTCATCTGTTAGTTCTTAACGTCATGCTTGTTCGGACCTCATCCTTTGTTCTCTTGGTCTCCCCTGTTCTCTATTTCCTTCAGATTCCCATTCTAGCGCCATTCTTACTATTCTACCGTTTCCCATTCTTTTCACATTGCCGAACATTTTAATCTTTTCTCTTCTACTATTTGCAGTACATTCCTTTTTACATCAATTATTTTCCGAATTTTTGTATTTTTAAAGTTATCCCTTTTTGGGATTCGAGAATTCCTCCGCAAAAGTCCATCTGTGTGTTAATAATGTTTTGCCTTGTCTATTCGCTGTCCATGTTTCTGATGCATAGGGTGTAATTTAGACTATAGTGTGTTACTTTGTAGTATTTAACTACATATAAATGAGTTTTATTTAAAATATTTCTGCTTCATAATATCTAGTTCAACATTCTCAACTCATTTTCTTCCTTCACTTATTCTTTCTTCTATTTTTCATCTATTAGTTACACCTGCTTCTACGATTGATCCCAAATACTTAAATTTGATTGACCATTCTAATTTCTTCATTAATAACCTCTAATTTTTCACCAGTTTTCATGGTTGATGAGAATTAATATTCTGTTTTGTTGAAGTTAATACAAGTCCCAACATTTTATATTCTTCAATTAATTTTCTCAAAATGTATGAAGCTTCTTCATACTCGTGTATTGTGTCATTATTACTTGGTTGTCTGCAAAAGGTAGTTGATAGAGAGTGGTATTTTGATTCATTGATTTTTATATTAGTTTTCTACTACGTATAGTAAGTAGGGGAAGTATTGTATTGCACCCAAAAATTTGATACCGAGATTTCACCGGAAATACATGTTTTTGACCCCCTGAATCCAAAAAAAGCATTTTTGGAAACATGTACCTGTGTGTGTGTGTGTGTGTGTCTGTGAACAGCATAACTAAGAAACGAAGAGTCGGATAAACACCAAACTTGGTATTTAGGTTCAATATCTTCCAGAGATGCGACACGAAGGTTTTCAAGAAAATCCCCCCACCCCAGATTACCCTTTACATGGAAGATTTATCGAAAATTTTAATTTTCTCAAAAACGGCTCCAACGATTTTGATTAAAATATCATATGTTTAAGATATTTTATGACAAATAAAATGTATATGTTGAACGTTCTGGGAATGTCTCCAAAAGTATTCTTCATTGTGAACGACTTTTGCATAACTGGTAAACCATAAGAGATAGACAATATTTTACTACACAAACAATGTAGATCGCGTTAAAATACATAATTTATGTCATACACATTTTTTTGTTGAGTGAACCATTTTCGAGATATTGCTTGTTATTCCTTTAAATTTTTCAATACTTATTTTTTCAAATGGGAATTCGTTATTCATTTTTTTTGTCTTGGATATGCAAAGGGTATTAATCTGTGGCAAAGGGAATGGTGCTGCACCTAGCAACCAGCTATTAAGAGATATGTATGTGCTTAAAGACTACAGTATTTCTATATTGCCCTTGTAAATATATACTGCCGTTACATCTACAAGAAAATTAGCAATAAGATAGAGTGCAAATGTTTATCTCGATTAACATGAAGTAGATGGAGAATAAGCGTTTGTAAAAATAGTTTGTACAATAGTAGAGAAAGTCATGTGAGTGTAACACATCATATTTGTTTTATGGTTTTGATTGAATATTTTATATAGACAACAAATTTTAAGATTTTCCCTGTACCCAATATTTTATACCACAAGTGTTTGTAATAGTAGCTGTCGCCTAACCTTTTAGCGTATAAAGATACGTTCAATGACTTTCTCTCTCCGCTATCAACTGTGCACCCATAAATTCTCTATAACGCGAACCATAAGCCTCACGCAACTTTTCAACAAAGTGTTTTTATACGGCGTGGGTTACATCTCCATATATGAGGACGAAGGTATGCTGATACGCGCGGAGGGGAAGAGGGTTTGGTCGGTATAAAAAATTGCGCCCAGGGAAGGGATGTAGATGACGGGGTGTTTCCTGACTTATGTTCCGACAAGAGTATAATAAATATGGAGGTTGTGTTATAAAACCACGGCGCAGTACTGTCGCTGTAGGTACGTGGGAGAAAGCATTTCTCCTGGGCGTACTGCTGCACAAAACGAGGACCCTCGCTGGGAATATTCGGCACGTGTATCTAATGTAAATGCCTTTTCAAGCTACTCTACATAGCTTAATTTGCTTCGAAGCGTTGAGAAAACCTTTACAGAGAGGAAAAGCTTGTTTTGTGTCTCTATTTTTCTTCTTTCTTTTCCTTCTCTTGTTGCTCTATTTAGTTTCTTCCTTTTTCTCCTCCTCTTATTTCTTTTTTCTATACTTTGCTTTTTTACTAGACCATTGAAAGCCTTTTTCGTCCCTGTAGGAGTCCTGCTGCTTCGAATATTAAGCTGCAGACAGAATCGCTTGTCTTACCTTAGTGATTAACTATAATAACAAACAGAGCGGTGTTTTAGGAGTATTAAATAGAATAACGGCGACTTTCCTGTTCGATAACGGTTACTTCATACGAGGGCTGATCAATAAAGACTGAGACTGATTTTTTTTCACAGTATTTATTACTCCAGTGGTCCCCTCCTACTTGAATGCACTCTTTTTATAGCGTCTCAGCCAGACCTCGAATACATGGTGCAGGCCATTCTTTGTCAGGTCTTTGAGAATCACCTCGCTTTTCCCCAGCACGCAATGTCCGTGTGTGTCTGTGTGTCTGCCTGTGAACAGCATAACTCAGAAACGAACATTCGGATAAACACCAAACTTGGTATTTTGGGTTCAGTATCTTCCAGAGATGCGACACAAAGGTTTACAAGATAATCCCCCCACCCCAGATTACCCTTTACGTGGAACATTTTTCGAAAATGTTAATTTTCTCAGAAATGACTAACGATTTTGATTAAAATATCATTATTTAAGATACTTTCATGACAAATAAAATGTATATCTTGAATTTTCTGGGAATGTCTCCAAAAGTGTTTTTCATTGTGAACGAATTTTGCATAACTGGTAAACCATAAGAGATAGAATATTACTACACAAAAAATGTAGATCGCGTTAAAATACACACTTTATGTCATACACATATTTTTTATTGAGTGAACCATTTTCGAGATATTCCTTGTTATTCCCTTAAATTTTCCAATACTTACACTTTTTCTCAAATGGTAATTCGTTATTCATTTTCTTATGTCCTGGACATTCAAAGAGAATGGAATGCGCCACATAGCAACCAGCTCTTAAAACATTTGACTATAGCTTAAAGCCTACCAATTCCCCTTGCACCTACAACAAAATTAGCAATAAGATTAACATTTCGATTAACATGAAGCATATGGAGAATGAGCGTTTGTAAAAATAGTTTGTACAAGAGTAGAGAAAGTCATGAGAGTGTAACTCGTTAGATTTTTTTTTTTACATCCTGGATATACAAAGAGAATGCATTGCGCCACATAGCAACCAGCTCTTAAAATATTTGACTATCGCTTAAAGCCTACCAATTCCCCTTGCACCTACAAGAAAATTACCAATAAGAAGTAGATGGGGAATAAGCGTTTGTAAAAATAATTTGTACGAGAGTAGAGAATGTCATGTGAGTGCAACACATCAGACTTTTTTACTTTCTCTATTACGTACATAATATGTAGAGAGGGTATTGCATTCCACAACAAATTTTTATACCGAGATTTCAGGAAATACATGTTTTGAGGCCCCCTGAATTCAAAAAGAAATTTTTTAAATAATCCGTGCATATGTGCCTGTAACAGCTTAACAACACACAAAAAGTCGGATAAATGCTACACTTGGTATTAAGCTTCAGAACCTTCCAAAGATGGGACACAAGGATCTTCAAGAAAATCCCCTCACCCCCAAGTACCCTTTGCACGAAAACTTTTTCGAACACTTTGATTGTTTAAAAAAACGGCTCTAACTGTTTTAATGAAGGTATCACATATTAAAAGATATTTATATTACAAATAAAATTTATATCTTGAATTCTCATAATTCGGAAGGAATTTTGTATAGCCGTGTATAAATGGTAAACGTTAAGCAATAGACGAAAACGTACAATACAAAAAAATGTATATCCGTTTAAAACACACAGTTTACTTCAAATGGGATTTACTGTGGCATTAGCCGTTTCTGAGATATCCGTTATGAAAGGCTCGAGTTGTTCAATAGTTGTTCATTCTTTTTAAATCTCGTCGATTTTCAGTTGTTTCTCACGGTTGCATGGAAACGGTATGGAATTTTAAGGCCAGTATATAGCGTCCAGTTCTAAAACATTTGACTATCGCTATTGCCTTTGTATTTGTAATGAAATGTGTAATGTAGCTATTTTTGCAAAGGTTTATTTGGATTAAAATGTAGTGAATATAAACATAATATTTAGTAAGATTAGTTTGTATACCCACTAATAAAGATAGGGTAGAGAAAGTCATGTGAATGCATCACATCAGATTTTTATAAAGGAGTTTACGTGAGTGTGTGTGTGTGTGTGTGTGTGTGTGTGTGTGTGAGAGAGAGAGAGAGAACAGCATAACTCAAATATGAAAAGTCGGTTAAATACCAAACGTGATATTTAAGTTCAACATCTTCCAAGATACAAGAAATTTTTAAAGAACATAAACCACAATTTACATGGATAAAAATTGTTGTTTTTTATTTTCTCAAAATGGCCCTAATGATTTTCATTAAAATGTTATACTTTTAAGATATACAGGGTGTATCATAATTAATAGCGCAAACCGAAACGGTTGAAAGTATACGATAATTGAAACAAAGCGTTGCAGTAAACATAGGTCCGTAAATAAGCCGAGAGCGAGATTTATTATTGCGAATGTGTGGTTACGAACCGCCACTGACGTGAATGACTTGAGAATGTTCCCTTGAGCAACGTCGGAGTATATGGTACATGCATGATGGGGCACCAGCAAATTTTGTTACTACTGGAAGAACACATCTAACATGAAGATATGGTTCCAAGATGGATAGATCGAGGAGCGCCTGTACCTTGGCCTCCATTATCACCTGATCTCAATCCTTTGGATTTTTCTGTATGGGGTCACCTCAAAAGTGTAGTGTACAGCACTCCCCTTGATACCGTTGAAGTACTGGAGCTTGTACTGCTTGTCAAGAATTCCTAGATGACCCAGGGAAGTTTGAAAGAATTCAAAACTCACTGCAGAGATGAGTGCAGTATTAGTAACATGTAACATACTAAAGTATAATTGTATTCTCTTGTTAAATTCAGCCACGAGTGAATTATGAGGCAACTTAGAATGGCAAGTATTAAACGAAAAGCCTAATTTTTCAACTTCATTTTTACTAATTAGGACGATTTTGTTTAATGAAGTCAGTGGCGGCTTGTAATCACGCATTTGCAATTATCTCGTACATGTCTCGTTTGCGGACCCATATTTACTGGAATGTTTTTGCTTCTGCTATTGTATACTTTCAAGCGTTTCAGTTTGCGCTATCAGTTATTATACATCCTGTATATTACAAATAAAATGCATACACTCAATTTACTGCGAATAGCCTCTGAAGTTCTCTTCATTCGAACGAATTTTATATAACTTTGTGTATCTGAAAATTCATAAGAAATAGATAAATGTTACGTAAAAAAAATGTAGATCTCGTTAAAGCAAGGAGTTAGAGGAAGTAAGCTATTTCACCCAAAAATTCGATTCGGCGTTAAACATAGAAAGAACGTTTAGAAAAACATCCATGAGTGGGTATGTTTGTATGTCTGTGAACATTTTAAATCAAATCGAAAAGTCGGATAAATATAAAACTTCATATTTAATTACCGAGGGACATAGCTCACTCGGTTACGTCTGTCGGACATTCGGGAGGTCCGGGATCGATCCTCGGCGACCGCCTACTCTGGCCCATGGATTTTTTTCGGCGTTATTCCCGGTAGTCAGATGAATGTAGTAATTTCTTTCATCCCTCGAATTTCCTGTCCCTCCATTTCATTTCATTCATCTAACATCCCCTTGGTCCCTTCAGAGTCGGAAGTGTTGGAGATGGTGTGTCGGTGCAGCATGGCAGGGGATAAGGATGCCCTTCGTGACTCTCTTCGTCCCTCGGCTTTCGGCATGGGACCCCCTCTGTGTGGGCTGGGGTCCCCGGTCTGCCAGTCCGTCTGCCGGAGTGTCTCTACCTGGAAATTCAGGCATCCTGTCATTGCTGTGCCGTCGCTCCTGGTTCTGGCCACCGGTGTCCCCTCTCGGCTCATCCTTCCTCACCGGACGTCTTCTCCTAGAGTGTAGGTACAATATTCACTCTAGATCGGTACCGAGTCCCCTCCGTAGTCAATCAAATCCAATCATATTGAAGTTCAGTATCTACCAAAACTTCCCCCACCCCAAACTACCCTTTACATTCAAAAACTTTATTGTTTATTTTCCCATAAATGGGTTTAATGACTTTCAGTAAAATGCTATATGTTTAAAGTATTTACATGGGAAATGAAATGTATAACTTGAATTTTCTGCGAATACGTGAAGTTGTCTTCATTTTAACGAATTTTGTATAATTACATATAATTGATAAACCATAAGTAGGAAAAACCTACTACACAAAATATATATAATTCGTTAAAGCACACAGTTTATGTGAAATATAATTTTTTGTGGTATTAACCATTTCAGAGATGTTGAAGTTTTTAAATACTTGCTACATTTTTTAAACTACTGATGCTATTATTTTGATTCTGGCAATGTAATTTAAAGAGTATGGAATTTCAAAACCTGCATATGAATTTTGCTTTTTAAAGATTTGACTATCGGTTGAACCTCCTGCATCCCTTTTGTATCTATAACGAAATGTGTAATGAAAGCACTTCTATGAATGTTATACTGGGTTAAATGAAGTAGAAAAAATATCTTTTCGTAAAAATAGTTTGCAGAATGAATACAAAAGTAAACGATAGTGGGTAAGGATGCGAATGTAACTAGTATTTTTCAAGCTGTAGCCATTTTTACAATCGTAATAAGGATCAGAGTGCATTCCATTTGCCTCAGGCATTCTGAAGTTGCCAAATACTGGTCACCCATTCCAATAGGAATCCTAAAAAGTGTAATTAATGATTTTATATGTTCTTTGTTTTTTACCATAATGGAAAATTATTATTTTAGATGATAAGTGACAAGGAAGACGAACTTTAATGTCCAATATACGTATACTGTAAAAAATATTAACGCATCTCTTAAGGTTTATCAGTCCCCGTTGTAGGACACTATGTATTCTCAGATGCCGAGAGCCTCCTGCAGATAATCGGAGTGCGACTAGGTACGGCCTACAAGATCTTTTGTGCCTAAGCTCCTGACGGGGTGTCCTGAAAGGTAGGGGTGAGGTGAGAGAGACAGAGGGCGGCCGCACCAGAAGGCACCACGGGGAAGATGGCAGGGTCCCTACCTTTTACAGATTGAAACTCCCCGGATGGCAACTGGTGCAACCGGCTCCCCCCTACAGGTTTACACATCCCACTGGGGGCTCGGAGACCACCCCGATTCTGGGGGACGAAGGGTTAAACAGAGCATCCGTTTCCCCGCCGCGTCTCCCGCCCACATGGTGGAGGTGAAGGACAATGGAGAAATGCAGGGACAGGAAATTCGGGGATGTAATGAACCTTCCCAGCATTCGTCTAGCGACCCGGGGAAACCACAAAAAAACAAAAAAACCTCATGGGCGAGGAAGGTCGGCCGCGGATATCGAGCCCACGACCTCCTGAATGCAGGCCACAGACGTTACCGCCTGAACTATCCCGCTCGATTCGTACAGATAACACTGCTCATTTCGTTAACAAAATCGCGCTATTGTAACGCATTTCAAGGGAATTGACCACACCTTGATGGGGTAAAATTAATTATCTGGTCAATTTTATTAAAAACGTGACTATTTCTTTAGTCTACTGTACACTTCGTATACATACAGGAAATTTATAAGCGCATAATGAAACTTGGTCTCAATTAGCAAGAAATATACGAGGTGTGATCAAAAAGCTTCCGGAATGACGTCATAAATATTACACGACAGTTTGTTTTGTCTATTCTGCACTGTCACCCTCGGAGTAGTCTCCTTGGGAGTTGATACACTTGTTCCAGCGCTTCTGCCATTGCTGAAAGCACCTCTGGAAGTCCTCTTCTTTCATGTTCAGAGCCTTCTGCGATTCGCGATGGATGATATCAATGTCCTCAATACGGTGTCCTCGGAGCCGCATTTTAAGTCGCAGGAAAAGAAAAAAGTCCGCTGGTGCCAAATCTGGAGAAGAGGCGGGGAACAGTATTCATCCTATTTTAATCCAAAAATTGGCGAACAGAAAGGGCTTTGTGCGGGGGCGCATTGTCATGATGCAGGAACCAGTCACCACTCCTCCATTTCTCCAGCCGTTTGCATTGCACATTCTCCCTTAATCTTTGCAGCACTTGTTTGTAGAACACTAATGCCTTTAATGACAAAAAACACAATCATCATTGACTTCACTTTGGATCGAACTTGTCTGACCTTTTTCGGGCGTGGAGATGAAGGACTCTTTCATTGTGAAGATTGTTGCTTCGTTTCTGGATCGTACCCATAAATTCATTTTTCATCACCAGTAATAATTTTCTCCATAAACCGTGGGTCATTTAACAGCTGTTCTTTAAGATCTGTGCAGGCAATCACACCGCTTTCCTTTTGGTCATTTGAAAGCAGGCGGGGCACGAACTTGGCGGCAATTCTTCTCAGGTCCAAATTGTCTTTCAAAATGCTTTGAACACTTCCAAAGGAGATTCCTAATAAGTCAGAAAGTTCTCTTATTGTAATGCACCTATCATTTAAGACCATTTCCCTCACCTGATTGATATTTTCATCCGTTTTGCTGGAACAGGGTTCGCCCCAAACGATCTGCACCTTTATCTGATGTCACACCACTTTTAAATTATGAAGACCACTCAAATGCTTGAGTTTTGCCCATAATGTCCTCCCCATAAGCTGTTTTTAACATTTTATAGGCTTCTATTTCAGTTTTACCGAGTTTAAAGCAAAATTTGATGTTTGTTCTTTGTTCTTCGTAATCTGAAATTTTTACTATGCGGAAAAATCGCAGCACATGCAAAACACGTGTTCACTTCAGAGCGTCTCCCTCGTCACGCATGGTCACAGGAAGTCACGTAACCTTTCATTTTTATCGGGAAAGAGCACTGCATGTACAGTGTGGGTAAAAATTAAAGAAATCTCAGCGTCAGCATTGTTGTAAAGCCATTCCGGAAACTTTTTGATCACACCTAGTATAAATAATAATAACCTTTTGTAAGAATAGATTGAATATGAGTGGGTAGAGAAAGCCGTGGTAATGCAACACACCAATTTTTTTTATTACGTTGAGAGCAGAATGCTACCATGATAGAAAAGTTGGACTACTGCATTTGAGTGTTATTTGGATATGGAATGCTAATTCGAAATAATACCACGACTTAATTGTGCATTGCCGCATGGGTTACTGGATTCAGTTCACATCATGGAAGATATAGTTTTAATCTATTTTTAACACCTGACATAATCTCGAACACACCCGCAATCATATGCAGCTTGAGGTTCATAAGCATTACTTTTCTTCCATGTATATAGCCATGATTAGGCAGCTACACACGATATTACGGAATCGCCGTCTGCTTTGTTCGAATAAACAACTCAAATAACATCAGGAATTATAAAATATCTCTACTGTTTTAACATTGCGTTACACAGGATTATCTGCTTCTGTTTTATTTAAATTTTCTGTGACTTTATTTAAAAAGCGTTCTGGTATTGCTAGCTGTAACACCACATTCGAGACAAGTGCATTTGAGTACTAACATTTGGCTTTGTTACTACATCGATATGACCACCACATTGTATGTGTATTATTAATTGAATAACTCGTATAGTCTTATAACGTTCATGAACACTAATGTCGTTTATAAGGCTCCCCACATGGCCTATGACCTTCGGGGGATAATACCTCATTCCACCAATCGACGACTGGACCCATTTTTGAAGTGGAGGAACCCAGCGAGCGGAATCTATTGCCTCCACTGGTAGGGTGATGATGAGGATGGGGGTAGAATGAGAGGACCTACAGCTATTACTGTGGACTTCGAACACGTTGGGCCTTGGAGACACTTCACATAAGCAAGTCAGAAGTGGATAGTAGTGGATAGGATCGACTTGAAATAGCCACCCCAGAACCGCGAATCGAATCCTGGACCCTCAGTACGAGAGCCGGAAACGAAACCATTGCGCTACCCCGGCGCCCCTGAATACTAATGCACTATTGCGTAATATAGTGCGTCCCGCTTAGAGGTATCGAGAAATAGATGCTTACCATTTAAAACCAGATAAAGATGTGAGTTACCTGTGACAAGAGAGGGAAGCCCTCCAAGTTAACGCAACAATGTTAGAAAACAGCTCCATGGTCATACAAATGCGCATACGTAGCTTTTGTTTGTTTCTATAAGCCCGCACCATTAGCCTGTGGTAGAATGTGCTAGGAAGAGAAATATGTTACTCGTGTGCAACCCCGTGTTCATCGTAGGCGGAATGTGGATCCACATGGACAAAAAGCGATCCTCAAGTAGGACGTAACACTCCAAGAAGCAGGATGTTTGCTACCTCAGGCCGGTAAGTGGAGAAACAGTCAAACGTATGAGTCGCATTTACTTCCTTTGATCCCCTTGAACTTTATTTTCTGGGGTTTGTGAAGGATGTTGTGTACCATAGAGACAGACCTAACACTGAAACCGAGGCACCGCATCACAAATGAAGCAGGGCTTGTGACTCTACAAATGCTGCAGAACACTTGGCGGGATGCTGAGTATCATTCAGATGTCTGCAGAAACTCAAGGTGCACACATCAGTTGCATTGATCTTTCTCCCAAACTCGGAGAGTTTTTACATCAAGTTATGTAAAAAAGGTATCCTAATAAAGCAGTATTTACGCTTGAAATTATCGGATATTTCTCGATACCTTTAAGTGGGTCACATTGGATATTGCATAATAACAACAACAATAATAATAATAATAATAATAATAATTCAGCATGCAGCGTGGCATTAGAAAATGAAAGTTAAAAGTTTATGGGCATATTAAACGAATGAACTCAAACAGGATCACAAAGCAAATAATGGAATTCTACGAAAATAGCAATAAAGCACAAGTATACAGAGTGAATCACCTAAAACTTGCACCGCAAATATTTCGGAAATGGAACGTGCTATTGATGTGCAATTTTCACAGCATTATTTGGTAGTCAGGGGCTCGTACATTTAACATATTAACAGATTTTAATAATACCGAGAAAGCGTATTTTTTGAGCAAACATACAATTTCTTAGATGGAACAAAGCATAGTTACATCAACAGAATAAAGATAGGCTAAATTAGAATGTCAATGGTCTTTGTTGCAGGATTCTTGTGCACACGAGTGGTTTATGAGAAATCGTATTTTGAAAAGTTTCCACCCCGACAATTGTTTGTCCCATTCAACCTGCTTAGTTGCTAGGTTGTTAAGTTTGTTTGCATTGCGACTTCCTGGTCAATTAGTTTGTGACGGTTCAAGCAGTAAGTCGTGAGTGGAAGATGGGGTTTACTAATGCAGAAAAAGCCGACATGCTCATGAAGCATGGAGAGTGTAGGAAGAATGCAGTTCGTTCCTGTACGGTGTATGCGGAAACGTATCCCAATAGACGTCAACCATCTCGGCAATTATTTATCAACCTCTTCAACCAATTACGTGAAAGTACTGTAACACCTATAAAATGTAACAGAAACAAACATGTGACTGGAGAAGAGGCAGAAATTAATGTTTTGGCTGCCGTTGCAGTAGATCCGCAAATTAGTTCCCACACAATCGCACGTGGAAGTGGCATAAGTCAGGCAAGTGTACTGCGCATTCTCCATCGACATAGGTTCCATCCCTATCACATCTCTCTCCATCAAGAGCTGCATGGAAACGATTTTGAGATCGTGTTAACCTTTGTACATGGGCATTAAAACATGATACTCCAGAATCATCATGTATCTTGTTTAGTGATGAGGCAGCATTTACTAATCATGGCCAGGTAAACCACAGAAACATATACTATTGGTCTGTTGACAATCCCCGTTGGGTTCGTCAGGTTGAACGTCAGCGTCCATGGAGTTTAAACGTGTGGTGTGGGATAGTGAACCATCAGCTCAAAGGTCTTTGTTCATAGAAGGAACAATGAACTCGCACAAGTATCGCAGCCTCCTGACAGACCATCTACCACAGATGCTAGACGTTCCTTTGCAGACTAGGAGGAACCTATTGTATCAACATGATGGTTGTCCAGCCCATAGTGCACGAAGTACTACAGCTTGTCTTAACGGATTGTTTCCAAATCGTTGGATTGGACGAAGAGGACCTGTACCTTGGCCGGCCTGTTCACCGAATCTGACCCCTTTAGACCTTTTTCTGTGGGGAAGGCTAAAAGACACTGTCTACAAGGATGCACTAACTACACTAGACGATATGAAACGACGTATTACTGCTGACTGCTCTGAAATTTCCGCTGAAATGCTACAACGTGTGCAGCAGTCTTTCCATAGCAAACTGGAGGCGTGTATTGAAGCCAGTGGTCATTTTGAACACAACCTTTGAAGGGCATTGATCTCTTTAGTTGTAAGAATCCACAGAAGTATAGTAATTGTCTTTGGTTTTTCTTCAGTTTGTGCTACTACAGGTTGTATAAGTGTCGGTGCGTAATAGTTTCAAAATAGGATTTCTCGTAAACCACTTGCACTAGAATCTTGCAACAAACGCCACTGACATTCTAATTTACCCTACCTTTATTGTGTTGATGTAACTAGGCATTGTTCCATTTAAAAATTGTATGTTTGCTGAAAAATACACTTTCACAGTATTATTAAAATCGGTTTATAGGCTAAATGTACGAGCCCCTGACTACCAATCAATGCTGTGAAAACTGCACATCAATAACGCTGTTCATTTCCGAAATATTTGCGGTGCAAATTTTGGGTGAGTCACCCTGTATAGTATGAAGTGGATTAGTGGAGTAAAAATGACTTAAAATTGGTAGGATTCCTGCAAGAAGATATCATAAGCAAAGATGTCTTTAAAATCAACGTGCATAATTGCAAAGTTGACCATGAGGACAAACCTAAGGGGGAAAAAGCTGGAACAACAGAGACAGACGAGAGAAACAAAACTCAGAGCCAAAGAATGAGTGAACTATGGATTCAAAGAAAAAGAAAGAAATGTCTTGCGTGGTCCCACATTGGCTCATTCTCTTATAAAAGATAATACAAATTAGAACCCGGATTTCAATGCGTAATCAAATAGGAAAATATGTATGAAAAATGTAAAAATATACACCATGATATGAGAAAAACGAATTAACAAAAATCAAATAAACTATCTTGTGGGTAATCTCTTATCAATTGAAATAAGGGCCCCGGTACCTCACCGTCATCAGACACTAGCCAACCGCAGAGAAACTACAGGGTCCTCTGTTTTCGGTATTTATATAGGGCGTGTGTATGTGTGAACTGGTTTCAAACTAGAAACGAAGAAATTGTTCCATCTCAGCGACCCTGAATATATGGTTTCGACACTAATCTTGATATTTTTGTACATTTTTCACTCCTTTTCACCCTCCATGCTGATGGGGCCTGAACTTGTACTTAAATGGAATCGGGAGTGTCACTATTCATCTCAAGGACCCTCAAAACTGTGCAATTCGACAATAATATCGGTCGTTTTTTATTGTTTCTACATGTCAACCCTTCCCACCTCCACAGTATTGTTTTCCAGATTGTAAGTCATATGTGTAGCTTTGAAATTTGAGTTTTATTTATGGTGGCTCTTTAACTACTATGGTTCTTAAGGTCCTACCCTATATTGGGCGTGAAAGACCGGTAATTTTGCTCAGAGGCCTCTTTATCAGGCTTGAGATTATTTTACGTGGCGTAAATCTACGACACGGGACCACCAACTTTACTTCCCTTCCGAAGGAAGCCATGCCAAGGATTTTTACGCCCGAAAAGACACATCGCCCTCCCCCGGGTTTGAACCCGCGACCTTGCGAACTAGAGGCTAGCACGATACTACTAGTCCACGGAGGACGACATATGTGAGGCGAGTTCGGTTTAAGCTGCTCCAGACGTTCCAGAGTTGTGTTGAAACATATACATCCAGTTTTGTTTAGTTTTGCATCTAATTAAAGTCCTTATGCATTTCATATTATACATTGGATGCAGACTTTATAAATAACAAGTAATTACTGATTAGCCGGAGGTGAAATATTATAAGTTAATTCCGCACTCAAGAGGAAAACATGCACTTTTGCATTAAAAATTTAAAACGTATTTTTCACTAGAATATGCTTTTATATGCATTAGCAAACATGCTCAAATTGTGCATGAGAATATGACTTACAAAGTATATTACTGTTCATAAATTTAAAGTTATAATCCTGGCTCTTACAATAGTTCTGAAACTAAGTTAAAATATACATGGAATTTGACGTATTAGGCATACCTACATTACTGTGATTGCTGTATTAAAGCTCAAAATGAACGAGACTGAAATTGTGGATTTTTAGAAATGCCACAGATTGGTATGTCGTTGAATTACGGAAACAGTTCAATAGCGGCTGAGTTCTCAGCCTTTTGGAATGTGTTGGATTATAAAACGTAAAAAAGTAGAGCTACGGTCGAACGGAACGGCCCCAAAACCGGCGAAGAGTGCCACAAGTAGGCCACAGCGGCTCTTTTTGCTTCTATCGTGATCACTGTGAGGGAGGGATGAGGGGAGAGACGCGAAGGGCGACCAGATCCGGATGACGACGGGCCAAAGCACGGACGGGGCCCCATATGTTTCCAGATCCTACGCATTTGACGTCAACCAGGCCCAATTATAAGCCTTTAACCCTCGAGGGTCCCTAAGGGCGGAACGAGCAGCCCCACAACGACGTCAGGCAAAAAACCTCTACAGAGCGCACATCCACCGGCCAGCCGCAACCCACCGAACACCATCCGGTGGTCCTACATCCTTGAAACAGATGACAAGGAAGATGATGGGTACAGAAAATCCGGTGCGGAAGCTGAACCACCCCATTCGCCTGCCGTGCGACCCGGGGAAACTATGAAAAATCCATGAGTCAAAGTGGGCAGTCGCTGGTATCAAACCCGGGATCTCCCGAATGCGAGTCGCACACGTTACCGCGGCGCTACCTCGCTCGGTTTTGATTACGAAAGTAAACTCTCATTTACGAGTATTTACTTCGAGTTCTCTTTTAGTCCCCCTTCCTCTCTCTAGTTGCGTGTTCACGTCTTACCAACATGGCTGGCCGCATAGGCTTGTGGCTACAACTTATAGCTCTTTGAAACTGGCTTTTCAGCCTCTGAGACAGACCATAGGCTAGGTTTACCGCCTACCACGGCAAAGAGATGGTTTAGTCGTCGAAATAATGAGTTTTGCCTAAGAAAGAGGGCCTAATCTTATGCATAGTGAGCATGGAAACCCCTTCAGCGCTGTACATCAATCGAAACAGGAAAGTTTCCACGTTCGCTTAAACAGTAACTAACCGTTTGAGAGAAGCACATGTTGTGTGCTATAGTGTGTCCAAAAATGAGAGACACATTGTAGCGCTGTAGATCGCTTAGCTGTCTTCAACAATTGGATTGATGATGTGGGCAGAGAAGAGTAATTTTCTCTATTTCCACGCCCTTTGACAAACTTGTCCATATCTACAGGATGTCCGATACAGGGTTGGATCTGACGTCAAACTTGGGACGCATTAGATCGTGAGGTACTTTATGATCGAACACATCTACAGCGATTTAGACGCGTTTCAATACACACCTTACCTATACTAAGTAGAGGAAGTGTTGTATTCCACCCAAAAATCCGATATCCAGATTTTACTGTAATACACGTTTTCAGACCCCAATAAAAAATTGGGAACAGGTCCATATGTGTGTATGTGTGTAAACAGCATAACTCAAGTTCTTAAATACCAAACTTGATATATAACATTAACTTTGAGGCAGTATTTTTAACACTTAAATAATTTCAGTCTAAATATATAATATAAAATATAATAACAGCCCGCTTTAAAGCAATATGTGTATAATATAATATATAAAATGTATGTAACAGTTATTGTATTTTGTTTATATTATTACATACATGTTTAATAATGTTATGTGAATGTATTTAATAATGTTGGAGCTGTGAGAATATATGACAAAAGTTGCTAACAATGAGGTAACAATGGGGTAACCTTGAGGCAATAATGAATTGGAAAGTTTAATAATGCTAAGTAATTCTTGGAGCAACAATAATGTAATTTTTGAGACTGTTTATAAATAGCGAATCAACAACCAGAAAAAGCTTAAGTTACATAAATGTATTCTATTGGAGTAGGATTAGCCAATCAGAAACTGAAATAGAGTAAATTGTACAAATTCAGGCGCCAGTTGCTAGTAGACAGCGTTCCTAACTGGTCGCGAGACGCGTCCTGAAGAAGTTTAATACGTATTCAGTGTGAGACGAAAATTCATTACGTGCGAACATTATAAAGTTTACGTGTTAAAAAGCGCATGTAATTAATAAATAATCTCACAGCTCTCTAGATAAGTAAAGCGTTATTTAATCCTGTCAAGGATTAATAAATGATGTGAAGTAAAAATTATAATCACTGTAAGCCTACATTCTTTAGCCGTATCACACCCTGTTAAGAGAAACATGTTTCTACAAAATTAATACTGACGCAGCCGAGGCAAACAAATGTATAATATTTAAAGAAACATTAAAATACAAAGTTGATTCTTAAACATTCGGGTGATGGCCACCGGAAAGTAAAGTTGGGGCGAAGACCACCGGAAGCTTTGTACCATACGTGGTTGTTACTTCATCAAGTTTTTTCCCCGACACTGGAACTACAATACCATCTTCAACATCTCCCAAGAATGTGACACGATTTTCAAGAAGATCCCCCACTCAAACTACGCTCTACATAGAATACGTTTCGTTATTTTATTTTAGATTTCCTCAAAAATTGCTATAACGATTTTAATAAAAAATATCTACCAGTGTTTGACATATTTGCATGACAAACCAAATGTACATCTTGAATTTTCTGGGAATAGCCTTTGAAGTCCTCTTTATTATGGATGACTTTTACGCTAAATGTCGATTCTAATTAGTTGCAAATGTAAAAGGATTTTAGGAAGACTATAATATAAACTAGTATTGCGTGCTGAGCCCATTTGATGTTTTAAATATATAGAAGTATAGACAGAATAAACAGTTTATTAAATATAAAACAGTAGTAGTTGACTCATGTGAAAGGCGAAGAATAATGAAATAAGGTTTAGAAACAACACCTTCACAAATAAAATATTTGATTCTTGCAGCTGTATGATTCAAATATATTCTACTAACAAATTAGAGAAGCTTTACAATTCAAATTACATTCGATGTACATTTCGAGTCTTTGTTCTTCTTGCTAAAATAATTACGTAAATGTAGCTTTATATATTTCTTTTAAAGTGCAGAACTCGCTCTAAACCACGAATTAACGGTACACCACAGGTACTAAATCAATAGAATTTAGAGTGTTACTTAAAAAAGAATTTGGAATAAACCGAAAGACGTGTGGGTGGCTGTTTCCCGTGAGGGAAAGATGCCTTCTCGACGGTTTTAGAATCTCGATAATCTTCATTCTTCGTTCTCAATTCAGCCCGGCTCGGATCTGTAGAGAAGAGTCACGTGATGTGACGTAGTCCTGCAGCACCATCCCGACACTGCATGCAACCAGCCCGCCATCTATTGCATGTATAGCGAAGCTCCTTCCAATTAGTAAGGCAGACAAGACATGCTAGGTTACATCGTCCCTTAGATAGGCAAACAAAGAAAAAAAAGTCTGGCATAGTCGATATGGCAGCTGATATATTAGACTTGGTCACCACACAGCCTGAAGAGGTGAAAACCGCTGCAACGGGGGAGCCATCCATGGCTCATTTTCTATAATTGGTAAACTTAAAGAGATAGAGGGAATCTTATTACACAAAAAATGTAGATCTCTTTAAAGCACATAATATATGTCAAATAAAAGTTCTTGTGGCGTTAGCCATTTCCAAAGCTTTGTTATTAGATTGAATTTTCAAATATTATATTCTTTCAAGTGGTAAGTAGCTATTCGTTTTCGCTTGTGATCATGCAAATATCTAGGACGACGCTTTGTCCTACCGAGGACGCATTTTAGGTTGATAGTTACTTGCTTATATTGATATCACGAGGTCATGGGTATAAAGCTACACTGTGAAACGAAAGTGTAACCTGTTTGTGTTATGTCAGAGAACAAGCTGTCGATGGATGCTCCCATCTACTAGTAAACAGTTGTTACAATACCAGTGAACCAAGCAGCAAATTACGACAAAGTATCCTCCCTAGCCATCACCGGCTTCTTAAAAATCTGACTATCGCTTTAGTCTTCCGTATACTCCTTATACAAAACCTAACTGTGTAATAATACTTTTTCTCCAATAACAAAAAGCAGCTAGAAGAACAAGGTTTTTTAACAATAGCTTGTAGGAGAGTGAGTAGAGGAAGCCATGTGAATGCGACGCTTCAAATTTTTTGGAGAGCGTTTACCAGAAGTAACAATCTTATTCTAGCAAGATAGCTCCTCGTTAACGTTTGGTTTCTCGGAGATCGAAGGGATCCTCTAGCCCCTTACCAAGCATCGAAAATGGTGGTCTAAGTAGAACATTGGAGGAGCACACATTTAAAAGTCCAGCATCATCTGAATCAAGACAAACCCTTGAGTCGTGGGGTCATTTCGTTACTGTCGGCATCTCCAGAGGCCTATAGATTGCAGCTCACTATAGTAAAGGCACGTACTATGTGGACAGTACTGAATCAATCCACCTGTGTGATAGATGGTAGCGTGTCTGCCTCCCATTCAAGAGATCCCGAGTTCGAATTTCGGCTAGGTTGAGCTATTCGGATAAGGTTTTTTCCCGTTTTTTTCCTCTTATCCTCAAAATATGAATGTCAGATAACTTTAAGCTCTATGGATCTTCGGCTCATTTCACCCATTCCATTCATTCATCGTCTGATATGACCTAGCAGGTTAAGGGACGCTAAGCTTAAGGGGAAAAGAATGAATCACTGAATCTTCTAGTGGATAACTTATGTCAAATACAGGATCCGTCAAAACACACTTTAACTTATCGTATTTGCATATTGTTTTCAGACTGCATTGAATTATTTGTGGAATACACACTAGGGTGTTTTCTCAACAGTTGTGTACACGTATGGCTCTTATTAATAACATATGACGTACAATAGAGGATAATTAATGCTCGGAGCACCATTGCTTGACAATTACACGGATTTGTGATAAGTTTGAGACGCTTGATACCATTTGTGACGTGCATTAGAGAAGATTCAGAAAACTTCGTACAGCTACAAGTCCTGCTTCTTCGGCTATAGTCTTAGATAAGTTTGCAATGTTGCGAATGTACAACGCATTCTGAAAGCCGCTAAATGGAAAGTGCATGTATAAAGATTATTGGACGTATTAAATTAGGATGATCCTGTTCACCGAATGGAGTTCTCTAAATGATTTCAGCAATGGTAAATGAGGATAAAGAGTTTGTGACGAAGATTGTGTAATCTAGTGAGACCAATTGGATTAATGGGCTCCAGAAAATTCTCACGTTCATGTGGACACAGAAGTTAGTTTCCGGAGGTAAATGTTTAATGTGGACTGACATCTAGGAGTTTAAAGGGTTTAAACCCTTCTTTGAAGGTGCAATTATTGGCGCCACAGAAACATGCGGGCTTTTCCAGACGAGAAACTGCAGGGACATTGGATAGGGCGAAGAGGTACATTTGAGTTCCCAGCACGTTCACCACATTTAACATGTCAGGACTTATTATCTCTAGGTAACCTTGAAGAATGCAGGAAACCACCTACACTGGAGAAAATACGGCGTTGTTCAAGGAACCATTTACCGTTGTGACGTGTCTGGCCACCAACGACAACTATTTTGAGAAGCGAAAGTAACTGAGCAGGTGCAGGAAGCTTGTATTAAACCTGTGATGTGTAATTAAATTCATCACTAACACACAATAAAGAAATTAAGCGGTTAAAGCGTGTATACATTCTTGACGGACTCTATATGTAATTGCGCAATTATTTTTATTAGAATTAAAACAGAGCAAGTCAGAAATCCTGCTCCCACTAATTAGACTTCAATATCAAACGAGAATAATGTATGAAACCCTTTGTTGTGTCTAATTACTGTTTAAATAATTTTACACAGTAGAAATCGTGAGACTTTAAATAAAATAATTTTGCAATATTAATTCCCCAGTATTTTTTTCACTGGGCACATATGACATCCTTAACCATAACAGTAGTCTGCATGATATCGGATGACTGTAAACTAATAAGTGATTCTGACTCACATTTTTATGCTGATTTCAGAACTTCTTTTATTTTTTTTTTGTATCACGGACCGTCTTCCGATCAGTTACTGAAAATTTCTTAGGCAATAACAAAGATCCTAATTACAAGGCCATTGTCGAAACAATGTTGGAAAATGTCAAGAAGATGGGTTGCAACATGAGTGTAAAGGCGCATTTTCTGCATTCACATATCGACTACTTTCCAGAAAATCTGGGACATTATAGTGAAGAGCAGGGTGAACGTTTTCACCAAGATATTAAGGAAATGGAGAGGAGGTACCAGGGGAGATGGAATGAAACTATGATGGCCGACTACTGTTGCATGTTGAGGAGGGACAGTCATCTTCAATGATCTGCAAGGAAGTCAAAGAAGTCGATTTTTTGAAAAAAATTAAATGAAACACTTTGGCTTCTTGTTTTGTTAAAATGTAGTCATGAAATAAATTACGGGAGTTCTTGAGAGTATTGTTAAAATGTTTCTTGAATAAAAACTTACCTTGTGTGAAATGATATTTGAATACTTTTCTACGCTCATTAGTAAACTTGTCAAAACATTACTTCTTATTTTGTGTAAAAACCTGACGGGATAAAAAAAACGGAGGTTATTTCTGGAATCAGCATAAACACTTGATTCAAAAACCTACTTTTAAGAAATCAGCTGGCAAAAAGTTTGAAAATGGAGACTAGTGTAATCATTCAATGTAATACATTATTTCCCTCTTTGAAAAATTAAGGGCATTGGAAAATGTTTGGTCTGACTTTTACACATAAATACGCGAATCTTCAAAGGGGAATATCTCTGCTTGGGTTTAAGCTAGAGTCTCAAAATTTTCAAATTAAATCAATATGAAATCCAGATCCTAGGATAATTGTTCTAACCGTGACTGATAATTACTTTAAGATATGCAAAACCGTAAATAGAAGCCCATTATTTCGGTTAAGTATATATTTGCTCAAAAAGTACAATATATAATGCGTTAATTATTTTTAATTATATTCCCTAACATGTTCTGATATTGGAGTAGGATTCCTTTGTACGTTTAATATTTTACCTTGTTTTAGACAAAATGTATCACTTAAAATAACGTTTTGTGAAGATTTTAAGCTAAAAGAAATTGCTTTACAAACATACTCGATTAATCAGATTTGACCTCATATGAAGTACTAAGTACTCTATAGGATACAAATACTTAGAAAATGTTAACCTGCTATCTAAAACAGTTTTTACTTTCTCTACCACGTACCCAAAAATTCTATTCCGAAATTTAAACGAAAAAGCATGTTTTGAGACCTCTAAATCCAAATAAAGCATTTTTAGAAACATGCCCGGGCGTGTCTGCGAACAGCATAACTCAAAAATGGAAAGTCGGATAAACACTAAACTTGCTATTTAGATTCTAAATTTTATGCTAAACCAAGAATTATTATACCTGAAAACTAATTAGATAAATTGTCAGAAGCCTAAAAGGGACTGTTAAATTCAGCTGCACTAATTCATACATTAGAAATTCTGAAAATATACGTAGCTGTAGAGTTTTCAATCGTGTACTGCTGCAGATGCCTGCCTGACGCGTATCCTGATCAAAAAGCGTTTCTTTTGTTCTGGCAGCGGCTGATTTTATTTTCCTTCAAAGCTGATTTTTGGTCTGTGTGCGATTTGTAATCAGATGCCTATGTAATTAACCTAGTAAATATACTCGAAAATAGCATTATATGACACGAATGCAATTCCCTACTTTTTGTTTTTCTGCATTATCAGTTTTTTTCATGCCTCCAAAACACTCATTCAATAACCCATAAATGACTACGCGTAAATGATGTGAACTAACAAATTAATTAGCAGGGAATCCCTGCAAGGTCTGTTTTGTATTACTGCCAGCTGAATGGCTAACGGCAACAGCTATCTCACTATTTGCAGCAGTTAATAACGTATAAACCTCACGGCAGTATAAAGCGTACCACAATCTCCTAGATAAAGTATACACCGGCAACAAAGCATCAGAAAAACCAGCATTTGGAAACTGCTTTTCAGTCAAATGGGAGAATGAAAATTAACATGTGATTAATTAAATATCACGAACACGAAGCTCTCTAAGAAGCCTAACAAAAATTATAAATATAGCAGAGACAGTAGGATCTTCAAAAATTCTGTGCATTACATCCACATTACTTTCTCTACCCTCCATGGTTTATTAGTGGTTATACAAACTATTCTTATGAAGGCTTATTTTTCTCTCTACATTTTAACCGACATATACCTTTGCAGAAATAGCTACATTACACATTTTTTTATAAATACAAAGGGAACAGCGAAAATCAAATGTTTAAGAACTGGACGCTATGTGCTGGCCTTAAAATTCCATACTGTTTCCATGCAATCGCGAGAAACACTGAATGTTGTCAGGACTTAAAGAGAACGATAAATGTATTGATCAATTCCAGCCATTAATAGCGGATACCTCGGAAATGACTTGTGCCACAAGAAGTGTTATTTGGAATAAACTGTGGCTTTTAAAGAGATCTACATTTTTGGTGTAGTACGTTTTCGTCTATGCTTAACGTTTAACAGATATACAATATTATAAAAAATTGCTTCCGAATAAAGAGGACTTCACAGGCTATTCACAGAAACTTACAAGGTATACATTTTATTTGACACGTAAATATCTTTTTAATATGGTATTTTAACAAGACATTTTTCAGAAAGTCAAACATTAGGAAACTTTTCCATGCGAGGGGTTGTTGGGGTGGGGACATTTTCTTGAAAATTCTCGTGTCGCATCTTTGGAAGAAACGGAACTTAAATACCAAGTTTGGTATTTAACCAACTTTTCGTTTTCGAATTATGCTGTTCACATACATACCAACCTTTTTCTAATTTTTGGAATCAGAGGTCCCCAAAAGATGTATTTCTGATGAAACCTCATTATAGAAGTTTTCAGTAAATGCAATGCCTTCTTACCACCCTTTATGTTGGTGGTGGAGAAAGTAAAAAGGCTAAGAATAAGGAAAGGAGAACAGGGCATAGGATAATTACTGATTCGTAATAGATAAGAGTAATTGCGATGGAGGCTGCAGCATCGTGGATGTTTTGGTGACCAAGAAAAGACGCTCAGGACAGGACATAGGGCATAGGAAGTTCTACCAAAGGTGGAGTGATATACGCTTCATTTAAAAGCATATTAAACATTACTCCTCTAAGTACAATTTATATAGCTAAGGGGGATTAAAAACCTTATCCTGCTATTGTTAAATCTGCTAAGTTCTCAGAAACTATTTAAGATGTTAGACTGGGTTTTCTACAGGATGCAGATGAATACCTTCTAAGTACACTGCTGTAGTCTTTCTTTCTTTTTTTTTACTTTCTCTATCACCAAATAGGTAGAAATATATTGCATTCCACCCAAAAATTCGATACCCAGATTTCACAGGAAATACACGTTTTGAAGCCCCCTGAATCCAAATATGGATTAGTATTGGATTGGGTTCAGTATCTCCAAGGATGCGACAGGAAGATTGTCAAGAAAATTCCCCACCCCCAATTACCCTTTACATGGAACATTTTTCGAGAATTTTGATTTCCTAAAAAATCCCTCAAACTATTTTTATTAAAATACTATAAATTAAAGATATTTACATCACAAATAAAATGTGTATCTTGAAATTTCTGAGAATAGCCTGTGAAGTCCTCTTCATTCGGAAGGAATTTTGTATAATCTTGTAAAACTGGCAAACGGTAGCGATAGATCTCATTAAAACATACAATTTATTTCAACTAAGCTTTTTGTGACATAGGCCATTTTTGAGATATCCGCTATTAAAGGGTTGAAATTGTTCATTTATTGGTCATTCTCTTAAGTCCTGTAAACATTCAGTTGTTTCTCGCGATTGCATGGGAACGGAATGGAATTTTAAGGCCAGTGTGTAGCGTCCAGTTCTTAAACATTTGACTATCGCCGTTCTCTGAGTGTCTATAAGGAAATGTGTAATGCAGCTATTTTTGCAAAGGTTTATTTGGATTAAAAGTACTAAATAGAAATATAATCTTACATAAGAATAGTTTGTATACCTACTAATAACGGGAGAGGGGGTAGAGAAATTCATGTGAATGTATTACTGGAAGTTATCATTCTAGGTCTCATCCCTGTACCATACCATCTTGCTTCATCACATGTCTACAGAGATCTTAGTGCTAGGCAACTGTAGCTCTGCCTCTATGTACGACGGATAGCAGCTTCGATACTGTCCACAGAGACCTTAGAGCCAGGCAACTGTACCTCTGTTTCTACACATTCGGGCAGATGGCATTAGGATGCCGCCCAGCCTACCTGCTTCATTTCCTGTGGATAGATGGCAGAGCAATCATTTTTTGCTATTGTTTTAAACCTAAGGTGTAACTTTGGGTCGTGGTATTAAATATCCAATCCGGTATTTACCTTGGCGACTGAGGAAAACCGTGCTAATAATTGTTCTCTAGCTAGCAGCCGGAGTGCGTTTGTCTCTACGACGTGGCACGCGGGTCTTCTGCACAAGCTAATTCACCTGGAGCGACCTAAACGCATGTCCACACAATATCTAAAACACCGCAGTTTTGTTGTTTCGGTTGCGGGGAACAAATCTACACTTAGGCCAATAAGAGGCGGAGTCCCCCCGCTCTTCAGCGTCTACGTGGCCCATCTACCTACAGAGCAGCACGTCAATATAGCCCAGTATGCTGATGACGTGCTGTTGTATGTAAACACATAAACCCACGCAACGCCTTCAATCCAATATAGCGATACCTCCTCCTCATCCAAGAGTCTTGCAGCGTTGGCGATTGTCCATTAACCCGGAGAAAAGCCACACCATTCTTCTAACGAAGTGCCTCTTCCCCGCCAATTTCCCCACATTCACCTATCTCAGACGTAGGATTGAGTGCGCGAATGCTATCTCCTATTTGGGTGTTAAGGGATGGTTAACTGTTTTCCTGTTGTTGTTTCCAAAATTTGTAACCTCTGAATTATTCAAGCAATCTTCATCAAAAGTAACTGCCATAATATGAAGCTGTCTATTAATTAGAAAAAATAATTACACTTTAATTTCACATTTTTGCTATTACCAGTCATATTAATCACTTGTTATAATTATACATACTTGTGATTTTAATTATCTTTATCACTTAATGCTGTCATGTTAGGGATTTTATATTTGTACAACCTGTTAAAACCCTCTACGGATTAATTGGAACCAAAGATTTCTATGGTGAGCACGCTGCCTTTAAATTAAAAATGTTTATTCATAAGTATTCAAAATATAACATTTTTAGCATATTTAAATCTTTTACAAAAAATATATGAATGTCATGTAAACGTTGGTGGTTTACATTAAGAACCATGCATCTAGATACCCAGGAAAATATTTCATGCAATTCTGCCAGATAGTTTTGAAATGAAAAACCTCAAACTATTTGAAGCTTTTAAATTCATAAGAAAAATTTAGCTTAAAAGGTGATTATGGTAACATGTTAACAAAATTTACAAAACCGGTCTCACACTTGGTGCTTCTATCTACCCCGTCATCATCCAGGCACGTCGTATCACCGATTATTTAACCTGGGCCCTCCCCGTGAAATCCGGAGGCACGATATATCACCCAGCGGGCCTAGCCACACGCAACCAATAGCATACTTCCAGCCGTGAAATAGAGGTTGCCTGATGGCAGAGTGAGGTTCAGCTCGTACCTCTTTCTTTTGGGGGATCTTGGGAGATGGTAAAGAAGGAGGGAAGTAATGGGGTCACTAGGATGCAACCCCGTTAGTTACGATGTTGGGTTGCTGCTGCGGGAGGGCAGGAGCGAGAAAAAGGCTGGGTTCCCAGCTTCCAGACATTGCGGAAACCATGACTGGAGCCTGGGGAATAAAAAGTCTTTATTAAGGAATCCTAAAATTGCGCACGAGGCCACGATTTAGGTGTGTTGGCCGTCTTGGTGTTGGGACGCACCAGTCGGTCATTTTCTTGTCGATGGAAATACTCTACCCTATGAAGCTGCTCGGCCTGGGCCTGGTGAGCAAGGGTGCAGAGTTCCATCAGCCTTTGGCGTTGAGGCGGTTGCGGCGGTGATGGTGTGTTGTGCAGAGTTGAAGAGGCGCTGTTGTGGTGGTTGTTGCGGCGATGAGGTCAATGCATGTCACTTGGTCGGTACTGGGAGTGTTGTCTGCAGCCGCAGCTCTATATAGAGTGGAATGTCCAAAAATGGTGTTTAAACGTATCCCGTGATATAAAATTTGGTACAAAGATATGTACTGCACTGAAACTGAAAATATCCACTTAGGTAGTTGTAAAAAGCTTAAATATATTAGCTGAGTGTGAAAGAAATCGATTTTAACACATTTTAAATAACATCTTTGTGAACATGACATCGCATTAAATACAATATCGTTCACAACTTAGTCATTTGTTATTGTTTTTGAAAAATTCTATTACAAAATAAAACCTAAATGTCCAAACAAAATTATCCCGTCACAAACACAAAATTAATATTTTACAGAATTATCGCGTTCATTCCCCTTAAGTTGCATAAGGAATTAAAGTTTGACGAACATATCAGGGAACTGTCGCATCAGACCATGGGAGTTAGGGCCTGCTTGTTCTACTTGCTAGGGTCCGGGATGGCCGTTCCTCTTAAGTTGTGCCTTTTCCGAGCACTAGTAATCCCATCCTTCTATACGCCTGTACGTTTTGGGGCATGGTCGCAGACTCCAGTCTGCTCCGACCAGTGGCTGCAGAATAAATGTCTTCGGTATGTATGAGGCGTATTCCAAAACTAAGGTTGGGTGAAAAATATTTATGTACATAGACCTGAATGACATTTCACGTCTCCAGCACTGTCTACCGATTCCTGAGGAACCTTCCGCAGTGTTGGTGTGACGTAACAGGCGTTTGCCAGTCGGTAGGAGCAGATCACAATAGCCGCGACAATCGTAGATCCCGCCAGTTGTAAAGTGCGCGGTGTGATTAGATTTTTGCTGGCAAAAGGATCGTCAGCTGCGGACATCCATCGTGAGTTATGCCTAGTGTATGGACCGGACATAATGAGTAATAAACAGGTTCGACGCTGTTGTCGACAATTTCGAAATGGCCGCACAAATGTGCACGATGAACAGTGGAGTGGTAAGCCCAGTATTCGGACCGAGGACATCGTTGAACAAGTGAACCAAAAACTTCGAAGTGATCGGCGTTTGACGATTAGTGGTTCAACTGATGAATTCCCAAATGCTGCTCGAACCTCACTTTACAGGAGTCACTGAACAGCTTGGATATCGCAAACTTTGTGCGAGGTGGGTGCCAAAACAGCTCACCGGTCGGCCAAAGTAGCAACGAATGCATAGTGCATTGGAGCGCTATAGACAAGATGGAAATGGTTTGTTTTCCCACATTGTTACGGGTGACGAGACATGGATAGTGTACACCAACGCAGAATCGAAACAAGTCAATCAGTGGCGCTGTTCCGGTTCACCCAAATCAAAAAGGTGTAAGCAATCGCCGTACACAAATCGCAAAATGATGGTTAACGTGTTTTGAGACGAAAAGAGCGTCCTTTTGATTGATGATTTCATGGACCGTGGGTCAACAATTACAACTGACGTGTACTGTGGAACGCTTACCAAACTCAGATGCGATCCAAAATCGATGCCGCGGAAAACTGTCGTCTGGTATCATCCTCCTGCACGACAATGCATGCCCGCACATCACTGCCAAAACCAAAGAGAAGATTCAAGAGTTTCGTTGGTAACTATTTTACCACCCTCTGTACAGTCCCGAGCTGGCACCAAGCGACTATTTCCTCTTTTTGCATTTGAGACGGTGGCTGGGTGGACAACGATTTCAAACCGACGATGAACTCAAGACGAGCGTTACCAACTTGTTCAAGGCCAAGGAGGCATACTTCTATGCCGAGGGGTTAAAGAACCTGGTGCAGTGTAACAGCAAGTGTATAGATGTGAACGGCAATTATGTGGAAAAGTAAAGTATATATATCATATTACCGTCAATAAAAACCTTGGCTCATGAGCCGTGTTATTATGACCAAACGGCCTTAGTTTTGGAATTCGCCTCGTATATTCTGCTTGCCGCGCTTTCACCGTAAGATCACTTCAGGAAGCCTCATCTCTTTCATACCCGGAGTATGAAATTAGCCGCCGGGAGCAATTCCAACCTCCAGCTCAAGCTGAACTCGTTTACATCCCTACCAAGAGTTAATTGGTATATTCAAAATTAAAAATGTCCTGTTGGAAAAACTTTTAGACCAGCACTTTATACCAGCGGTGCATTACGGCCATTGTACCCTGACCTGCAATAGTTACCTCCCTTCACTCCACCAACCTTATTCTCACTCGCCATCCTGTATCGCCCCATCCAGTCAACAAGTGGTTAAGCCGTAACAAGGGTAGGTACACTTAGTAACGCTTCTTCGGGCTGTTCTCAGCCTGCCAACTGCGATTGGGTTGGAGCTCATTTCTTTAGTTACTGCACGCTTTTCTCAAGTTCGCAATTCCCTCCTCTACCATCTCATCTTTCTCTGACGTAGCTAATTGCGCAAGTCTGTGGTACGGTCAACGTACGAACGGCCCCTCGCAACCGCGGCAGAACACCACAAATTGGTCGCAGAGGCCCTTTCTGTTTCTAGTCTGATCCCTAGGAGATGGGGATGAGGGGAGACACCCGAAAGACGACCAGATCAGTATGAGGAAGGACTCCCTAACGTTTCCACACGACGCCACAGGACGCACTCGGAGGCGAGACCTAACTGCGCAGTCTCGCAATGTTGCCAGGGAAGAAACCTCTACAGGGCGCACAGTCACCATCTAGCCGCAACCTGACGAACTCCGTCGCCTGGTCTTACAACCATGAAACATATGACCAGAAAGGCGATGGGCACAGAAAATGAGGAACAGGAAGGTCGGGGTAGAAGGCCAAAGGAAACCACGAAAAACCTATGCATCAGAGTGGGCGGTCACCAGGGATCGAACCCGGTCGGAAGCCAACAAATGTCAACCATCCCCTCCGCCAATACCATCGTGAGATGTCTGTCATTCTCGCTTGTTTCTTTCTCTAGTATTTGCCTACACTAAGTAGAGGAAGTATAATTTGCAGCCAAAAATTGGATACGGAGGTTTCAGCGGAAGTGCACTTTTGGGATCCCTGGAAACAAATAAAAAACGTTTGTAAAAATGCCTCTGTGTGTGTGTGTCAGTAAACAGCATACACAAAAGCAAAAAGTCCTTTTAATACCAAACTTGCAAGGATTCCAAAGGAAGATTTTCAAGAAAATCCCACACCTAAACCATGATAATTGTTTCAATATTCTTTTCTCTAAACATGGCGTAGCCATTTTGATGAAAATAACACATGCGTAACACATTTGCATGAATAATAAGAGATTATAATCTTTACCAAGATGGAGAGATACTAAACAAAATATATAGATCTTATTAAACCATAGATATTTTTGGCACTAACCATTTCCAAGATATTCTTTTTTATTGTTTTCAATTTTCAAATGATGTATATTTTTTATCAAGGCTAAGTCACCATTCTTTGTTTTTTTTCTTAGGAAAAGAATAAATTTTCGCAAAGCACCGTATTTCAAATCCATTCCACATCGAGCCGGTTTTAAAGATTAAACTATTGCTTCAGCTTACTCTGTTCTTCTTGTACCTACGAAGAAACGTGTAATGGAGTGGGTTTACATTTCAGTAAACATTTACCTCGATTAAGTGGGCAGATGAATAAGCTTTTGTAAGAATAATTTGTAGGTTCACTGTCTCTGCAGTCGAGTGACAGCGCTCTGGCTTCACAACCCAGAGGATCTAGGTTCGATTCCGAGTGGGGCGGGGAATTCCTCTTTAACTAGAAGTCTGAAAGTATGAATGTGAGGATGAATGTGTATGTGTGTTAAATAGAAAAACTCTGATGTGTTACACTCACATGACTTTGTCTACTCTTATACAAACTATTTTTACAAACGCTTATTCTCCATATACTTCATGTTAATTGAGATGTTAATCTTATTGCTAATTTTATTGTAGATGCAAGGGGAATTAGTAGGCTTTAAGCGATAGTCAAATATTTTAAGAGCTGGTTGCTATGTGGAGTATTCCATTCTCTTTGCATTACCAGGATAAAAAAATGAATAACGACTTTGAGAAAAGTACAAGTATTGGAAAATTTAAGGGAATAACAAGCAATATCTCGAAAATGGTTCACTCAACAAAAAAATGTATATGATATAAATTGTGTATTTTAACGCGATCTACATTTTTTGTGTAGTAAAATTTTGTCTATCTCTTATGGTTTACCAGTTATACAAAAGTCGTTCACAATTAGGAAAATTCGAGATATACATTTCATTTGTCATAAAAATATCTTAAGCATATATTTTAATCAAAATCGTTAGAGCCATTTTTGAGAAAATTATATTTTTCGAAAAATGTTCTATGAAAAGGGTAGTCTGAGGTGAGGGGATTTTCTTGAAAACCTTCGTGTCGCATCTCTGGAAGATACTGAACCTACATACCAAGTTTGGTGGTGTTTATCCGACTGTTCGTTTCTGAGTTATGCTGTTCACAGACACACACAGACACACACACGGACATGTTTCCAAAAATGCTTTCTTTTGGATTCAGGGGGTGTCAAAACATATATTTTCGGTGAAATCTCGGTATCGAATTTTTGGGTGGAATACAATACTTCCCCTACTTATACGTAGTAGAGTAAGTAATATTGATACAACATATGTTAAGAAAAACTTATTGTCCAGCGAGCAATAAAACTATCAGTTGTTTCCGAAGTCAAAGCCCCAAATATGACTATAGAAGTTAAAAGGGGCTATATAAATGAAACACAAAAAAAATAATTTTTAGGAGAGCAGAGAGGGAAAGTCATGTGACTGTAGGACATTCTTTCCCGCAAACGGTAGTCTCTATGATGTTCTGCATATAGTCTAGTTACTCTAGTACACTGCGGGGTACCTCCCACGTTACTTGCTCACGAGTGTTAGTAACATATGTAATGAGTACTAAGCTTGTTATGAGTGTTGTTGAAAGTGGTGTCGCGAAGTCATTCTTGACATCGTCGATTGAAATTACCATTCACACGCAATAGTTCTTCTTGCGTAATGTTCATAATTTCTGCATTTATATATTGTCCTTAAAATCGACTATGGTGTGGGGATTGTTGCTATATACTTTATTTTTTACCATTTAGCCATCCTTTTGTACTAAATTTATTGACCAAACATCTCAGAGTGTCTCTAATCGGAATTGGATATTCAAGAAATTGCTGCTGAAATTGTCTACACGCCTGTCTATGTGATTCAGTTTTCGCGTATGTATCGCACATAAAAATACGCTGTTCAAGCGTGAATTTGTTGGCAGGCATTTCCGTGGACTAATACGAGTACGACATTCTTAAGAAAATCACACACAACACACGTATTGTCGAAACACTTCACAACACGAAGACAAAGCAACGACCGAGACAGCTCACAGCTGATAAACGTACCCTTGACACGCCCTGCTCTGCTTCTGCGCAGTAACATAATACCGAGGTCACTGCTGTCTCGGCCGATATGCATATAAGGTGGTTGTGGCCTTGGTATAAAACGAATGAACTGTGTATATATAAAATATATCCAGAAAAAGAGAGCGCGAGAGGGAAACTGGTTTATTTATTTTCGATTTATCTAGGGAAAAAATCTGATGTGTCGCACTCACATGACTTTCTCTACTCTTGAACAAACTATTTTTACAAACGCTTATTCTCCATCTACTTCATTTTAATCCAGATAAACATTTGCAGAAATTGTCTTACTGCTAATTTTCTTGTAAGTGAAATGTGAATATGGTAGGATTTAAGCGATAGTTAAATCTTTTAAAAGCCGGCTGCTATGTGGAACATTCCATTCTGTTTGTATGTGCAGGACATAAAAAAGAGATAACGAATAGCCAATTCCCATTTAAGAAAAAGTATTAAGTATTGGAAAATTCAAACAAATAACAATGAGCATCTCGGAAATGGTTCACTCTACAAAAAAAATGTATGTGACATAAATTGTGTGTTTTAAAGTGATCTACGTTTTTTGTGAAGTAAATTTTTGTCTGTCGCTTACGGTTTACCAGCTATGCACAAGTAATTCAGAATAAAGGGGACTCTTGGGGACATTCCCAGAAAATTCAAGATACATTTCATTTGACATGAAAACATCTTAAAACGTATGATATTTAATCAAAATTATTAGAGACATTTTTGAGAAAAACAAAATTTTTTATAAATATTCCATGTAAAGGATGGTCTGGGTTGAGGCATTTTTTTTGAAAATCTCCGTTTCGCACCTTTGGATGGAATACCAAGTTTGGTGTTGATCCGAATTTTCGTTTTTGAGTTATGTTGTTCATAGGCACACATACACATACACACGGACCTTTCTCTGAAGAGGGAGAGGGAGAAATTGGTTTATTTATTTTCGATATGTCTAGAAAAAAGAGAGGGGGGGAGACAGTGGAATCCTAATGGCATTGGTGTGTTCTACTGTTTGCTGCTGCTACGTCCCTTTACCTATTTCACAACATATATAGTCTTATCATACTCCTCCTAATGCAAAGTCTCTTTTGTGCGGTAGTGTTTTTTACTTTCTCTACTACTACTTTCTCACCGGAAATACATGTTTTGAGACCCCCTGAATCCAAAAAAACATTTTTGGAAACATGTCCGTGTATCTGTCTGTCTGTGAACAGCATAACTCAGAAACGAACAGTCGGATAAACGCCAAACTTGGTATTTAGATTCAGCATCTTCCAGAGATGTGACACGGAGGTTTTCAAGAAAATCCCCCCACCCCAGATTACCCTTTACATGGAACATTTTTCGGAAATATAATTTTCTCAAAAATGGCTAACGATTTTGATTAAAATATCGTATATTTAAGATATTTTCGTGACAAATAACATGTATATCTTGAATTTTCTGGGAATGTCTCCAAAAGTATTCTTCATTATGAACGACTTTTGCATAACTGGTAAACCATAAGAGATAGACAAAATTTTATTGCACAAATAATGTAGATCGCGTTAAAATACACAATTTATGTCATATACATTTTTTTGTTCAGTGAACCATTATCGAGATATTGCTTGTTATTCCCTTAAATTTTCCAATACTTATACTTTTTCTCAAATTCGTTATTCATTTTTTTTTGTCCTGGACATGCAAAGAGAATGGGATGCGCCACATAGCAACTAGCTCTTAAAAGATTTGACTGTCGCTTAAAGCCTGCCATATTGCCCTTGCACCTACAAGAAAATTAGCAATAAGATTAACATATCGATGAACATGAAGCATATAGATAATTAGTGTTTGTAAAAATAGTTTGTACAAGAGTAGAGAAAGTCATGTGAGTGTAACACATCAGATTTTTTTATCTACTTCCCGTTCATGCTGTCATGGCGGAAAGTTGAATTTGCTACATTGAGCCCTGGTAACCTAACCTACTTGCATGGTTTGTCTATTTTACTGCACGTATGTGCATGAACTACATTAAATCCTTTAACGTTTTATATAATTATTATTACAGACATAGGATATAATCATAAAATTTTACCATTTAAATCTTATCTGTGTTTTTACTTTACTTTTTATTTGTTAATATTTACTTACGATTTAATGCATGCAGCAGCTAAGTGTGAGCTGCAAGTTATTAATTCTGCTGACGTCAACCAGGCGTGGATATTCGAGCACCAGATCGCTACTAATGTTTCTGACCTGGCTACTGGAGCCACCATGTGCAACAGCCATTAGTAAATGGTTAATTTTATTTTCGCGTAAGTGGTATGTCTGTTATTCACTATAGTCAGAAAAACAAATATTATGCGACACACACACACGTTAAGTGCTATTGGAGAATCTTGGAAGTAGAAAATAGCAGACGAATTCGTATTTGCAAATTCTTCCTGGTTTTCTAATGATGCACTTATAGCACTTGTATTACAATATACTACGTTTAGAAGGCTTGTAAAAACTGTGAATTCGATCTTTGCAGTTTGAAACGTATTGACTACTATTTAGTAAACACAATACTGTAAGGTTCTTCTTCTTTCGCTAACTCCTTCATGTTGTTAAATGTGGAGTACTGGCCTTGGTCCATTACAACATGTAAACGACAAACTTCAACATAACTGTGCAGCAAACCGCTCTTCGATTGGTCGTTTCAGTTGATGTAAATGTAGTTCTTGAAAATGTCCCATAAACGCGGCTCCTCAGCATGACCCACAAGTAGTCGAGACTTGCCGGGGGAGCGAGGGAAAACGGCAATGTAACAAAACTAGAAATGAGATGGCCAAGATACTCGACAGGAAGCCTTTACATGATTATTGGGTTTGGATGTGCTGTCGCTCCATCTTGCTCAAACCAAGGATTGTTACTATCAGTGCCCCTATCTTGAAATGCGCTTGAAACATCAATCACCAAAGACCCTGATTTATTTTAAGGAGTAAGCTCTAATCTCACAATGTTAATTTAGCTTTTCTTAGCAACTATTCACCTAACAACATGAAACGTTTTTAAAAACGTAATAAACTGTTCTTTTTATGCTAAAATAAATTGTATATTATTTTAGTTTTGTGTTTCACAAAAATGCCGACAACAATTATCAGTTTTTAAGCTTCAAATGTGGAAAACTATTTTTTTATTTTAAATTTAATAATTTCATCACCAATACTTTTATTTCAAATTAAAGAATGTGGTATATTTCAAAATTCAAATTAATCTGAGTCATATTTAATAGTTTCCATAAAATTTCACCGCAAGTTTCACGCAACAGCGAATATTGCGGAACGGCAAATGCTATGAAACGAATTATATACATTTATATATTTAATGAGTTCTCTTTTTACGTTAAAATTTTATGAACAGTTTTTATATAATTAATTTTCTTTTCATTCCAGCATTTTAAGACAAAATAGCTTGTAGTTGTTAAATAGTTGTTTGTTGTTGTTGTTTTTTTTTTTTTTTTTTGTAAAATAGAAAACTGAAGTCAAATAAAATGTAGTTCAACATAAAGAAGAGGAGTTTATTAATTTTCAAAGAAAATGGTTTCTATCCAGATAGGCAGTACCTACTGCCTTTAACAAGTTGTTTGTTATTAACAATAAAGATTACTATATTGAAATAAAAGCATATCTCACTGCAAAGGCTACACCCTCATGCCATTTATGTAAACATAAATTATACCATATAGACTGCTCATAATGCGTGCATATTTTATTCCCCACTATTACATATATGCATTGTTATATAGACTGCAACTGTTTTAATTTTATACGTCTATTTATATGTGTGGGTATGTATATGTCATTAATTAGAAATTAGCTACACAGTCAATATCCATTAGGTGTGCCATGAGAGCTATTGCTTTACTCGAACCTTACCGTCCATTGAGTGACAATTTAAATGAAAAATAAAAATCGGATGCATTACATTCACATGACTTTCTCTACCATCTATCGTTTATTAGTGCGTATACAAATCATTCTTACGAAAACTAATTTTTCTATTTCGCTTTAATTGAGATACACCTTTACAGAAATAGCTAAATTACACATTTCGTCATAGATACAAGGGGAACAGCGACAGTTAAGTGTTTACGAACCGGACGCTATACTATAGCACATTATACTGGCCTTAAAATTTCATACTCCTTCCACGCAATCGCGAAAAACAACTGAATATCAACAGGACTTTAGAAGAACGAGAAACTATTCAACAATGCGAATCATTAATACGGATATCTTGGAAATGGCTGATGCCACAAAAAGTTTTTTTTAAATAAATTGTGCATTTTAAAGGGATCTACATTTTTGTGTACTACGTTCTTGTCTATCGTTTAAGTTTACCTGTTATGCAAGATTATGTAAATTTCCTTCCAAATGAAGAGTTCTTCATAGGCTATTCCCAGAAAATTCAAGATATACATTGAGACATGCAAATATCTTTAATGGATCGTATTTTAATCAAAATCATTAAAGGTCATTTTTTGATAAAATAAAAAAAATGGAAATTGTTCCATGTAAAGGGTAGTTTGGATTGGGAGATTTTCTTGAAGATCTTCGTGTCGCATCTTTGAAAAATACTGAACTTAAATAGAAAGTTTAGTATTTATCTGACATTTAGTTTTAGAATTATGCTGTTCACTGATTCACACACACGGTAAGTTTTCTAAAACTGTTTTCTTCTTATTCAGGGGCATCAAAACATGTATTTCCAGCGAAATCTCAGTGTTGAATTTTTGGGTGCAATGCAATACCTTTTCTCTACCTACCATGTACGTGGTAGAGAAACTAAAAGGTATAGTATTTGAATATTTAACTCAATAACAAGGAACGCCTTGGAAATGGTTAACGATACAAAAAGTTTGCATTAATTGTATGCTTTAACAGCATCCACGTTTTGTGTGTGTAGTTCAGATTTTGTCTATCTCTTATAGTTTACCAGCTTCATTGAGAATGAAGAGGACTTCACAGGCTATTCCCAGAAATCTCAAAATATACATTCTGTCATGTACGAGGGGCGTCCAATAAGTAATTTTCCATATTTTATAAAAAACATTACACACAATCGATCATGTTTAATTAATTTTATTTATATTGTACAATCCTTCTGTTACTTTTCTACATAGTCAACATGTTTTCCAAGCATTTTTGGAAACGTTACACAAGTTTTTCCAAGCCAGTGTTGTGCCAGGTCGAGTCCTGTACTCGCAACCAGCTATTCACTGATTTGGCTTCGTCGTCAGTATTAAAAGTGCCCAACTTTGAGTTGGAGGAACATGTGAAAATCACTTGGGGCAAGCTCCAGTGAATACGGAGGATACGAGAAAACTTCCAATTTGAATCTTTACCTACGCGGAACTCAGAAGATTCAACTGGGAAGTTTTCTCGCATCCTCCATATTTACCAGATCTTTACCCAAGTGATTTTCACATGTTCCCCTGACTCAAAGGTCATCATGGAGGTAAGCATTTTAACACCGTGACGAAGCTGAATCAGAAGTGAACCAGAATTCGGGTCCTGTGCTCGTAACCAGCTGTTCACTTCTGATGATCTTCGTCACGATGTTAAAGTGCTTACCTCCATGATGACCTTTGAGTCAGGGGAACTTATGAAAATCGCTTGGGAAAAGATCTGGTGAATATGGAGGATGCGAGGAAACTTCCCAGTTGAATCTTCTGAGCTCCGCCTGGGTCAGAGGTTTCCTTGTATCCTCCGTATTCAACGGAGCTTGCCCCAAGTGATTTTCACATGTTCCTCCAACTCAAAGGTAAGCACTTTTAACACCGATGATGAAGTCAAATCAGTGAACAGCTGGTTGCGAGCACAGGACCCGACCTGATACAACACTGGCTTGGAAAAACTTGTCACGTCCCCAAAAATGCTTGGAAAAACATATTGACCATGCAGAAAAGTAATGGATTGTACAATATAAATAAAATTAATTCAACATGATCAATTGTCTATAATGTTTTTTATAAGATAGGGAAACTTACTTATTGAACAACCCTCGTAATATCGTAAATATGTGGTATTGGAAGAAACTAAACCTACCAAATGTGACATTTGATCAACTTTTTTTTGAGTTATGCAGTTCATAAGCAGACAGATACGCCGCACATGGACCGTTTTCTAAAATATGCTTTTTTGGGGTTCAGCGAGCCTCAAAATATGTACTGGCGTTGAAATCTGGGTAACGAAATCACTTACTAACAATAGGATGTTTCAACCATTCATTTACATTCATTAAACTGGCGTCCCGAGGTGATTGTTGCCATTGCAACCTCCGTCGAAGTGCGTGAGTTGTAAAAGGAACTGTGAACTGCAGTGAGAGTGTTGAGTTCATCTTTGAGGTGAAGGGCTCCTAAGAGCCGTTTTCTCCATGTCATAACTGACTTACTTTACATCCCTTACATCCACATCAAGGAAAAGTAAAACTGCGTGAAGGTTAGGCAAATATTAGGAGAAGAAACAGTGTTCCAAGTCTCACAGTAACAACAGCATTCAGTTTGTATAGTTCTCTGTTTTTAGATTTTGCTATCCGGAAAAGTCTTGTTTTGCTGATGGAATTTTTAACTCGCTAAAGTATTTAACAGAGACTAGATAGTATTGTGTTAGTACACAATGGGATTTTAAATATTTATACTGCAATCTTGCGTCCACATTTGGGAAACATAACAGTTAGCAGAAGAGGCTGGATGTCTCAAGTGTTCCACACGAGTGTAACTGGGTTGTACCTGCGCCGCCGGGTGGAATCATCAGGTGCAAGCGTCGTTTCGAATCATCTCGCAGTGAGGTAATAATGTTCTTTCCCTAAGTGAACTGTGGTGTGTCAACATTAATATGCATAGAGTAGAAACTTGCCGCCGGCTTGGTGTTATAAGGGCACAAGGGCCCTAAACGTGCGCTACGTTCAATTAAATGACTTTCGCTCCTCTCTCCCGTAGCCTTCAACCCCTAAGCACTTTTGAAATAAACGTTGTTAACAAGGGAGTGACAGTAACCTGCATTGCTTTTCAAAAATGTTTGCAGGGCGAAAGAGAAAGTGGTAAAAGAGAATTTGACAACTTTGGAGAAGATTGTTACGGCTTAGGACACTCCAAATTAATTTCAAATGTACAATGAACAAAGCACTCTGACATTTAACAGTGAGAATAAGATTCTGATGTGTTGCATTCATATTGCTTTCTCCACTCCTCCTTCTATAACTACTCTTATCTGTGAAAGCTTATCCTTCTATCTATTCCTTGATATTCCAGAATATAATGACAACTGTCATGTAATCCATTACATTTAGTACATCTTTCCCCCCTTCTTCTCCCTGTTAGATCATTTAAATTCATTACACCTGTCCTCGCCCAAGCACACCTTCATTCTGTCCTCTTTGCTCATACTTCGATGTATCTTTCCTTTTCCCATTCCGTTTCAAAATATTTATGATCTCTTAATTACCTTTTTTCCTTGAAACTACTTATAATTTCTTGCTTTTTCTATATCCTCCACTCTTGTTCTAATTTCTTTCCAGAAACCCTTACTTTTCTTATTTCTTTCTGCCCATATTTCCCCCATTCCCATTTCTTCCAATGTTGACTGTATCTTGTGCACCCAAGTTTCTTTTTTTCCCCATGTTATCCTGTACAACCAAGCATTGCTTTAGTATCTCATTTTCCTCATGTAGCTTTATTCTGAACCAGTATTTGATTGCCCTTTATACCATTTTTAGCTCCCACTCTCCCTAGTTCTGCTTGTGCTACTCCATTTGGCGAACTTCTTGGCAATCCCAGGGTTATTTTGCAAAAATTCCTATATATAGCATCTACATTTTCCCATCCTTTTTTCAGCCCCCATATCTCTGCTGCGTATAACACCCTTGCTTCCACCACCGAGCTATGTTCCTTTCCAGCCACGCAATTACAGTTCTGGTATTTTGTTCACACATGCTCTGATTACCTGTATTGTTTGTTTCCCCTTTGCTAGTACCTGTTTCTTCTGTTCAACCTAATCCCCTGCACCATTGAGCCTTATTCCTAGATAGTCAATTGTCCTCATTACTTCCAGTTCCGTTCCCTCCCAATACCAATTTTCGTCTTCTTTAATTTATATCCTTAAAGATTATGATTTTCTATTTATTTTGGTTTATTCTCAACCACCAATCTTTACAGTATTTGCCAAATGCTTCAATACTTTAACTTAACCCCACAACTGCCACTAGATCATCTGCAAACAATAAACTCTCTTGAGTTTGACTAATGTTTGCACCCCGTATAAATCTTTAAAGCAATTGCACCATATTTCCGCCGGTATGTTCTTCCCCCACTTTTGTTCTTATATATCCTCCACCATCCTCCATATCGTCTTCGTATCATGATCTTTTGCTGCTTCATTCATTTTACGACTTAATGTTTCCCCCATTTTCTTATTCGTCTCCATTAGACATTTATACCCCAGTTCTCTGTTTGTTCTCCTGCTTGCGCCCATTTCTTTGGTTCTCTTTTCGCGTTTTTCTTTGTCTCGTAACATTCGTGACCATAACATCATTCTCCATTTTGTGAATAAGTATTATTCTCCTTCATTTTCCACCCTGCCCTTTTAATTACCTGTTCCATTCTCAACATTTCTCCCTCTATTCACCCTTTTGTATTAACCTTTGTAGATATGCTAACCCTATTATTTCCATCCCCTTCTCTAGCTCCCTGCAAAATATTTCCTTATCTTTATCCCTCAATCTGTATGCTCTGAATTCTTTACTGTTTTTATCTTATTCTCTTCCTTTAATCTCGCTTTTAATGGGAAGTGACAACCACTGTTTATGGCTTCAAAATCTGCATATTATGCATATAACCAGGAGGAAGGGATGAGGTGAAGTAACCACGGGAGGCCACAGTCTTAGACAAACATGCGTCTCGCCCGGAAGTCCCTAACATGTCCAAGAGAGAGCGATGAACGACCCATCAACCAAGCAGCCTTCTGGTGTCCACAGGAAGTACTTTCGATTGAGCATACTTCCACACCATCTGTCGGGCACCACCATACACCATGAAACTCAGAAGCACACCTAAAAGATGAGAAGAAACGGAATGAAAAGGAAACGATAGAAAGGAAATCGTGGTAGAGACGAAATCACTCCAGCATACGCCTGCCGACCCGGGGAAACCACGAAAAAACGTGGCTTAGAGTGCAGTCGGTGGGAATCGAACCCGGACCTCCCGAATTCAAGTCGCATTCGTTACCGCAGTGCCATCTCCCTCGGTAGGTAAAGCTATAGTCAGATTTTTAAAACGCCGATCGCTATATAATGACAAATTCCGTGCACTTTCCATAATGAGAAAAAGTAAATAGTGACTCATCTTTTGAAAACACATCTGTGTTACATTCACATAACTTTTACTACCTTCTACTCGTTTATCAGTGAGCATACAAACTATTGTTACGAAACCTTATTTTTCTACCACATTTTATTGCTCTATTTACCTATACCCTGCCTTGTGATGCAATAGTTATATCGGCGGTGTTTTATGTTTGGAGGATATTGGTTGTCGCAATGGTGTTAACTCGTATACAATTGTCGTTGGATTTCTCATTTTTCTTTTATACATCACACACACACACACACACACACATACATTCACACTCTCATTCATACTTCCAGACTCTGGGAAGGATACGGAATAATCTTAGAGAAAACATTACCACCCCACCCGGGAATCAAGTCCAGGACCCTTAGCATAGTAGGCAGGTACTCTACCGAGTGAGCCTCGAGGCGAGTCCATTTTCTACTTTTCTTACTTCATTTCAATTCAAATAAATAATTTGCAGAAATAGCTCCGCAACACATTTCATTATAGATACAAAGGGAACAGGGATAATCAAATGTTCAAGAACTGGACGGTATACGTTGGCCTTAAAATTCCATACTGTTTCCATGCAGTCGCGAGAAACAACTAAATATCGACAGGACCGAGAATGACAAAGTGCTCAACAATTCGAACCATTAATAACGGATATCTCGGAAATGGCTTATGACATAAAAAGCTGAGAGAGATGGTTCCGTAGTAACGTGTGAAGCTCACATTCGGGAGGTCCCGGGTTCAATTCCTGGTGACGATGAATTTTTCGTGGTTTTCCGAGGTTGACATGGCGAATGTCACAATGGTGTATTCTACCAGGGATTTACTCTCTTCCCCATTTTCTCTCATTTCATTTCCCTTTCATGTTTCAGGTTGACTCTGGAGCTGTGGTTCGGCCGGTATCGGACAGATGGCGTAGAGGCTTGTGATTTGGGACTTCTTCTTGGCCCTGCTAGAGGGAGCCTGTCGAGCCTCCACTGCTGGGTCGTGTGCCTCCGGTCCTACTAGAGGGACGTCTCCTCCCTTGGTCGTGTAGTCAAGCCTAGAACTGTTAGGGAACTCTGCGTGTCTCTATGGACTTCCACCGGCCTCGCTCTGTAATCCATATGTCTCCTGTTCCTTCACCTCATCTATTTCTCGCGGGGATGCACGCGCAAAACATTCATAGGGGCCTAGGTGTTAGGTGTCCCCTCCGTTAATTAGGCCTATCCTATGCCACAAGAATTATTTGAAATAAATTGTGTGTTTTAAAGATATCTGTATTTTGTACGTAGTACGTTTTCGTCTATCGCTCAACGTTTATAAGTTATACAAGATTAGACAAAATGCCTTCCGAATGAAGAGGACTTCATAGTCTATTACCACAAAATTCAAGGTATACATTTTATTTGTCATGTAAATATCTTTAATATACGGTATTTTAATCAAAATACATAGAATCATTTTTGAGGATATAAAGAATTTCAAACAAAGTTTCAAGTAAAGGTTAGTTTGGGGTTGGGAGATTTTCTTGAAAACCTTTGTATCGCATCTTTCAAAGATACTGCACTTAAAATGAAATACCTAGTTTAGACTTTTCGTTTTTGTTATGAGGTTCAGATGCGCGCGCACGAACACACACATGAACCTTTTTCTAAAACTACTTTTTTATGTGGGCCTCAGTACATTTGGTGAAATCTCGTTATAGAGTTTTTGGTTGGAATGCGAAATCTTCTCTCCCTATATGTATATGGTAGAGAAAGTAAAATATATAAATATTTGAAAACAATAATATCTCGGAAATCATCACAGCCATAAAAATTTTATTTGACATAAATTGTGTACTTTGACGAGATATTCACTTTTTATACAGTAAATTTTCGCGTCCCCGGAAGTAGTTGAACTTAAATACCAGATTTATTGTTTAACCAACTTTTCGTTTTTGAGTTAGGCGTTTCACACATTGACACACTTATACAGATTCACACACATTTACCTTTTTCTATAAAAAAAAGTCTTTTTCGATTAGGCAAACTCAAAATTTTTACTTTAAGTGAAATCTCGATATTTAATTTTTGTGTGGAATGTACTATAAATAGGCAGTAAGGAAAGTAAATATCATGAAAACCAGAACTATTTGGGAGACACCAACTACCCAGATGAGGAACGAGCACATCCAGATGAATACATTTTTGAGGACCAAAGAAAATAAATGAATATACTAACTGCGTAGAGCTCTTATGGTTCTCCAAATTATTGCAAATTTTGTGGATTTTAAAACGATTAAATTTGAAAATTTCAATTTTAAGAGTTGGTGCGAGAAGTTATTAAAGTGTGCGCTATAATAAATTCAAAAGTTAAAAAAAAATCATGGTGCTTGGTACTATAACAGTACTTTTAAATAAAACCAGCACAATTAATCAAATAGACACTTATTTGCCAGATGTTTTTGTATTAGTATATTTCTAAAAATTGTTACAATTTTCAAATCACTCGTAATACAGTGCAAAGAACCTGGAATTGAACTGTGATACTGATAAAATGGATTTAGATTTCCCCGTAGTATATTTAATTTACTAAAACCTACCAAGCTGACAGGGTATAAAAGGTAGGTACTAGACAGACCTGCCGTAAGATATTATTGAAGTGAAGCTTCTTTAGGCGCGGTAGGGCAAATTGGCCTGGATCAGACGAAAATTGAAACACATGAGTTGGCCTGATCGAGAGACTCCAACCGACAGTTGAGAAGAAAGAGAGGAAGAACTCTCCCTCGCATACGTGCTACTCTATGCGCATGCGCCGCATGTACTGTGTAATACGTAGCGTAGGAACCAGTAGACGCTTGCGTACGAGGGACACTTTATATTTTGAGTTTAATAATTAAAACAAAGGAATTTCTGATTGAAAACTGCTTTATTGTTTTTCGAATATTCTCCTTTATGATCAAAACAATTTTGCATCCGTTTGAACATTTGTCAAAGCATTTATTCCAGTCTTCTTGAGACACTTCCAAAACATGGTTTTTGAAGGCATCAACGGCTTTTTCTGCCAACGAAAATCGTCCACGTAATTTATTCTTGATGTTAGGGAACAAAAAGAAGTCATTGGGTGCCAAATCAGGACTGTGTGGCGGATGATTCATCAATTCGATTTTTTGAGCCTTCAAATACTCTGTTGTTAGACGAGATGTGTGTACGCTCGCATTGTCTTGATGAAGAAGGATCCTACGGTTCTTGTTGGTTTTCCTTACTTCACCGAAGACTTCCGGCAAACAAATGGTTGTGTACCATTCGGCATTGACCGTTTTACGTTCCTCTAAAGGCACTGTTGCCACATGGCCAGTTTTGCTGAAAAAGCAGGCGACCATTTGCTTCGAGTGGGAAAAACTTTTGTTGGATTTGTTTCATCTTGAAACACCCATACAGTCGACTGCTGTTTACGTTCCGGCTCATACTCATAGATCCATGATTCGTTACCTGTCACAATCTTATATACGTCTTTGAGGCATCGCCATTGTATTTCTTGAGCATTTTTGTACATCAATCGACACGAGCATCTTTTTGAGATTGCGTCAAATTATGTGGGATCCAACGAGAGCAAGCCTTTTTCACGGCTAAATAATCATGCAATATTTTATATATGCTGCTGGAATTAATGTTAGGGTTGCCTGAATCTCACAATATGTCGCATGAGGATCTTTGATTATTAGTTTTTGCACAGCATCAGTGTTTTCTGGCACAACTGATTTTGGACGACCTTCACGAACTTCATCATTGAGCGAACGGCGGCCACGATTAAATTTGTTATACCAGCGTTTCACAGTGGCAAAGGATGGAGCTTCGTCGCCAAATGTGGAAGCTAGTTGATCGATGCACTCGTCTTAATAATCCACGTCGAAAGTCGTAATAAATCATTGCACGAACATTTTCACGAGTTAATTCCATGTGTTCGTTGACACACAATTTTCAAGTTAGTGTAAAGAAAACTAATGACGCTCTATTGACAAAATGTTTGAAATAGATTATGATAAAAGATGTCAAACTTTCCATTGGAAACGTCAGATGGCACCTACAACATTCAGGGTTGCCAAGGCTCAAAATATAAATAATGCCCCTCGTATTAAACTGTACATTAACTGAACACATTGTAATATTATTACTGTATTAGCGAGCTTCCTGTTTTAAATAAAGTAAATTTTTTAAACTGATCGTATATTGGTGTCTTTTAGACTATTATTCCGACCCGTATAACACTCTTTCCACAGTTATATTTCTTCCAATAAAAGATCTGAACAAAATACCAATGATTATGAGTGGTGATTTCAACATCAGCTTCAGCTCAAACGAAGCTAAACCATTGATTAGAATTTTGGATTAAAAATTCAAGTTAAAATGAACACTAACAAAACTCAGTCTACAACTAGATCAGACACTAATATCGACGCAGTATTCTCTCGTTATTTAGAACATTTACAGTCTAAACTATTTGTGTCATGTTTCAGCTATCATAAATCCATAATTTCTTTCTCAGAGTATGAATTAATGGAAATTTATGAATAACAGAAGTATTTCATTTACTTAAGAGAAATTTTATTCAATCAAATTCCACATAATAATTTCCTAATCCTAAAATAATAAAGAACCTAAGAAGTTTCATTTCACACACATGTCCAGAAACTGTAAGAGCTTCCAAAACGTTTAGGGGGACAACTGTAAATAAACTGCAGACTCCGCGACAAGCTGTAGTGGTCACATTCGTTAGTTTAAAGTTACTTACCAATGATACTGCCTCGGCTGTTACTAATGTTACAGCCAACGGTGGTGTTTACGTTATTATTGTGTTTAGCAGTTTCATCTCTACAGAATTTATTTGTGTGGTTGTGTCAAGTGGGAATGAGCAATGACGGCCTTTTACACAAATACACAGTACACCGAGATGTTTCTCATCTACGGAGAAGTTCAAGGAATGCAAGAGAGGTTTGCCGGCTGGCTCTATCAACAACGCTACCCCAACAGGCGTCACCCAATCTACACCATGTTTCAAAGATTGGAGAAGGTTTAAGCTAAACATGCAGCTTACTCTCAACAAACATCCCTGTGAACTCCGCGGACATGTCGTGCACAGGAGTTTGATCTTCAGTAGGTGATTACAATGTTATAGGTTTACTTGAGTACTTCAGCTTTCTTTTTTACTTCCTTCATATCTTTGTTATCCGTACTGCTTACCTCCTCCCCCATATTTCAGGGATCCTAGCGTGTTAACCAAGCGTGTGTTTATTAACAAATCGTGATCGCATAGTACACATTTACAGATTACCGAGTCTTGTAAAGCGTATTTATTCTTTGTGTAGTGTCGAACATGTATGAATTGGAGTTTGTTGAAAAAAAACGTCAGAAATGTGCAGATAGTGCACATGAATGAGTACGACCAGGGAATGGAGGGGATAGCTCGTACCTTGATCTGACACAGATCTTTTGAGCTTACCACCCCCAAGAGGAGCGCACGAGGTGAAGCAACCGCAGGAGGCTATAGGCCTCAGTTAGGTCCGCCAGCATATGCAGATGTGCAGATGTCCCTAACCATTCCGGGCTTGATGACCTGGTCACATCGCAGAGATTCTCAAGAAGGCGACCGAAAATTCGGCACAGCTGAGGCGGCTCAGAGAAGGCCTAGAAGAACGCTCCAACAGGCAAGCTTCTACACCATCTGTCCAACGCCGACCGACACTGCACAGCCCCTAAGCATACTTGAAACATGAAAGAGGAAGTAAAATGATAGGAAATGAGATAAAGAAAATTCGTAGTAAAGGATAAACCATTACAACATTCGCCTTGCCCACCAAGTAAGCCATAAAAACCATGGTCAGAGCGGCCGGCTCAGAATCGAACCCCAGACCACTTGAATACGAACCATGTTACCGCGGGCCAAACAAGTGAGATGGCTCCGCGGTAACGTGTGAGGCTCGCATTCGGAAGGTCCCAGGTTCGATTCTCAGTGGCACCAAATCTGACCATGGGTTTTCCATGGTTTTCCCTGGATGGCACAAGGCGAATGCTGGATTTCTTCTCATTTCCCTTGTATGTTTCAGGTTGAATCCGCGGCTGTGGTTCGGTGATGTCGGGCAGATGGCGCAAAGGCTTGCCATTTGAACTTCTTCTCAGCCTCCTGTGGCCGGGTGGTCAAGCTTGGAACTGTTAGGGAACTCTGCGCATCTCTATGGACTTGCGCCGGCCTCGCTCTGCAACCCATACGTCTCCTGCAGTTCCTTCACCTCATCCATTCCTTTCCGTGGCGTCCGCACAAAAGATCAATTGGATTCGTGGTGCAAGGTGTCCCCTGTGTTACCTAATTCTCTTCTATCCCTACCGCGTACCATCTTGCTTGTCCATAATACACAGATGGCCTTCACTTTAAGTCCCTTGACTCGCTAGTATTTATCTGGAGAGAGGTACACAGTACCATAGGTGCAGACTTAGGAAAGGGAGGCAATTCTGTTTTCCTCTCCTGTTTTGTATCCATTTTGCGCTACTATAGATTTAAGTTTACATATCCACTGAGATATGTCACGTCCTAAAAAAAAAACAACACCACAATAAGAGTGCAAAATCAGAAGATGTATTATATTTCAACTGTTGGGAGCCGAACTTGAAGTTCGTTGCAACCGCTTTCCGGTAGCCTTTGCCCCAAATGTACTTTCCGGTGGCTTTTGCCCCCCAAAAAATGTTTTAAAATATTAACTTTGTAATTTGACTGTTTCTTTAAATACTATATTTATGTTTGCCACAGCTGCGTCATTATTATTGTTGGAGACACGTTTCTCTTTGCAGGGTTGTGGTGCGACTGAAGAATGTAGGCTTATACAGATTATAATTTTACTTCACTCCTTTTATTAATGCTTGACACGATTTAAATAAAACTTCACTGATATAGAGAGAGAGCTGTGAGATTTTTTTATTAATTACTTGCACTTTTTAACACGTAAAACTATTTTTGTCTCACACGAATACGTATTAAATTTCTCGAGGACGTGTCTCGCGTCCGGTTAGGAACACTGTCTGCAAGCAACGCGTCCAGTTATGAGCACTGTCTACAAGCAACTGACTTGATTTGTACCGCCTAAATTTGTAAATTTCTGTATTTCAAGTCTCTGATTGGCTATTCCTAATCCAATAGAATACTTTTATTTAACTTAAGCTTTTTTGTGGTTGTTGATTGACTATTTTAAAAACTGTCTCAAAATTTACATTATTGTTACTCCAATAATGACCAGTAGCATTATTAAACATTCTTACTCATTACTGCCTCAAAGTTACCTCATTGTTACCTCATTGTTAGCAACTTTTAACCTACTATTCTCACAGCTCCTACATTATTAAATTACGTAATACATTTAATAACAGTATTACATGTATACAATAATATAAACATATACAATGAGTGTAATATACACTTTTTATATATTGTTTCATACACATATTGCTTTTAGGCGGGCTGTTATTGAATTTGCATATTATATAATTTGACTAAAATCATTTAAGTGTTAAAAATACTGCCTCAAAGCAGAAGATCAAGTAAGTAAATCCAACATTCCACTTATCACTTCTAAGTAGCTTCCGTATACCTAAACCATGTGATTTTTCTTTGTAAATATATGATAGGTTGTTTTCCTCCATGTTTGCTTTGAACAGTGTTCTCTGAATGACATTTACTTATATAAATGACATGTTTTTTCAGGGACGATTGAAGATAGATAAATTAAAATTGTATACGATAAAAACAACACTTCAATGGTCTTATGTATCTACATTGGTATAAATAATTTGGTTAATTATGCTTTAAAATTAATTGCTGATAAATTTTAATGAAAAGGTTTGTATAACAAGTAAAAGATCGCGCATTCCTTGATAAACTACGTTAGTGCATAATAGCAGATCCCCGAAATAGGACGGAATGTATCTACAACTGTAAAAATCTGAATACAACATTCTAAATAGTTTCTGAGATAACAAGTGATAAAGTTTAACATTGACGGAATAGGGAATAATCTCTACTTTATTTGTCAGAAGTTTGGTATTTACAATTTCCTTAGGATTAGGAATACTTGACGGAGAGGGCACCTAGCACCTCAACCACACAGGGATCTTTTGTGCGTACACCCCCGGGAGGAACAAATGAGATTAAATATTTTAAAACCGATATATTTCTGTGTAATCTAAATATAAAATACATTCCTGAGCAAACTGAATGCAAAATTTAATGAAATTGTGTCATTTTACTCTGAAAAATTAGTAAAGTAGTCATATTTATGTAACCTCTAGCATTCTGCTATACAGAGATCAGCATCAATACATCTGTTACACAAAACATGATACAGATTCTTCATTCACAATGAAAGTGTTGATTATTGCAAAATGTAAAGTATTGAAAGTGCATAGAAGTGAAATTAAAGATTATTTATATGGTAAAAGTTTTATACATATACATACCAAATACATAAACATCAGCCAACATCCTCATTACAGGCTAAAAGCCCACATGAAAGGCTCCTGCTAAAACAAGACTCTGCCGAAAAATTTCAAATTCGGAAAGAAAGAAAAAACGAGAAAGCACCTATTTTTCTTTGGACTGGAGATGATGAAATATATCGGTTGCATTCAAGTTAAAACTTGTATAAAATAAATTTAAGCTCAAGGAAGCCTAGCTTGACAGTTTAAAATTTGAAGCCGAAATTATGAAGTCAATAATTATCATAATATTCTGAGATGGATAGCGATATAAAGTAAGTAATAATATATTTAAAATCAGTGTATGTATAAAAAGGAGAAGCATTGTGAAAATTGCTGACTGTTAAAAGCGACAGAAAGACCAGATAGACACAGTTTTGTTAATTAGGGACCAGCCTCAGGTAGAAAGGGTAAATACCATTGAAGCAAGTTTTTCCTGGTAACTAGCCGCGTACAGCTGCACTTAGCCTGGTGAAGGCCACTCTAAGCATCATGACGCTAAGTTTGAGGGGAGAGAGGGGAAGTTTAGGCATTGGGTTTCCTTGTGCAGCGTGGATAGGTCAGTCTTCCTGAGTGCCTGGTGAGTGCAGGACGACTTTCTCGTCATATAGAGAAGAATAGTAGCGAACATGCTAGAGGGTAGAACGTTAGCTGTAGTTAATATTCTTCGGTCTTGGTAAAGACAAACTATCATCGTATGCATTTAATAGTGATCGGCAAACCTAAAGTATTATTTTAAATAGTGAATAAAAGTGTTCCAAGACAGCGTTTGTGTGTTTCTCTGTACACACCCACGCATACGCTGAGGTTAAGATCTCATGCTGGAGCCGCCTTGGCAAAAGAAGAACCAACTCGGAGGAGACAAGCAGCAACCGTGAGGCAAAGATATTGCTTCATTGTTGGAGGACGGAGCGTGGCTGCGTCATATTGCGCCTAAACTTGGGGCAAAAAGAATTACCTGCGTCAAATTTGTGTTGTATTTTTTTCTTCCTTTCTTTTTTTTTTCTTTTGTTATTTCAGTACCAACTTTCAAGTATTGTAGCAGAAGAAAAACATTTATATTAAAAAACAAGAATGAATAAATCAACAAACAAAACTGTTCCAAAAAGCATGTTTAAAAATACTCCCATGTCTTTGTGAGTGCTACTGATAAATTAGCTACAAATATTCCTGTAGCAGAATCAGGTCTGCTATTACCTGTAGAATTGAAACAAATGAGATACTTGTTCGTCTTGTATGCCATTCCATTCTTCCTTTATCAAACTTTGAAAATTTTAAACAGTTATCTTAGGGAAAATCATTTTAACATGTTAATATTGTAATGGTGTCCAAACCTTTCTACTACAGTGAAGCTTTATCTTAATTAGAAGAAAATAATGAAGAAAGGCCCTAAGAATTATAGTAAAACTTGCTTTTAAGAGAGCAATAAATTGCAAATAAAAAATATATATTATAATGATTAATTCCCTCTCGTAAAATAATAATATAAAACTTAATTATTAATAAACTTCATGAAGAATTTAAACCTGCAGAACCCGTCGAGGCAGACGACACAGAGCGCAGCGTTCCTTAAGGGTTACAAGCTTGACTACCCGGCCGGAGAGCGCTCAGCGGTGACCCTCCCAAACCACTGGAGGGTGGTCCACAGGCTCCCCTCCAGCCGTGACCGGGAACAGCTCGACCCAGCTGCGGAGGCTCAAACAGCGCCATCTGACGGGCCCGAGAAGAGGTTCCAACGCGTAAGCCTCCGCGCCATCTGTCCGCAGCCGACTGTTACACAGTCCTGAAGTCAACCTGTAACGTGGAATGAGAGGAAATGAGGGAGAAAGAAATTGGGGGATGTAATGATCTTCCCCAGCATTCGTCTAGTGCCCTGGGGAAAACCCGATAAAACCCATGGGTCAGGAATTCGCCCGCGGCAATCGAAACCATGACGTCCAGAATGCAGACCACAGACGTTGCCGTCTGGGCAATCCCGCTCGGTTATAATTTCTTTACGTTTGAAATACAAGTGTTAAAGCTCTAAATGCGAGACTTAATTTCCAAAACAATTGCCTTATTACAACATCTGTGCTACTTACCTATATCACGTTGAAGTATTGCATCCCATTCAGATTTTCCTGTAAACACATGTTTTGAAGTTCCCTGAATCCAAAAATGCCAGCTTTAGAAAAGATCCAATTTGTGTCTTGTCTGTGAACAGTATAACTTAAAAACGAAAAATAGGTAAAATAACGAACTTGGTATGTAATTTGAGGCAGTGTTTTTAACACTTAAATGATTTCAGTCTAATTATATAATATATAAATTAAATAACAGCCCGCCTTAAAGCAATATGTGTATGTAACAATATATAAAAAGTCATTGACAGTCATTGTATATGTTTATATTACTGTATACATGTTCAATAATGTTATGTGAATGAATTACATAATTTAATAATGTAGGAGCTGTAGAGAATAATAGGTTAAAAGTTGCTAACAATGAGGTAACAATGTGATAGCCTTGAGGCAATAATGAATTAGAAGGTTTAATAATGCTACTAGTCATTCTGGGAGCAACAACAATGTAATTTTTGTGCAAGTTCATAAAATAGCCAATCAACAACCAGAAAAAGCTTTAGTTAAATGAAGGTATTCTATTGGACTAGGATTAACCAATCAGAAATTGAAATAAAGCAAAATTTTCAAATTCAGAGTTCAGTTGTTTGTAGACAGCGCTCCTAACCGGACCGTTGCTTGTAGACAGTGTTCCTAAGCGGACGCGAGATGCGTCCTCGAGGAATTTAATACGTATTCAGTGTGAGAAAAAAATAGTTTAACGTGTTAAAAAGTGCAACTAATTAACAAAAGAATCTCACAGCTCTCTCTCTCCCTATATCAGTGAAGTGTTATTTAAATCGTATCAAGCATTAATAAAAGGAGTGAAGTAAAATTATAATCTGTGTAAGCCTACATTCTTAGCCGCACTACTCCCTGTAAAGAAAGCCATGTCTCTAACAATAATACTGAAGCAGGCAAGGCAAACATACATATATAATATTTAAAGGAACAGTCAAATTACAAACTTAATATTTTTTAAACTTGGGGCAAAGGCCACCGGAAAGTACAGTTGGGGCGAAGGCTACCGGAAACTTTTCACCATATGTGCGGTTGCTACTACTTCAAGTTTGGCTCCCCAACAGTAGAAATATAATAAATCTTCTTCAAACTTGGTTTCCATACGTAGAAGCAACAAACCTTCAAATTTCATTTTCCAAGTATGCGATACGAATATTTTCAAGAAAATCTCTCCACACTGCTCTTTACATGGAAAATTGTTAGTTATTTTTAATTACAAAAATGGCTCTAACGACTTGACTAGAATACCACGTAAGACCTTGAATTTCCTGCGAATAACCTGTGAAGTCCTCTTCATTCAGAATGACTTTTGTATAACTGATAAACCGTAAGCGATAGACAAAATCGTATTACACAAAACTAGATCTTATTAAAATACACAACTTAGTCTAATTAACCTTTTTGTAGCGTTAACCATTTGCGAGATATTCTTTTTTATTGGCATGAATTTTCAAATACTTATGTTTTTCTCAAATGCTAAGTCCCTATACATTTTTTCTCATGGTCATACAGAGAGAATGGAATTTCAAAGCCATCATATAGCGATTCGCGTTTTAAAAATATGATTCACGCCTTAGCCTACCATATCCTTTTTATACCTATAGCGAATACGTAAATGTGCAATGAAGGTTCATCTCGATTGACAAAAAGTACATAGAAGAATAAGATTTTGTAAGAATAGATAATAGAACAGTCAGTAGAGAAAGTGACGTGAATGCAACTTATCAGATTTTGACTTTCTCTACCACGTACATAGTAGGTAGAGAAAGTATTGCATTCCACCTAAAAATTCTATACCTAGATTTCAGCGGAAATACATGTTTTGAGACCCCTGAGTCGAAAAAATAATTACTTTCTCTACCACAAACACAGTAGGTAGACAAGCTATTGCATTCCAACCAAAAATTCGATACCAAGATTTCACCGGAAATTCACGGTTTGAGGCTCCCTGAATATAAAAAAGCGTACTTTGGAAGAAGGTCCATATGTGTGTGTGTGTGTATCTGTGAACAGCATAAATCTAAAAGGAAAATTCGGATAAATTCCAAACTTGGTATTTAAGTTCAGTATTTTACAAAGATGCGAGACGAAGCGTTTCAAGAAAATCCACCACCCCAAAGTACCCATTACATGAAACATTTTTCGAAATTTGACTCTACCGATTTTTGTGAAATTGCCATATGTAAAAGATTTTTACAAGACAAATAAAACGTATATCTTGAATATTCTGAGAATAGCTTGTGAAACCTCTTCATTCGGGAGTAATCTTATATAATCTTTTATAAATAGTTATGCGATAGACGAAAGCGCACTACACAAAGAAGCAGGTCTCTTTAAAACACACAATTTATCTGCAATACTTTTTTTTGTGGCACCAGCAATTTCCGAGAGGTTCGAAGTGTTCAATACTTTTGTCATTCTTTTAAAGTCCTGTCGTCATTCTGTTGTTTCTCGCGTTTGCATGGAAATGAAATGGACAGAAACATAAACTTTCGTAAGAATAACTTTTATAGCCTCTAATAAACGATAGAGAGTAGAGAGAGTCATGTGAATATAACACATATCATATTTTTTTTTAAATTTATCCTTATAGTAAGAATTATTGATGTACCTGAGAGTATACTTACGATATCCACGCAGAAATTCTTCTTTTTTTCTTTTTTTAGTTTAACAATTGCGCTTATCTCGTGCTTTTTCGATGCACTTAAATCAATTTAATTAACATGTTAAACAAATACATGGGCGATCCCATGTTTAAATGACACAGTATTTAAGGGTCATTGCAATTCACGGGATACATGAAAGAGAGTTTTAAGTAATTAACGTCTCTGTTTTCATATATGCTGTCGGTTTCATTTCATTGTTTCAAAGCTGAGTAAACAATGATTTTAATCTAATGTGATAAAATTGCAGTTGACGTATAAATGTGTAAGGACGGGTATACCTCAGTATTTTAGGAGGGGTTCCATAATCTTTTGCTAAGGATGATGTCTAATAATTTAGTCGAGGGAAAAATCACAAAAATAAATTAATATTTCCATGATTAAAAATGCAGATACGTTCTGGTAGTTTGACATAAGTTTAGGGGTTTGTTATTGCGAGGCTCCTATTCAAACTGACCAAGTAATCACTATATTGGAAATAAATATTTTATGTGTGCATTTTCTTGACCAGCTCTACTCAACCCTATAGAAACTTTGTTAATCCAGATAAATTTTCATATCACATTTATAAATATCTGTAGGATACATCGGTCAAGAGATTTTTAAAGAGAGTGCCGCTATGTAATGGTTTTCAAATTCAATAATGCTTGCACGACCACGAGAAAAAGAATAAAACCGAATAGCGACTTCCCAATCCAGAAAAGTGTAAGTATTTGAAAATTCAAGCCTATAACAAAGAATATCTCGAAAACAGTTTATTCCACAAGAAATGTTTACATAAATTTTCGCATTTTAACCGCTCTACATTTGTTGAGTAGTAAGATTGTGCGTGTTTCTTATGCTTTATCAGTTGTATAAAATCCATTCAGAATGAGGACGACTTCACAGGCTATTCCTAGAAAATTAAAGCTATACATTTTATTTTTAATGCAAATCTTATAAAATGTATTGTAGTTATTCAAAATGTTACAGCCATTTCTGATAAAATAAATAATAACGAAAATTCTAAGGATAGTTTGAGGTGGCAACATTTTCTTGAAAATCTTCGTGTCTTCGCATTCTTGGAGGATGCTGAACTCAAATACTTAGTTTGGTATTCAACCGAATTTTCAATTCTTAGTTATGATGTTCGCAAACATACACTATGTGATCAAAAGTATCCGGACACCCCCACAAACATACGTTTTCCATCTTAGGTACATTGTGCTGCCACCTACTGCCTGGTACTCATTTTCCGCGACCACAGTAATCATTAGAAATCGTGAAACAGCAGAATGGGACGCTCCGTGGAACTCACGGACTTCGAACGTGGTCAGGTGATTGGGTGTCACTTGTGTCAGAAGTCAGTACGCGAGATTTCCACACTCCTAAACATCCCCAGGTCCACTGTTTCTGATGTGATAGTGAAGTGGAAACGTGAAGGGGCATGTACAGCACAAACGCGTACAGGCCGACCTCGTCTGTTGGCTGTCAGAGAACGCCGACATTTCAAGAGGGTCGTAAAGAGTAATAGGCAGACATCTATCCAGACCATCACGCAGGAATTCCAAACTGCATCAGGATCCACTCCAAGTACTATGACAGTTAGGCGTGAGGTGAGAAACCTTGGATTCCATGGTCGAGCGGCTGCTCATAAGCCACACATGACGCAGGAAAATTCCAAACGATGCCTCACTTGGTGTAAGGAGCGTCAACATTACACGATTGAATAGTCGCAAAACGTTGTGTGGAGTGACGAATCATGGTACACAATGTGGCGATCCGATGGCAGGGTGTGGGTATGGCAAATGCCCGGTGAACGTCATATGCCAGCGTGTGTAGTGCCAGCAGTGAAATTCGGAGGTGGTGGTGTTATGGTGGGAGGGAGGGATGGAGCTTGCACCCCTTGTTGTTTTGCATGGCACGATCACAGCGCAGACCTACATTGATATTTTAAGCAACTTCTTGCTTCCCACTGTTGAAGAGCATTTCGGGGATGGCGATTACATCTTTCAACACGATCGAGCACCTGTTCATACTGTACGAGCTGTGGCGGAGTGGTTACACGACAATAACATCCCTGTAATGGACTGGCCTGCACAAAGTCCTGACTTGAATCCAATAGAACACCTTTGGGATGTTTTGGAACGCCGACTTCGTGCCAGGTCTCACCGACCTACATCGATACCTCTCCTCAGTTCCACACTCCGTGAAGAATGGGCTGCCATTCCCCAAGAAACCTTCCAGCATCTGATTGAAAGTATGCCTGCGAGAGTGAACGCTATCATCAAGGCTAAGGATGGGCCAACACCATATAGACTTCCAGCATTACCGATGGAGGGCGCCACGAACTTGTACGTCATTTTCAGCCAGCTATCCGGATACTTTTGATCACGTAGTGTCCTTACAAATAAACACACACACAGATGTTTTCTTTTTAAAGAAACCTTCTCGTATTTTATTCAGACAGCCCCAAAATTTTTCTGGTGAAATATCCATATCAAATTTTTGGGTGGAATGCGTTAGCTGCTTTACCTATTATGTACGCAGTGGAGAAAATGCTCGTTACTAACGTTCACCATATGACCCATGACCATCGGGGGTTACCTCATTTCCACCTAGCGATGACTGGACCCATTCTGGGGTGAAGCCATCCAGTGAGCGTAATCCGTTGCCTCCGATGGTTAGGGTGATGATGAGGATGACGGTGGACTCCGAATTACGTTGGGCCTTGAGGATACTTCACATGTGCACGTCAGAGGTAAAGGGATGGATGGGCCGACTTAAAATCCCAACCCAGTGCCGGGAATAGAACCCCGGACCCTCAGTAGGAGAGCCGGAACGAAACTTCTGCGCTACTCCAGCGCCCGTGGTGGAGAAAGTAAAAATAGATAAAGTGTATATATATTTTTGCGAGAAGTAATGCTATGTCTATTCCTTATCGTTTACTAGTTATACAAAACAATAAAAATTCCTCAGAATGACGACCCCGCGTGTGTCCAGTTGCGTTACGAAGGCGCATAGTTTGAGACGTCTATAGCTCAGTCAATTAAGACATCGTCAATTCGTACATCCGATTCAATGAAACAAACATCGTTTTATTAAGCAATACTGTCACAATGCATGAAATATATTTGCTTGTTAAACAAAAACATTTAACAAATCGTACCAAAAAATTTGGACAATATTAAATGTATTTGTTGCGGTATAAATATAGTTCCCATAAAGAAGAAGCACAAAAATAATACATACAGAAGCAACAATAAGCAGAAGATGAATTTTAGGTACTAAGAAAGAAAACATCATCCATGCCCCATTCAGAGGTTAGAAGTCTGTAGTGAAAGCCAGGGTGGACCCATATAAAATAAATGGTGACTGACATAAGTAAAAGTCGACAGACTGTGGGAATTATGTGTTGCACTGAATTTTTATTTTTTGATTATGTTCAGCTATACTAATAAAAACAAATTTAAGCAAACCTCAGCAGAGAACTGCCGAATAGTTAAAAGTTATTTGCAATCACTATTTGTTTTTCGGCAAACATTACAGTGGACATAGATTCGGAAAGGGGTGAGGTGTTTTCATATATTTTGTCACAGTACTGAAGCACCTATATATATACGTTACAATTTACCTCCATTGCATTAAGCTACCGTGGAATTACGTTTCCCTCCCATTGATTTGAGTTACCTGAAAGCCATTTCAATATATAGGTACATGAAAGAAATGCGCATCGTTCTGTTTAACTCTTTTCTTGTATATCGGCTTTTTAACGCAAATTATTGAAATATTCTAATAATTGCAAAGCTGTAGAAAAGTTATGTTAAATTTTCAGAATAAGTTCTTAAAATGTCTACAACTTACATATATTTTTAAATATTATAACAATTATAAAAGTTGCAGAAAACTGATTTAAAATTTGCAAAAGAAGTTCTTAGAATGTTCACAATTGTTCACTTTCTCTCATTACTTTAAGTTCCCTTATTTGCCATTCAAATATCCAAGTGAAGAAATAAAATGTGAATTGTTTCTTTAACTGCTGTTTGTATGTACACCGTTTAACACTCATTTATTTAAATACTATAATATGAGTGTTCCACTCACATGACTTTCTCCACTCTTGTACAAACTATTTTTACAAACGCTTATTCTCCATATGCTTCATGTTAATCGAGATATCGAGATGTCAATCTTATTGCTAATTTTCTTGTAGATGCAAGGGGAATTGCTAGGCTTTAAGCGATAGTCAAATATTTTAAGAGCTGGTTGCTATGTGGAGTATTCCACTCCCTTTGTATTACCAGACAAAAAAAAATGAATAATGAATTTCCATTTGAGAAAAACTATAAGTATTGGAAAATTTAAGGGAATAACAAGCAATATCTGAAAATGGTTCAGCCAACAAAAAAAATGTATATGATATAAATTGTGTATTTTAACGCGATCTACATTTTTGTGTAGTAAAATTTTGTCTATCTCTTATGGTTTACCAGTTACACAAAAGTCCGTCAAAATGAAGAATACTTTTGGAGACATTCCCAGAAAATTCGAGATATACATTTCATTTGTCATGAAAATATTTTAAACATATGATATTTTAATCAAAATTGTTAGAGCCATTTTTAAGAAAATAAAAATTTTCGAAAAATGTTCCATGTAAAGGATAATCTGTGGTGGGGGATTTTCTTGAAAATCTTCGTGTCGCATCTCTGGAAGATACTGAACCTAAATACCAATTTTGGTGTTTATCTGACTATTCGTTTCTGAATTATGCTGTTCAGAGACACACACACAGACATGTCTCCAAAAATGCTTTTTTTGGATTCAGGGGGTCTCAAAACATGTATTTCCGGTGAAATGTCCGTATCGAATTTTTGGGTAGAATACAACACTTCTCCTACTTACTATCCGTAGTAGAGAAAGTAAAAAAGGTTATTTTCATGTCTTCTTTTGAATCAGAAAATTAGGAACGATTTTTCTGAAACACCCTGTTATGTTCCAAAACGGCATCGCCTTTCGAATGGTATCACAAGGGCTCAATAGCACGTTTAAGCATAATTGGTCAAAATATTTCAGTAGGCGTTGCCCTGTATTGGTGCTTGTTGGCACTAAAGGGGTCGGTTCAAGGTCTCGCTTCATATAATTTTTTTCAATTGACACTTTGAAACGTACCCTTAAGTTCAGAGCGTTAGTTTTGGAACCGGTTACTAAAATATCGAATGATCGTATTAGTGTTACATTGGAGGACTGTTGTTTTAGAACTAATCTATGGCGATGTTTTGCAACGTTTCAATTCTCGGTTTTTGCTTTCTCTAATACTTACCTATAGTAAGTAGAGGAAATATTGCTTACCACTCAAAAATTCCATGTCGAAATTTCACCGCAGACGTTTCGGGCTCCGTGAATCCAAAAATAGAATTTTTATAAAACAAATATCTGGGATGAAGAAAGTTATTTAATTAGCCCCAGGTATGGACGCCAATTTGATGAAGATAGTTTGTTACGTTATTTTGTTACCACGCTTTGGGCGTCATTTTGAAGTAGTTTGTATTGAAGAAGTTGTATTATATTTTAACTGTTGGGGAGCCGAACTTGTAGTAGTTGCAACCGGACGTATGGTAAACAGTTTGCGGTTGCCTTCGCCCCAAAATGTACATTCAGGTGGCCTTTGCCCCAAGTTTAAAAAAATATTAACTTTGTAATTTGACTCTTTCTTTAAATATTATATATTTATGTTTGCCTCATCTGCGTCAGTATTATTGTTAGACACACGAATCTCTTGGCAGGGCTGTGATGTGACAAGAATGTAGGCTTACACAGATTATAATTTTACTTCACTCGTTTTATTAATGCTTGACACGTTTTAAATAACACTTCACTGATATAGAGACCTGTGAGATTCCTTTTATTAATTAATTACATTTTTAACACGTAAATTTATTTTTCGTCTCAAACGAATACGTATTAAATCCCTCGAGGACACTTTTTGCGTCTGGTTAGGAACACTATTGGCAGGCAACTGAACTGATTTCAACCTCCTAAACTTGTAAATTTCTGTATTTCAAGTCTCTGATTGGCTATTCCTTATCCAATAGAATACCTTCTTTTAACTAAAGCTTTTTTCTGGTTGTCGATAGGCTATTTTATAAACTGTCACTAAAATTACATTATTGTTACTCCAATAATCAGAAGTAGTATTATTAAACTCTCAAACTCATTATTGCCTCAAGGTTACCTCATTGTTACCTCATTGTTAGCAACTTTTAACTTATTATTCTCACAGCTCCTACATTATTAAATTACGTAATGCATCCACATAACATTACTGATCATGTTTACAATAATATAAGCATTTGGAATGACTATTACATACATTTTACAAATTATTACATACAGATATTGCTTTAAGGCGGGCTGTTATTGAATTTACATGTTTATATAATTAGTCTGAAATCATTTAAGTGTTAAAAATACTGCCTCAGGGTATGTACATTTATGTGTGTATATGAGTGTGTGTGTGCGTGTGCGTGTGCGTGTGTGTGTGTGTGTGTGTGTGTGTGTGTGTGTGCGCGCGCGCGCGCGCGCGCCCCAGACTACTCATTGTATGGATGTTTCATATTTTTTATTTTCTCAAAAATGCTTCTACGATCTTGATTAAAATACGTATTTTTAAGATATTTGAATGACAATCTGCATTCTTCTCACCTTTCTATAATTGGTAAACCGTAAGAGACAAAGTCTTATTACACAAAAAATGAAGAGCTCGTTAAAGCACAAATTTACGTTAAAACCAGTTAAACCAGTTCGGAGATATTCTTTGTTATTTCAAATACTCTATGCTTTCTCGACCGAATAAACAGTCGTGTACATGCAAAAAAAAAAATTTCAAAGTTATCACATAGCAATAGCTTTTAAAACACTTGACTATCGCTTTAGCCTACTGTATTCCTCTTATAACTAAAACGAAAATTAAAATTAAATTGAGTTTTATTTATGAACGCTCATTAACTACTATGGGCCTTGGCGTCCCATTCTAAATTGGGCGTGAGAGAGCGGTGATTTTTCTCAGAGGCCCCTTTATCAGGCTTGAGGTTCTTTTACGTACCGTAAATCTACGACACGGGACCACCTTCCGATGCTAAGCATTTTTATGCCCGAAAAAAAATACATCACCCTCCGCAGGGTTTGAAACCGTGACCTCGGGAACTAGAGGCTAGGATGGTATATACCTACAACGAATTGTCTAAATGAGTAATGAAGGTTTATCTGTACGAACAAGAAGTAGATAGAAGAATAAGCTTCTGTAAGAACAGTTTGTAGAAGAGTGAGTTGAGAAAACCATGTGAGTGCACCCTATCAGATATTTTACTATTAGTGTGACATTATTCTTGAGCTAATTGCTGCGTGTTTTACAGCACTTCACTCGATGGCAGTTGGCTTAGGGTGAAACAACGCAAGGAAAATTAACGTAAGCCACCCTGTGTTCGCCTAAACCAGGGTTATTTCCCTGTAAGTTGATACAATCATATCCTCATCTCTTTGAAGCAATCTCCTTTCTTGAGTTTCTGCCTTCAAGCAATATTACTCCTATCCTAAACAGCTGTTTTACCTCTTTTCTATACGGTTTCCTCGCCAGGAAACTTTCTCGGCACTATCTCTCTCTCTCTCTCTCTCTCTCTCTCTCTCTCTCTCTAGTGGTGCTCTTTCTTTTCTGTTCGTCTCTTCTTTTCAAGAGGCATTCTAAATGTAGCTCATATTCATTTGGTGTTTCCTTTTTCCTTAAGTTTAGCGCTACTTATGAATGCCCATCTTATCTCGGTGCAGTTTCTTTTCTTACGAAAGCTTCTTAAATGATAGGAGCAATCATTCGAGTTTGTTGCACAGCAGAATTGCTACTACATTCAGGTTGGTAGAAATAAGTGGTACAGTATATTGGTTTGTTGTACATAAGAGCTCGATTTTCGTGACGAAACACTGTATCATATGCATTATTATGTACTTGAAGTATTACCTACCATCTGGAAAAACCAGTATTCTAATGTGACTGTTGCAAAGCATACCAGGTGGCCCAAACAAGCCATCCTTTGCAGTTTTATATTTCCCGTATACATAGATGTAAAAGAAGTTGCCTCATCACTGTTGTTGAAAGGGACAGTGCAGGGACAAAGCAAAAGATCACTGAGATGTTGCTTATGTCTCCATGTGTTTACGTGGTAGTGTCGTACTGCATGCAGTTCGAGCAGGGTCATTCAGACAAAATGGTAACGTTCATCAAAAACGAACACACAGATGAAGGTTTTTTTTACATATAGAAATAATATTAAGAAATGGTGGCTCATTCTAGGTAGAACGTTGAGCCTGAGAGGTCCTTATATCAATTCGTCCGTCAATGCGGCAGTAGTAATAGTCCCGGATGAGCCAATTGTTTTAACGATAATCCTGCCGCTAGGGGCGCTAGTGTCGCTAGTGTCGCTGCGTGCGACGGCGGCGGCGGTAAGTTTGAAAAGCGCCCTGAGCGTTAGGATTATCGTTAAATCGGTTGGCTCATCCGGGACGAGTTGAAAGAATTGAGGAAGTGACGTGGAGTGTTTTGATTGGTTGGTTAATTTGGGGGGGGGAAGATGGAGGAAGGGAGATGGAGGAGAATGGAGGTCGCGTGATGGAGAGGAGCTGGGTGGCGAGGTGTTGTCTGTGCGGAGGTCGGTACTGAAATGGGGGAAAAGATGGGGAGCGAGGGATAAAAAGTGTAACAGAAAGTGACGTGTGAAGTTGTGATTGGTGGGAATAAGAAGTGCGTTTATTGGTGGAAAGGAGCAAATGAGAGTTGTTGATTGGTAGGAATAAGAGAGATTATGATTGGAGGAAAAGAAAAAGGTGTGGGAGTGGGGTATGTTGGAGGTGATGGGAAAGGTGAGTTTTGCTAGCAGCAAGATTTGCAAAAGCCTGTCTTGAACTGATCAGCAATTTTTGAACGTCGGATGGTAGTTTTCTTGAGTGGATAGAGAGATGGGGGCGATATGAGATGCGGTGGCGAAAATGGGAACTAGACAAGGTTGTTGAGACAAGAGGTTTAAGGACGAGGAAATTTGGAGGTTAGTGGTGAACACGGCGGTCGCAAGAGGTGGGGGTAAGGAGACGCAGTGGTGAGAATGGGAACTAAAAGAAGATGGGGATAGCAAGAGTTTTAGAAGAGTAGATTTTGAGGTTAAAATAGTGGGAACTAAAAATGGCGGAGGGTCTGCGACAAGGAGATGCGGTGAGAACTAAACAAGATGGCGGACGCAAGAGGTGGGTAAGGAGGTTTGCGGTTACAGTACCAAAACACGAAAGGATATATTCCTACGCCAAGCAGGTCCGAAAAATAATTATGCGTGTGTTACTTACCTGTTACCGGTGTGGATGCGTCACCAAAAGCGCGGCACGCGAGACGGAAAAATAAAAGCAAACTGTTTTTGAAAATGCTTAACCAGCTTTAAGATCAACCAAAATCACTACGCACTGATATACCTAGGTTTTTAAAGCGGTACAGACACCCTTTGCAGAGGCGTAATTTAACTATACCAAAAACCTGGTACTGGACCATCGTGATGGTCGCTAGCGTACGTAGGAGCAGGGTTCTCATAGCCGGTCGAAAGCGGTCAAAAACGTGTACGACGTAGGTGTTCGCAGTAGCTGCTGCCGAGGCAACCGTCGAGGTGCGAATGAACGAGATGTGTTCTTGCAGGCAATGTGGTTGAGAGATGAGAGGCGCGGTGGTAAAAATGTGAACTAAATAAGATGGCGGAGGCACGAAGTTGAGGTTAAGGAGCGGCGAGGTGTTGACTGTGCGGCGGTTGGGGTCTGAAAGAGGGGGAAAGATGGCGAACGAGGGATAAAAAGTATAACAGAAAGTGACGTGTGAAGTTGTCATTGGTGGGAATAAGAAGTGATGTTATTGGTGGAAAGGAACAAATGAAAGTTGCTGATTGGCGAGAATAAGAGAGATTATGATTGGTGGAAAGAAAAAAAGGTGTGGGAGTGGGGTATGTTGGAGGTGATGGTAAAGGCAAGTTTTGCTACCAACAACATTTGCAAAAGCCTATCCAGAACTCATCAGCAATTTTAAATAACTAGTGTTTCGGGGGTTTTCTCTGGTTGGTAGACGAATGCAAGCTGTTTCTACCATACTTATATTATTCGTCTTTTTCCTTTTTTTTAAAAAATAACTAGTTTTTTTTTTTTTTTTTTTTGGGGAGTTTTCTGCGGATGGTAAACAAATGCAAGCTCTTTCTGCTTTTTCATAGGTTTTCCCTGGTTGGTAGGCGTTTTCTGTACTGGCTGACGAAGGCGTTTCTAATTTTCGAGGTTTTCTCAGGTTTTTTAGCGGTTGTCCCTGCCCGGTAGGCAAATGATGAAGTTTTACCTTGTCGGCGCACGGATACTAGGCACGTACCCGCGCGCACACACACACACACAGAGAGACAGATAGACACACAGACAGGCACACACACACACGGACATGTTTCCAAAAATGCTTTTTTTTTTTTTTTTTTTTTTTTTTGATTCAGGAGGTCTCAAAACGTGTATTTCCGGTGAAATCTCGGTATCGAATTTTTGGGCGGAATGCAATACTTCCCCTACTTACTATACGTAGTAGAGAAAGTAAAAAAGTATTGAAAAATTTAAGGAAATAACAAGCAATATCTCAAAAGTGTACTATCTTGTTTTCAAGGGTTTTCCAGATCGGTAAGCGTTAGAATACTCTTAGAGCTTTTTTCAGGTTTTTTAGCGGTTGTCCCTGGCCGGTAGGCAAATGATAAAGTTTTTCTATAACGTCGTCGTTTTGGCTTGTGGCGCACGGTTCCCAGGCACGTACTCGCGCGCGCGCGCACACACACACACACACACACACTAAAATAGTAGCGTATAAAAAAAAACTGATGTGTTACACTGACATGACTTTCTCTACTCTTGTACAATCTAATTGGTAGCTTTTAAGCGATAGTCAAATATTTTAACGCTGGTTGCTATGTGGCGAATTCCATTCTGTTTGCATGTTCAGGACATAAAAAAAAATGAATAAACGAATTTGAGAAAAAGTATAAGTATTGGAAAATTTAAGGAAATAACAAGCAATATCTCGAAAACGGTTCACTCAACAAAAGAAACGTATATGACATAAGTTGTGTATTTTAACGCGATCTACATTTTTTGTGTAGTAAAATTTTGTCTATCTCTTATGGTTTACCAGTTATGCAAAAGTCGTTCACAATGAAGAATATTTTGGAGACATTCCCAGAAAATTCGAGATATACATTTTATTTGTCATGACAATATCTTAAACATATGATATTTTAATCAAAATCGTTAGAGCCGTTTTTGAGAAAATTAAAATTTTCGAAAAATGTTCCATGTAAAGGGTAGTCTGGGGTGGGGGGATTTTCTTGAAAACCTTCGTGTGGCATCTCTGGAAGATACTGAACCTAAATACCAAGTTTGGTGTTTATCCGACTGTTCGTTTTTGAGTTATGCTGTTCACAGACACACAGACGCACAGACAGACAGACACACAGACACACAGACACAGACAGACACACACACGGACATGTTTCCAAAAATGCTTTTTTTTTTTTTTTTGGATTCAGTGATTCTCAAAACATGTATTTGCAGTGACATTTCGGTATCGAATTTTTGGGTGGAATGCAATACTTCCCCTACTTACTATACGTAGTAGAGAAAGTAAAAATGAATAACGCATTTGAGAAAAAGTATAAGTATTGGAAAATTTAAGGAAATAACAAGCAATATCTCGAAAATGGTTCACTCAACTAAAAAAATGTATATGACATAAATTGTGTATTTTAACGCGATCTACATTTTATGTGTAGTAAAATTTTGTGTATCTCTTATGGTTTACCAGTTATGCAAAAGTCGTTCACAATGAAGAATACTTTTGGAGACATTCCCAGAAAATTCGAGATATACATTTCATTTCTCATAACATTATCTTAAACATGCGATATTTTAATCAAAATCGTTAGAGCCATTTTCGAAAAATCTTCCATGTAAAGGGTAGTCTGGGGTGGGGGGGGGGATTTTCTTGAAAACCTTCGTGTCGCATGTCTGGAAGATACTGAACCTAAATACCAAGTTTGGTGCTTATCCGACTGTTCGTTTTTGAGTTATGCTGTTCACAGACACACACAGACACACACACGGACATGTTTCCAAAAATGCTTTTTTTGGATTCAGGAGGTCTCAAAACACGTATTTCCGGTGAAATCTCGGTATCGAATTTTTGGGTGGAATGCAATACTTCCCCTACTTACTATACGTAGTAGAGAAAGTAAAAATTTAACAAACCGTAGATTTTCAAGAAAATTCCCACACCGCAAACTACCCGTTTAGCGGGAGAAAGTTCGTTATTTTTATTGTCTTAAAAACGGCTCTAACCCCTTTTGATTACGGTGCGGTATGTTTAAGATATCTGCACGACAAATAAAATGTATAACTTCAATTTTCTGGGAATAGCTGTGAAGTAGTCTCATTGTGAATGTCTTTTGTACAAAGTGTTAAACCGTAGGAAACGAAGCCTTATTTACAAGAACGTTAAAGCACACAATCTATGTGTATTAGTATCACTTTGAGGCGTTGTCTATTTACAAAGTTTCCATGTTGATTTTAATGTTTAAAAGCTTTAGACCTTTCTCACCAAAAAAGGTCATTCTTTTAACTTTTCTTTTTTTCATTTTGATACAAAGAGAACGGTATATCACAAGTGAAACAGTACTGTGATAACGATACCAACAAACTAATTTTTATTCACCCCACTGAAACACATTTCACAACTGCATGGAATAATATTGATTTAGGGGGCTTTCTCTACCACGTAAAATAGTAGGTAGAGGAGGTATGCATTGCATCCAAATATTCAATATTGAGATTTCACCGGAAAAACTAAATACTTGTTTCGAGGTCCCCTGAATAAAAAACATTTTTAGAAAATTCTGTGTGTATGTGTCAGAGCAGCATAACTCAAAAATGAAAAGTCGGATAAATACTAAAACTTGGTATTTAGGTTGAGTACCTTCCAAAAAGTTACGACACAGAGATTTACAAGAAAGTCCCTCCACCCAAAACTACCCTTTACATGAACTATTTTCCGAAATGTTTTATTTTCTAAAATTGCCTCTGACGATTTTAATTACAACACCATATATTAAAGTCATTTATATGAAAAATAAAATGTATATCTCGAATTTTGCGGAAATAGCCTGCGAAGTCCTCTTGATTCGGAAGAAATTTTCTACGATCTTGTATAACTGCTAAGGTTTGAGAAAAAACATACAATACAAAAAAATTTAGATCTCTTTTAAAAAAACACACAATTTATTTGAAATAACGTTTTTGTGACGTCAGCCATTTCCGAGATATTTGTTATAAATGGTTCGAATTGTACAATGCTTAGCATTCTTTTTAAAAGCATGTGGCTTTTCAGTTCTTGCCCCGCCATGTTGTTGGAAAGAATTTAGAATTTTAAGGCCAGTGTATAGCGTCCCTTCGGATGCAACCATTCCCCGAAAAGTTTAACCGGATTAAAAATAAGTGGATATGAAAATAAACTTTCGTACTCACCTATAAGAGACAGAGGTTAGAGGTGATACGAACGTTAACACTTGAGAATTTTCATTCAACAGTTGGTGTTACTCCTTAGAAAGGAAGTATCTGCTGCTTCTTTTTATTTCTCGCATTTTACATAACACGTATGCACTGCACAACACAAAAACACCACACACGGCGTTGTTAGTTTTAAAAAATTGTACTGACGCGAGTGTACATAAACGTTAAAACGCTGCTTGCTTGCTTGTCATTTTGCATGCGCAGCACTGCACAAGGAAGTATGCCGACGTGTGGAAAACGACCGTGAGAAAAGGAAACTCGTCAGCGTTTATGCAGCCTTATTGCAGTGGTGGTCGTGCAGTGGTGGATAGTGGCAGAATGACAGCGTTTTTTTTTACAAACGTAACAATTTTGTTGCGAAACGAGGCATTTAACTCGACGCGCATAATGAAACAGCGTTTTTGATAAGCGAGCTTATAAAAACCCTGTGCTAAGAGCAAACGCCCGTAGTGAAGCGTTGCGATAGCGGGAGTTTTTCTACAAAATCGTTCTATTTGACGAAAAATAGTTTAAAATAAAAAAAAAAAAAATAGCAGCAGCACTTTGCAGGGGAAAGAGCGATCGGCGCATTCGGACGATAAGATGGAGATGCAATCCGGGGGAAGTCGCGATGACACCTTGCAGCCTACGTTCGAAATTATAGGGCACAAGCAGAGAACGCTGCCAAAGCTTTTTTCCGGTTTTACAGAGTCTCAAATTACCGTAAACCCGGTCCCCAGAGATGTCAACCCCGAGCAATGGGTATCGCATCTGTTTAGCGATATTCTAAACTTTGCGAAAGAGAACCTGTTAGAAAACGAACCCGGATATTTAGGCATATCCATAACAGACGAAAAGGAGACGTCCAAAGCCTTCAACATGAGCGTTAGGCGCGTAGACCAATTGAATGCGGATGTCATTGTTGGAAGCATCGAAAAAGTAATGCAAAGTAACCAACAATTCTTGCTTAGCGGGCCTCTTCACGTGACGTTTGTGTGGACCAGGGAGGTCTCGGGTTCGTGCCACCAACCTTGCGATGCCTGTAGGGGCAATAAAGGCATTGTCGAAATAGCCAACAAAGACAACTTGTGTTTAGCAAGAGCGATCGTTGTAGGCAAAGCCAAAGTGGATCGCGACGTCAACTACAGAACGATGACGCGTTCCGACTATCTGCAAAAATCGAAGGCCGTAGCCTTGTGCGCGAGCATCGGTCAAGGCCACGACGGCTGCACCATAGATGACGTCAGACGCTTTGACGCTGCGTTAAAGGGCTACGCTGTGACGGTGTTTGGCGATCATACGGGGAAGCACGTGCTGTACGCGTCGGATAAGAAATGCGATAAATACATCGACGTCATGCTCCACGCCGGGCACTTTAACGCCATCGTGAACCTTCACAAGTGCTTTAAATGCAAATCGTATTGCCGCCGGTGTCATCATCCCTCGGCACACAAAAAAGAATTTCACAGGTGCGACGCCGGGTGCGCTAAATGCCATCAGCAGTGCGATGCGCGATTTGACGCCTACATACGCTGCGCCGGGTGCAACAGAGATTTTAAGGGACCGACATGCTTTGCAAACCACGCAAAGAAAGGCGTTTTTTACCCAAAGGCGCTGTCGGTGTGCGACGTAGAAAAGGTGTGCACGTCTTGCAACAAGCTGGTGAATGCGAGGTACAGAAAAACCGCGCACGAGTGCGGGGAAAAGTACTGCTATCATTGCAAGACACACGTGAATTCTAGCCACATGTGCTATATGCAGCCGTACGCCGCAAAGAACAAAAGAAACCGGTACGTGTTTATGTTCATCGACTTCGAATGCACGCAAAACATTCCATATACCGGCAAAAAGGACACATACGAGCATGTACCTAACTTGTGCGTGTTGTACCAAGCCTGCCCGCACTGCATCGACGAACGCCGCAAGACGGCATACTGCATTGAATGCGGTTGCAAAGAATGGGTGTTCACGGACGAACCCGTGAAGCAGCTTTTCGAGCACATCGCGCAGGCGAGATTCGAAGCCTGGGACGTCTACGTCGTGGCGCATAACCTCAGAGCTTACGACGGGCAGTTTCTATTAAAGTACATGGTGGCGCACTTAGACTGGATCCCGGAGCTCATCATGAACGGGAGCAAGATCTACAGGATGAGGTACGGTGACGTCACATTTCTAGACTCGCTCAACTTCATACCCATGCCACTCTCCCGCTTTTCCAAGACCTTCGGATTGAAGGAATGCAAAGGTTATTTCCCGTACCTGTTTAACACGAAGGAAAACGAGCGGTACGTGGGTTCGATTCCCGACAAAAGGCATTACTGCCCTGAGGGCATGTCGGCGGAGGGTCGGAAAGCCTTCGAGCAGTGGCACGAAGAAAAGGCGTCCTCCGGGCACGTCTTCGACATGAGGGCGGAAATGGTGGCGTATTGCAAGATGGACGTATTTCTACTCAGTCAGGGAGTTTCCAAATTCAGAAGGGAATTCTTGGACGAGAACGGAATAGACCCATTCAGAGAATGCGTCACCATCGCGCAGGCGTGCATGTGCGTGTATAGAAAGCGCTTCATGCCGCTTAAAAAAATTGCCCTCTTGCCAGCGGGCGGGTATCGACTAGCGGACCGGCAGTCTCGCGCCGCATGCATATGGCTAACTTGGCTAGAGATGCAAAACCGCATCGTCATCCAGCACGCCATGCGAGGACGCGAAGTTAAAATCGTGGGGCACAAGGTGGACGGGTACAGAGAGGCCGAAAAAACCGCGTACTTTTTCCACGGGTGCTTTTACCACGGCTGCAGGCGGTGCTTTCACAATCGCCATGCGGCGATATACAACTCGGGACACGAAACCATGGCCTCCAGGTTAGAGAGCACCGAGAAGGTCACGGCCAAGATCAAGGCCGCCGGCTACGCTGTGGTGGAAATGTGGGAGTGCGAGTTCGACGCCGCGACGAAGGCCGACCAGGACCTCGCGCGCCACGCAAGGGACTTTCCGGTACCCGAACCCCTGAACCCCAGAGACGCCTTCTACGGAGGTCGCACCAACTGCACCAAGACGTACTGCGAGGCGAAGGGGGATAGCAAGATCTACTACTACGACGTGTGCAGCCTGTACCCGTACGTGAACAAGACGAAACCCTACCCCGCGGGCCATCCCAAGATCCACGTGGATCGATTCCCGCGCTTGGAAGACGTGGGGGGCGGGTTGGTGAAGTGCGAGGTTCTACCGCCGCAACACCTGTACCACCCGGTGCTACCGGCGCGCATTGGCGGCAAGCTCATGTTCCCGCTATGCCGCGCTTGCGCGGAGGCGGAGAACCAAGACGAGTGCCACCACGGAGAGCGCGAGAGGGCGTTGTTGGGTACCTGGGTGGTCGACGAGATGAAGGTCGCCCTGGAGGAGGGGTACCGCCTCCTCAGGGTCCACGAGATCTGGGAGTACGACGTGGTGCGGCACGATCCGACCACCGGAGCCAAGGGTCTCTTCGAGGACTACGTGAATCAGTTCCTGAAGATCAAGACCGAAGCCTCCGGATGGCCCTCGGATTGCGACGACCCCGCCGCAAAGCAGCAGTACGTGGAGCAATTCTTCGAACACGAAGGCGTCGCCCTGGATCCCCAGGCCGTCGCCGCCAACCCCGGCAGGCGGGAGCTGGCCAAGCTGATGCTCAACAGCTTCTGGGGCAAACTGGGGCAGAGGGAAAACCTCCCCACGTGCGAGCTGGTGGACCGGTACGACCGCCTCCTGGAGCTGCTCAACGACCCGGGCGTGGAAGTGCAGACCTACGTGCCCGTCACCGACCGGATCGTGTACGCGGTGTGGAAGTACCGCGAGCAGTGCCGCAAGGTCAACACCGCCGCCAACGCCGTGCTGGCGGCCTACACCACGGCTCACGCGCGCCTGGTGCTCTACTCCTACCTCAAGAGGCTGGGAGAACGGGTCTGCTACTTCGACACCGATTCCGTCGTCGTCGCCGCCGCTCCGGGCGACTGGACGCCGTCCGTTGGACGTCTCCTGGGGGACATGACGGACGAGCTGGAGAAGTACGGGAGGGGCTCTTACATCGCCCGGTTCGCCTCCACGGGGCCCAAAAGCTACTGCATGGAGATCGTCTGCCCCGAGACGGGCAAGACCTTCTCGGTGTGCAAGGTGAAGGGGATCACGCTCAATTCGGGCAACCTGGAGCTGGTGAACGCGGAGGTGATTCGCGACGTGGTGCTCAGGGACAACGACCGCGCGGTGAAGCTGGAGGGCACGCAGATCTCGCGGAAACCGTCTTGGACGGTCGTCACCGAACCCAGCTCGAAGACGTTTAGGATGGTGGTCAACAAGCGCGTGCTCGCCGGCGATCACGATTCCTATCCCTACGGGTTCAAGAGGAACGCATAAATGAGACGTCCGCAGCCGCGCCAAAGTCATTTCGAACCGGGCACCCCCGAGGAGACGATGCCCGGTCCCCGAGACCTGCGGCGATTCGAGTTTCCCAGCACGATGCTCGTGGCGGGGCCGTCGCGCTGCGGCAAGTCGACCTTCGTGAAAAACCTGTTGCGCCACGCGCACCGGATGTTCGACGTGTGCCCCAGGAGGGTGCTGTGGTGCCACCCTCCGGAGTATTCGCCGAGACTCGAACCCTCGGCTCTGCGCTGCGAGACCCACGCGGGCATACCCGAACTTGCTTCGGTGGGCGAGAACGACCTCGTCGTCCTCGACGATCTGATGGTGGAGGGTGGCGGGAAGGACGTGTCCAATTTTTTCACCAGAGACTCCCATCACAAGCGCTTCGGCATCGTCTACATCCTGCAGAACGTGTTTCCGCAGGGTCAGAAATATCGCAACATCTCTCTGAATGCGAACTACGTCGTGGTCTTCAAGAACAACCGGGACAAGATGCAGATCGAGAGACTGTGCCAGCAGATCGAACCCAGGAACTCTAGGTTTCTCTTGGAGGCCTTCGAGAAGGCCACCGAACGCCCTCACGGGTATCTCGTGCTGGACTGCACTCAGTACACGCCCGCCCGATACAGGTATCGAACCGGCGTGCTGCCGGGGGAAAACCTCTCTTATTTCGTACCCAACTGAGGCCGCCGAGAGGACTCGGGTTTCGTTTCGTTCTATATTATCCCGGCAGGGTCTCGCCCCGACCGAGGCCGTCGAGTCTAAATAAAAAGTACCGCTTTCGGGGCGAACGTCATTATCGCGCAAGCATGGCTAGAGGTAGGTCAAGGCTCGCGACGCTGACCAGTCCTCGCATAGCGAGACAGCACGGCAATTTGGCGGCTCTGGCCAAGGCGAAGGCCCCTCTGCGCAAAAAGTTGTTAAAAAATGCCGACGGCGATCTGATCAAGGCCATTAGCGAATGCATGCTCAACGTGTGCAGAGGTCACGTGCAACTTCCCGCAAAGTGCTTGGGTCGCCTGAAGAAGCACAAGGCTTCTTGGAGGAAGTTGACGGATAAACGGGTTCCTCTGAAGAAGAAGAAGAGCATCTTGGTTCAAAAAGGAGGTTTTTTGCCGGCATTCCTCCTACCCGTCTTGGCTTCGCTCGGCGGCGCGCTAGTGTCGAAATTAACAGGATGAAGTACGGCAGGCAGATCCTCGTTGCGCCGCAACCGAAGACCGTCGACAGGCTTCACGCTGTAGACCGCACCGTATCCAGATTGGCTAAAGAAATTCGGAACCTGCAGAGCGCGAAGCTCTCTGCCGACGAAAAGTGGCGGCTCGTAAAACATAAATTGGACAACTACCTCGATCTCGTGGCACAAGTCAGAAAGCCCTTCCTGGGCGACGACGACGACGATTACGAAGACGTGCACGAGCGCGTGCCGGTGAAGCAGGAGGTCGAACCCCGAACCATAAAGGTCAACCTCCTCTCGCCTCGCAAAAAGAAGAGGGCGAACCCTGCCACTCCGAAAAAGAAATCTAAATCGCCTTCCGCGTCGTACCATTTTCGCAAGCGCGTCTGGCAACCCCTGTACAAGTAAAGCATGAAGGAATGGAAGGCGCTAAGGCGATACTATGCCAGACCGGAACACTATGCCGGTTTGGGCGCGGTCGAGCCCCTTCGAAAGGCCACGGGTGCGTCTAAGGCGAACATCGAGTCCTTCCTTCGAACCCGGGACAGTTACACTCTGCACAAGCCGGTCAGAAAGCGGTTCCCCACCAGATGTTATCACGTGACGAATATGGACGATCTTTGGGAGGCCGATCTAAACGTCATGAACAGCGTGAGGGAACATAACAAACCTTACGTGTACATTCTGACCGTTATCGACGTATTTTCCAAATATGCTTGGGCCGTGCCCCTGAAATCGAAGCTGGGTACCGAGGTCGCGCAAGCGTTTCGCTCCATATTCTCCCGACGCGTACCCAGGGTCCTCCAGACGGACAAGGGGACCGAGTTCACCAACAAGACTTTTCGCGACTTTCTGAAGAAACACGACGTGAAACATTACACAACCAAAAATAACGTTAAAGCCAGCGTCGTGGAGCGCTTCAACCGCACCTTAAAAACCAAGATGTGGAGGTATTTCACGCACAAAAACAGTTACAGATACCTGGAAGTCCTTCCGGCCTTACTCGAGTCGTACAATAGCTCGCATCACAGGTCCATAAAAATGGATCCGAAGGACGTGAACGAGTCTAACATTTTACGAGTGTACCGCAATCTCTACGGTAATAGGACCCTACCTCGCGCAGGGAAACCCACATTTTCCGTCGGCGATCACGTGCGCATCTCTAAAGAAAAAATGAAATTCGACAAGGGCTACGAGCAGAATTGGACGGACGAAATATTTCGGATAGCCGAGGTGGTGCGCGGTCGGCCGGTGGTATATAAGTTGAAGGATCTGGCCGGAGAAGCCATAGACGGCGCATTTTACACCCAGGAGCTACAAAAGGTCGCGCTACCTCGGACGTTTAAGATCGAGCGCGTTTTACAGACCAAGGGCCGAGGGCGCCGCAAGCAGGTCTTGGTAAAGTGGAAGGGGTATCCGGCAAAGTTTAACTCGTGGGTTCTGGCTTCGACCGTCGATTCGACATGATTAAGACCGAGCCCTTCTCCATCACCCTCGTGAGCAACGCTTCCATGGAACACTTTACCGACAACACCACGGCCAGATTTTCTAACATCTTGCCCGAGAGAATCGTTCTGCAGGGAGAATGGGAGGTCGCCCTGCAAAAGGTCAGGTATCCGGTGAAATTTTATAACCTTTCGCCAGACGACGCCCGTCTGGCGGGCACCAAGTACACCATGACGCTCCTCCCCACGCATTCCAAATTCAGTTTGCAAATGCCGCAAGGCATCGTGCACAATCCCAAAGACTTGGTGAACCTCGTCAACGCCGCTCTACTCGAACACTTGCACGTGGAAAACTTCTTCCTCTTCGACGAGCGCAAGCAGACGGCGGGCGTGAATGCCGCCGTCGCCCACCCCGAACCACTACCCGACATTCCGTTCGACGGGTTTGTGGAAAATGTCGCGCGCGCTGTCGTACCGTACGCGGTCGGCGAATACGAAGCTCTCAACGATGCGCCCCGCCAGAGACCAAAGCCGAAACCGAAACCGAAGCCCGGGGCTTCGGGGCAGCAGAAACCCGCGGCGGCTCGTTCCGTCAGACCCAAACGAGACGTTTCAAAATCGGAGGACCCTCCGGGGCCTCTACACCGCATCCACAGTTTGCTCTTGACGCCCGCTATGGCAAAAATGTTGGGTTTCGATCCCTACGTCGACGTCATTCTCGAAAAAGCTGCTAAACGCCCCGTAGATCCTTATATGGGGTTTCCTTACGAAATGTTCGTCTACTGTAATCTAGTGTCCCCGCAAGTCGTGGGCGACACCTTCGCCCAAGTCATACAGAGCGCGGCCGTGGAATACGAAAGAAGCAACAACACTTACATGAGCGACGAAAAGACGTTTTTTCCCCAAAATTGGGTACCCTTGATTCAGCAGGACTTCAAGACGGTCAGCATAGATTTAAGGAACGGTTACGGCGATCTCTTGCCATTCGCCGACGGATTTTCCTCTACTGTAGTTCTCGCTTTTCGTCCGAAACAGGCGTAATGGACGTGCACGCCGTAACGCGGTACTACCTCAATCAGACCGGCGGCGCGTTCCACCATCGCGATTTCGCTCTCTACAGGGGCAAGCGCTACCAAAGAGGCAGCGGTCTCTTTTCAGCCCTCGGAGGACTCTTCAGAAGGTTGCTACCGTTTTTAAAGAGCGGAGCAAAAGCAGTCGGAAAGGAGGCCTTAAAGGCGGGCGCCCACGTTCTGTCCGATGTGACTGTGGCGGGAGCAGCGCCGAAGCAAGCGCTCCAGCGGAGGCTCAAGGAGTCCGGATACAATTTAAAACGAAAAGCCGACGAAAAGCTCGGTGCCATGCTCGGTTCCGGCGCCAGGCGTCTCAAGAGAATAAAACCGAGCAAATCCGGAAAGAGCAAGCAGTCCAAGCTGAAACGCGGTAGGCGCAAGGTGCAAGACGTATTTTCGTAATGGCAGACGCGACCGTCCACATGAGTTCCGAACTGGACCTCTTTACAGAGGTGCCGGTTCAGATGAGCATCGAGGAGTCACGGTTCCTATACCTAAACCCTCAAAACACTTTAATGAAAAATGCCCCCATCACCTTTCATTATTCCGGAAATGCGGACGATTACCTAGACTTGACCTACGTCGTACTCGAACTCATGGTGCGCGTTGTAGATGACAAAGGAGAGGCCTTAAACGCTGACGCTAACGCCACTCTGGTCAACAACGCCTTAAATTCCCTGTTTCAACAGATGGAGGTAACCCTCAATAACATCATCGTCTCCATGCCGCAAGCCGGTTACCCCTATAGAACCTACCTCGAGACGCTTCTCAATTACTCCGAAGATGCCATGAACACCAAACTAGAATCTACCCTCTGGAGAAAGGACACGGCAGGCATCATGGACACTTTTATCGCCAATGCGGGCTTTCAGTGGCGTCAGGGGTTTACCAAAGGGAGCAACGTCGTGCAGCTCATCGGTCCTCTGTCCAACGCTCTTTTTAGACAGGAGAAGCTGCTTTTGAACAACGTTAGCATGACCGTCAAGCTCACTCCCGCCTCTCCCCAGTTTTATCTGTTTTCCGACGTAGATACCTTTAAGGGGTACGCCGACATCGTGTCTGCCACGCTGCGCTTAAAATCGGTGCGGCCCTCGCCGACCATAAAGCTCGCGCACCAGGCCGTGCTCGCAAAGGGCAACGCAAAGTACCATCTCAAAGACGTCAGCTTTCACGCTCTCAGCATCCCCAAGGAGTCCAGGGCAATGACGTTTAGCGACGTGTGCGTAGGGCAAGTTCCAAGGAGAGTGGTAGTAGCCATGGTCACCGACAAGGCCTATTCCGGCCATTTTAACTCAAATCCGTACAACTTGAAACATTTTAAAATGAACTTCTTTCAGCTCTACGTGAACGGGCAACCCGTTCCCTCCCAACCTCTGCAACCCGACTTTACAAAGGGACACTATTTGCAATGCTTTCAAACCCTGCAGGACGGCCTAGGCATTCATTTCAAGGACGAGGGACACTCCATCTCCAGAGAAACCTACCCGCAAGGGTATACGATAATGGTTTTCGATCTCACTGCAGACATGAGCGCTAACGAATCTCACATCTCGGGTCAGCGCCACGGAACCGTCTCTATAAGCATCGGTTTTGCCGATAAATTGACAGAACCGGTCATACTTCTGCTGCTAGCGGAAATACATCGCACGGTCGAAATCGACGCCAACCGATCCATTTTGGTATCATGAACACCTTTCAAATTCAACGGTTTCTATCGACATGCCCCTCTACGCGCTCTCACTTTTTAGGCGTCTACCCCTGCGATAAACTACCCGTACTTCACAGCATTCGAACGCCTCCCTTGGCGCTAGTGGCTAACACCGACCCCAGCACCAAATCCGGGCAACACTGGGTTTGCATCTTTGTGGACAAAAACTCGCGTGCAGAATATTTTGACAGTTACGGCATAGGACCGCTTTCGCCCCATTTTCTCCGGTTCTTAAATTCGGTCTGCGGGACGCGTTGGTCCACCAACGCCAGAAGGCTGCAAGGTTTCGACAGCACCACGTGCGGTCATTACGTCATCGCCTACCTCACCCACCGCTGCTCCGGCTTACCTAAGCATACATTCTTCTCAAAATTTCGCGTCAGCAATCACGCGCATAATGATGTCGTCATTCGCAAAACGTTCAAAAACGTATGCCGCGCAAAGTGCTCTGCCGCTCGGCAAACTTGTCAACCCTTGAAGGTGAGTACGTGTGTGTGTGTGTGTGTGTGTGTCACTATTCAGCACATCTAAGCTAATTCATCGTCTTGCACGTGCTTTCAGAAGACGCTCCTGCTCATATAAAAAGCAACGTCACGGTGCCGCTCGCCTCATTCAGAGTGTACCATGCAGCACGCGGATACAGTCCTGCTGCCATGCAGCACGCCGACCAGGTAGGTTCGCACCTATGTATTAGCTTGCTTTTTTTCTATCCCGTTTATCTCTCTATCCCTCACATTATTATTATTATTGTTTTGTGTGTTCCAGTATAACCGGATGTCAAACCCCAACCACCTCAAAACCCGGGGAAAAAAGGAAACTACCCATCTTCGACCTCCAACAGCATCCCGACAGCCCTGCTCCGCCAGCACAGTTCCAACACAGTGCAGTTGTGGGTCCTCTGGCGGATATCTACTTCCTCAACCCGCAACAAACTAAATTCGTCAGTGTGGGATTCTCCCCCCGGCCACCGCACCATCTCGTCGTCACCATTGCCAAATGTGGACAGCACAACGCAGTCGTCATGAGTTCCTCGCAGTGGCACAAACTCGTCGAAGCCATCCCCATCATTCAGAAACGCTTGAATGACCCGCAGGGACGTCTACAGCAATTTCAGTTCAGCGACAGCGTCACCATCGTGTTTAAGTTTGTGTTCGGAAAGCTAAAGCTCGTTTTCAAAGAACCGCAAGGCGCATCCGTTACGCTCAACCAACAAGAATGGCACGTGTTGCATACCCTGCAGCGCATCATTACCGACATCATGTATCACAAAAAGAAGGAAGAGACGGACGTGCAAAATCAAATCATGGCATACCACAAGTACATGCTTCACAACCATGCCTCCAACGTTCCCTTACATGACATGAATTTCACGCAGTTCACCAAGTACATACGGTGCGCCAATTTTAGAACATTCCTCGAGGTTCATCATTTCCTCAACACCCATTTCGCACTGCGCATCTCACAAAATAGTCCTTAGTGCGCATGTATTTCTACCAGCGTTCCAACCGCACCTCACCCAAACATCTCGCGCCCTTCGCTCCCGCATTTGGGTCGCGAAGCATCCTATATCATACCCGATCACATTCACGGCGTTTGCATGTTCAGCACCGTTCAAAACAGAGTTCTCCTCCAAGTCGAAAACCGTTAAATCAACGGACACAGTGTTTTTCCTGCGGATGTTGTGCAATAATCGCTAAGCGCTTCCGGAGGATGTAGTGAACCTCCAACGAACGTTTCCCCACCAGTGCTTCCCCTGATGTGGTAATTCTCCAACCAACTTTTCCCCCACCAGTGCTTCCCCTGATGTGGTCGTTTGCATGTTCAGCACCGTTCAAAAACAGAGTTCTCCTCCAAGACGAAAACCGTTAAATCAACGGACACAGTGTTTTTCCTGCGGATGTTGTGCAATAATCGCTAAGCGTTTCCGGCGTATGTAGCCAACCTCCAACGAACGTTTCCCCCACCACTGCTTCCCCTGATGTGGTGTTTCTCCAACGAACTTTTCCCCCACCAGTGCTTCCCCTGATGTGGTCGTTTGCATGTTCAGCACCGTTCAAAAACAGAGTTCTCCTCCAAGACGAAAACCGTTAAATCAACGGACACAGTGTTTTTCCTGCGGATGTTGTGCAATAATCGCTAAGCGCTTCCGGCGTATGTAGCCAACCTCCAACGAACGTTTCCCCCCACCACTGCTTCCCCTGATGTGGTGTTTCTCCAACGAACTTTTCCCCCACCAGTGCTTCCCCTGATGCGGTATATCTCCAACGAACTTTTCCCCCACCAGTGATTTCCTGCTTCCGGCAGTTGGGTTATATTTATGCACGCGCATTCTTTACCCCTTCATTCGGTGCTAGCCAGCCGTGGGGAATGCCAGGACCGTCGTGTAAAGACTTCCACTGCTCGTTTTGCTTTCACCAAACGTGCAGCTGCGAACTTAAGCACCGTCTCACCCTCCTGTGCACGCAGTGTCAACACGGTTTCTACGAAGACCTCGATCATCTCAACAAGCAAATTCAGCAATTCCTTCGAAGGTACTCCGCTAGAAACACCACATGAACTGCTTCATCGTGCTCTTTCGGTATCTCGATAACGGACGAAGAATCCGCCTGCTACTGCCCAGGGAACGCCAAGTGCTGCTGCAGAACGGCATATACATCTTCGAACGTTATCCCCCAAGCGACGTCGACCTTGTGTGGAACCAACTTCCCGCAGACGCACAGGTAGTTTGCGCACCTTATCGCAGGTGTAAACAACACTACAACCTTCCTCATCAAACCACTCATATAGACGGCCCTCCCCCGTTTATCAAAAACTGCCATCTGTGCCGTCAGAATGTCACAGGACGTCCTTAAAGAGCTAGAAGAACTTTCCAGCAGCGCCCACACTCTCAGCGTATCTACGCTTCAACAACACGTACCATATCGCGTCGTCGGCGTCAAAACAATCGACACCGTTCACGGTACAAAGCTCGTCGCCAAACTCGACAACGACACAGAAGTTTTCCTACCAACAAGATTTGCAAAAGCCTCTCCAGAACTCGTCAACAAACTCAACTCTAACTCAATCTGCATCATATACGCAGGCGAGGAAAAACTACGCAGCGGTTTCAAACGTCACATCGTCACTTTCTCCCCATATAACCCTAAATAATGTCCGACGAAACCTATCCCGTCCCCGTGGGGAACAATCTTAACCTACAACTCATTCTCAACGCAGCTTCACCTATCCGTATCCTCTGCATCTCCAACTCCTATTTCCGCAACAGCAGAGTTGTCACCATCACACTCGACGTCCAAGGGGCTCACGCCGTCCACGTCAAATGCGTACCTACCAAAGTACACCAGCATAAACAAGACGCACTATGCGTCATATACCTCGGCAACAGCAACATTCCTGCTCTAACCAACAAAGTCACATCCACAGGATGCTTCTCAACCAGCCATTACAACGAATTTACCATCCCCATCTATATACCAACCTTCACCGAGTTCGTCAACGAATGTTTCTCTCACCTGCTCGTCACCTGCATCACCAAACCTATCCACCAATTTACCGCCGATAGCAGCAGCAGCGATGACGAGGACTCAAAGTGCACCACGTACTTTAAAATCATTGTTGTGCGCGAAATCTGTGTGTCCTAGTGCCTCAAACAAAAACTATGAATTTTAATGTGCTTTTTTTTCTCCTAATATTACTTATATTGTCCATTTATTGTATTTATATGTTAAGCAAATAATACATCGTGTTAATCAAAACTATGTATACATATCTTTATCCAATGTACTGTATTCAAAGTATAAATAAAGAAAACAGTCCCGGATGAGCCAATTGCAATAACGATAATCCTACCGCTCAGGGCGCTTTTCAAACTTACCGCCGCCGCCGTCGCACGCAGCGACACTAGCGACACTAGCGCCCCTAGCGGCAGGATTATCGTTAAAACAATTGGCTCATCCGGGACTATTACTACTTGCGGCCATGTTTTTGCACACGCTTATTATGAATAACGCACTAATAGAAAATAATTTAATTCTAACTACTTTTAAGGGTATATAAATATAATAAAAATATAATTTCGTTTAACTTTCGCCCGGAGATGTCCTTACTTCTAGTGGGGTCGGGAAACATGACCCAGCAGTAGAGGCTCTACCGGCTACCCTCTAACAGGGCCAACAAGAACTCCCAAATCGCAAGCCTCTGCACCATCTGCCCGACACTGACGAATCACAGCCCCGGAGTCAACTTGAGAGAGGTGTAACGGGAAAGCATTGGTTCTCTTGGTTGATGCCCTCTGCTGCAGTGCTCTGATCTCCGGCTACCTCTGCTCAGCGGCTGATGATTTCTCCATTCCTAATAAATTACCTTCTAACTGATTTCACTGATCTCAGGGTTTTCGTAGAGAGGCAAATTAAAATACACTACATTTCCCTTAAAATGTTGTTTATTATTAAATAAATACTTATGGGCGGCTAGCGTTTCCCATCTGTAACAATTCCCACCATTATAATGAATTAGGAGCCTAATCTAACTGCGCACGCTTCCCACCCATATGCACACACGTGCATCCGTCGTCCAGAGAGTATCACTGTGTGTCGACGAGATTGTATAAGAGAGTGAAAATCTGGGGCCTTCTTCGCCCCCCCTTTATACCCAAACCTAGTGACGCTCATCTTCGCGCCTTAGAATGTAACAACATTTCTAATTGGTACTCAGACCGCGTTACCTTATTATGTATGAAAATATTCTGCTCCAAAACTTTTCGCACACGCGTCCCAGTGACACTTCCGGAAGCAAATTCAATATCTTTGTCTCTTTCCTTTCTACATCTGTCTCTTTCTATTTATTGTTATTGCTTCAACGTCCTTGCTCATTAGCTTGGTGAAAGGTGGTGGGCTCTATCTAGAATTACCTTTTACCTGGAATTAGCTAGCTCGTCCGTCCCTTACTTATCTAAGTTACAATCTACTTTGTACATTTCTTGGTTGTTAAATATTCTAACATTATATAATATTCCATTATTATGTACAATTCTTGTTTGATATTGATTTATACGTCTATATCTATATGTATGTGTGGTATATCCCCTTTCAGAGGAAATCCGAGGTAGAGTACACCACTCCAGCATTCTTCTGTGCCAACCAGGGAAAACCATGAAAAACCCATAGTCATAGTGAGGGCTTCTGAGAACCCCGAACCTTCCGAATGCGAGCCTCACACGCTACCGCTAATCCATCTCGCTCAATTATGCTGTCATAGTTAATCATAACTTTTAACATTATGGTGTTGTAAAGGTGCAGTTTGTCCCTGCCTATATAACCTTTGCTGTAGGGCGACACATAATAAAGCTGTCCGTTTATTCTTATAACTTCTACAAATTATTCTTAGTACAGCTTATTTATCTGTCTGCTTCACGTTGATCGAGTTAAACATTTTCAATACACATCTCGTTGTAGGTATAATGGGGACAGAGGAAACTAAAGCGATAGATGTTTAAAACTGGGTGTAGCTATATGCCGGCATTGAAATTTCATAGTCATTTTATGACATCACGGAAAACAACTGAATAGCGACAGAACTGAAAATGACAAGCTATTGAAAATTTAAAACCGCAATAAGGAATATCTCGGGAATATGTTGCCGCACACAAAGGCATTTTAAATAGATTGTGTGTTTTAAAAAGATTACTTTTTTGTATAGTGTGTCTTTTGTCTATCTCTTATGTTATATAAAATTATACAGTATCCTTTCCAAGTGAAGAGGGCTTCACAGGCTACTCCCAGAAAATTCAAGATATTGTTAGCATTATTATTGAAGGAAAGATGTAAATAATTAAATAAAGAAATGAATAGTAAGATAAATACATAATTGCAATAAATAATATCCGTATATTCAACCCATGTATAATATAATAAGCTTTAGTTTAAAGATTTGTCCGAAGAAAAAGGTAATTAGCGAATCATGTTAAACAAAAACATTAGTAACATCGTGAGGAGCGAAAGCATTAGCTAGAAAATTCTTGGAATGCAGTTAGGTTGTCAGTTCATTGCGTTTGAACCGTCAGTAGGCAGAAATTCTGAAAAAGAGAAAGCTAATGAAATTCTGGAAGTCGGGGAGGTACCGCCCACTCTGTATTCACTCTTCACTCTTTGATCCGCGTCAAAACAAACCCCAGGTGACCAGTGCATCGTTATAATGTATCCTTCCGCCATTCGCACTTGAAATACTGTCACACTTTCAGACCATGTGGCGAGTACAAGTGCCGCGTAGTGCAAAAAAGAACAGAGTCCTTATTTTGACAACTGAAACGGTGACTAGCACATTCTGTTAAGGGTTACAGGTGATAAGATTGATAGTTGCAACAAAATAAACGTTTACACATATAATAATAGTTAATTTTAAAAAAAATGAGCGAAAAATCAAGTAACAGGTATACGATAAGTTATTTATTCGCTCTCTGGAAGCGGCACTTTATTAACTGTTGGCGGCTTATTTTAAAAAAGAAATTGTGCACTGATACGCGAATTGCATTCTTCTTAAAATCACTACATTCATGCATCGCGTACTTCATATGTTTTCTTGTTTGTTTGTTTTTTTTTCAGCTGTAAGCACTTTTCCCGTTTCAGATTTTTCTTTTGTACTCGAAACACCGGTGAACTCAGAAGTTAATTTCACCACTTCTTTTGCGGAAAGTGTTGAATATTTCTCACATTTGGATATTTCTAACTTATAATAAAGATTCAACACTATTGTTTTTTCACCACTAGTCAATGGTTTGCGCGGCTTTACGTAATTCGACGATAACACAAAAGCAAATTCACCGTCCTCCATGATACTAAACACAACTGCTGGTTTCTGGCTGTAAACAATATTCTGCGCCTACCCGGATGTCAGGTGACTCATACGAATTGCATCATGGGACTTGTAGCTCTGTTTTACGGTATAAATCAGCGTTAAATAAAACCTTAGGCATTTGTATAGAATATTATAATACTTAAGAATAAATTCATTCTAAAATTCAGATTATTAGCATGGGACTACTTTCCTGCGCGCATGGCTACCGTGTTGTACCACGGTGCACTGATCACGTGGGTTTGTTTTGCCGCGGATCAACCTAAGAGTGAATACAGTTTAGTAACAGTGTCACATGCGTATACTTGGAGTTTTGAGATTGGATCGCATATGAAGTAACGTTGGTGGAGATAGTGATTGGTAGCGGAGCTTAAGTTAATGAGCGTGTATTCCTAAAAATAGCATATTTCTTTCTTTTCTTTGGTGTACAACCTTAGGGCTTACAGTTTTTTACGGTAATCGGCAGTTCGTAGCGCTTAAGACCGCGCTAGGTTATCAGTTTCTTACCGGTAGCTGCGAGGAGTTTTGCCGGTAAGCATTTTAGCGACTCATAAGTTACTCTTCCAGTTTGTTTATTGCGGAAACAGCTATTTCAGACAGCAAAATTGATGCTACAGAAGTTAGTAGATATAATAATTCAAAGTTATAGTTTCGAGTTCATTCTTTATCTTCAAACGGTTGACAATCCGCTTCAAAAGCTCAAGTATTAGTTCAGATTAATTCTCTCAGTCAATTTAAACTGATGTTATCCCTTCACACCCGCTCACGCATACTCTGAGAGAAAGATCTCGTAGCCAATCACTGTAGCAGCCAGCAAACGAATCAACAGCAGATATTAAGCACAGGGTACGACTTCAAAAGTGACGAGCAAAGCTCGGCTTCAATATACATTTTATTTGTCATGCAAATATCTTCAAAGTAGATATGTTGTTTTAATCAAAATCTTTGCAGTCATTTTTGAGAAAATCAAAAATAATGAAAAATTGTCCTTGTCTTCGTGCCGAAACATTGGAGAACCTGACTTAAATACCAAGTTGGGCATTTAATATGCTTTTATTACTTTCTCTACAACGTATAGTAAGAAGGGGAAGTATTGTATTCTACCCAAAAATTTGATACCGAGATTTCACCGGAAATATATTTTTGAGACCCCCTGAATATAAAAGCATTTTTGGAAACATGTCCGTGTGTGTCTGTGTGTCTGTGAACAGCATAACTCAGAAACGAACATTCGGATAAACACCAAACTTGGTATTTTGGGTTCAGTATCAGTTTACGAGAAAATCCCCCCACCCCAGATTACCCTTTACATGGAACATTTTTCGAAAATTTTAATTTTCTCAGAAATGGCTCTAACGATTTTGATTAAAATATCATTATTTAAGATACTTTCATGACAAATAAAATGTATATCTTGAATTTTCTGGGAATGTCTCCAAAAGCATTCTTCATTGTGAACGACTTTTGCATAACTGGTAAACCATAAGAGAGAGAATTTTACTACACAAAAAAGGAGTTTATGTCATATACATATTTTTTTATTGAATGAACCATTTTCGAGATATTCCTTGTTATTCCCTTAAATTTTCCAATACTTATACTTTTTCTCAAATGGTAATTCGTTATTCATTTTCTTATGTCCTGGACATTCAAAGAGAATGGAATGCGCCACATAGCAACCAGCTCTTAAAATATTTGACTATCGCTTAAAGCCTACCAATTCCCCTTGCATCTACAAGGAAATTAGCAATAAGATTAACATTTCGATATCTCGATTAACATGAAGTAGACGGAGAATAAGCGTTTGTAAAAATAGTTTGTACAAGAGTAGAGAAAGTCATGTGAGTGTAACACATCAGATTTTTTAATTATGTTGTTCTCTCTCCTACGGATGTTTTTCTAAAAATGCTTTCTTTAGGATTTAGGAGCCCTGGAAACGTGTATTTTCGAGGAAAACAAGGCATTGAATTTTTTGGGTGGTATGCGATATTTCGTCCACGTATTATAGGTAAGTAATAGAGAAAGTAATAAGAGTATTATGGAGTACTGCAGAATATTTTGGAACATTATTAGGTATTCGAAAAAATAGTAAAATCTTACGGGCTGGAAGGCCGTAGTCTATGCGTAAAACTGTTTACACCCGAAGTATTTCGGTCAACTCTTTGTTTGCCATCTTCAAGAGGGTAACATCCTGGGCAGCTTAACTCGACTGAAGGAGCAAATGCTTCCCAATTTGTGGCTCACGCCAAGATCAGAAGTGGCTCATTATTACTGAGTCTGCAGTGGCGTGCCATCGCTGGTATTTATGTGCGTTTAAACCTTTCCTCTTTTTTATTGATTTTGGAATGATTATATATTTCAATCGCTTCTCTATCAACTGTAGTATGAGCCCTGCCCTATGTTCAAAATGTTACAGACCGCATTGGTACAATACTTTAAAAATCTGATATGTTTCGTTCACACGACTTTCTCTACCCTTTGTCGTTTAATAGTGGGTATGCAAACTATTCCTACGAAAATTCATTTTCCTATCTGGAAGGAAATAAATCCTTCCAGAAAGAACTACATTACACTTCTCGTTATATATAAAAAGGAAATACGATAGTCAAATGCATTAGAACTGGAGCGCTATACGCTGACCTTAAAATTCCATACCGTTTCCATGACATCGCGAAAAACAATTGAAAATCGACATGGCTTTAAAAGAATGGCTAGGTATTGAACAATTCGAATCAATCGATATCTCGGAAATGGCTGATTCCACAAGAAAAGTTATTTTAAAAAAATTGTGAGTTTTAAAGAGATGTGCATTTCAGTGTAGCACGTTTTCGTCTATCGCATAACGTTTATTAATTATACAAGATTATACATAAATTCCCTACGAATGAAGAGACCACTTTAATGGCTATTCCTATAAAACTCAAGATATACATTTTATTTGTCATGTAAATATCTTTAATATATAGCATTTTAATAAAAATATTTAGAGCCAATTTTTAGAAAATCAAAAATTTCGAAACATCATTCACGTAACCGGTAGTTTAGGGTAGGGAATTTTCTTGAAAATTTTCATGTAGCATCTTTGGAAAGTAATGAACTTAAACACCAAATCTAGTGTATATCCTACTTTCCATTTTTGAGTTGTTGTTCGACACACACACTTTTTTCTAAAAAATACTCTTTTTTGATTCACGTGCCCTCAAAACATGTATTTCCGGTGAAAACTTGTATCGAATTTTTGGGTGGAATGCAATAGCTTCTCTAACTAGTGCGTACTTGGTAGAAAAAATATAAGTATAAAGTCACAGAAAATATAAATCAACTACCAAAATTCATCAAACTTTAAAGTCTGCATAAGATAAGAGAAACCCCTTATGTGTCCCAGGGGTATATAGAATACCTTGCTCGTGTTTATATCCAAGCAACTAAACGCAGCATTAATACTGAAATAACAGAGCATAAGCGACATTTCGTGTTACGCAAACAGAAAGGTCTGCAGTGCCGAACCCCTTGTCAATATGGGTCATCGTATCCTCTATGAACACACAAAACTATTATCATACTAGACTTGATAGAGAAGCGCTTGAAATATACAGGGTGGACCATTTAAGTTGAGACTGTGCATCTCCAAAGCTAAGAGTTGTAGAAAGAAATGTCTTGAATAAAACTTCCTTGATACTTGGGGGAAAGTGAATGCACTTAGTCGTGTTTCATTTGGAGGGCGTTGTAATGGTTGTTTAGGGTCAATTTAGTATTTTGATCCTAATTGTAAGTTCCCATTTTAAAAAAATTAAATTGACTCTAAAATGACTATCATAACGTCCTCCAAATAAAACACGACTAATGGCATTTACTTTCTCCCATCATATCAAGCAACTTTTATTCAAGACATTTCATTCTACAACGCTTAGTTTTGGAGATATTGTACAGTCTCAACTTAAATGGTCCACCCTGTATAAGCATTCCAACATCAATAAAAAGTGGAACAATTTAAGCCCAAGCGCACATGGATACCAGTGATGGCACGCCACTGCAGATCCACTAATCATGAATCACTTCTGACCTATATGAGCTATAATTGTGAAGCATTTGCCACCTTGTTGGCAGCCATTGTTATCCTCTTGAAGATGGCAAACAAAGATTTGACCGAAACGTTACATTCTAAATACTTTCAGACATTCTCGAAGGTTCATCACCGTTGTGGAATTTCCTAAATTCAAATTTAACAATATGGCATGGAGATGAACTTTGAGTTTGTACGAAAAGAAAATATATGGTGGTATGAAGAAATTACATCCCCGAGAAACGCCGGGTAAATCGGCTAGCGCTTCGGTATAACTTCTATGGAAATGTAATCCATTCTGGTCCATAGCAACAATCAACAAAGGCTTTGCGGATGAAGGTACAAGATAGACGTGCGTGCTTTTTGGATAAACATTGTTTCAGTTGTAGAGATGAGAAGGGTCTTGGTGGGAAATCAAAACGCGAGGGAGCAGAGGTACAACATAATTCCTCGAGGGCCTCCACACAAACAAATGTTTACACTCACTCTGCGGTTAGTTGAACCAACAGTGGTACCAACCACAACTATGCGACATTACCCGCAAGCATACAGCCAACTACACTCCCGGATCTTCATAATTATTGTTTCTCATTAATTTTAATTACGAGAAACAATACATGAAACATATATCGAACAAGTTTGCCAGCTTCCACATCAATTGCCAATTTCCGCGCAATTCATCAATGATAACATTTAAATTGTAAGTGTTTGGCAAGTGCGCAATACAAACGCTGTGCTCTGTCTATGTACTTTATAATATTTATTGCTTGTCTAGGACGACATTGGTTTTCAAAATCCATCACATACAAGCTAATGTTGGCGATATGATTCAAATGTTAATTAAATACTACTTCTGAATTAAACTGCAGACACATTTTGAGGGTTAAACCCGTGCTTAACAACAGGAATAATGAGAAATACACTGAAATAGCCAGTAAACGCTTCTAGTTTACAATTACAGAAATTATGTACAGTAGAACCCCGCTAAACCGAACTAAAGGGGCAAAGCCACTTCGAATAACACATTTTTACTTTCTACACCAAGTACATAGTAGATAAAGAGGGTACTGCATTCCACCCAAATTTCGATACCGAGATTTCGCCGGAAATACATACTTTGAGGCCCGCTGAAACTTCAAAAACGAAAAGTCGGATTAGTTCCAAACTTGGTATTAAGTTCAGAATCTTCCAAGGACGAAACATGTAGATTTTAAACAAATACCCCTACCACAAACTACCCTTTACATGGAACATTTTGATTTTCTAAACAATGGCTCTTAATTATGGTAGTACCATATATTAAAAATATTTACATGACAAATGAAATGTCTATTTTAAATTTCTTGGGAATAACAGTGAAGACCTCTTCATTAGGAAGGAATTTTGTATAATCTTGTATAACTGGTAAACGTTAAGTAATAGACGGAAATGTACTACACAAAAAATGTAGATATCATTAAAACATAAAATTTATTTCAAAAAAGCTTTTCGTGTGCACCGTCAGGCACAATAAAGCAAACTCCCTACTTATTTGCTACCTTTTAGTAACATTTTTATCACCACAAACAAAATCGTGAACCATGCAGGTTACCCACTATATTAGTTTAGTGAAGTTATTTTGAACTACTAACTCTGTTTGTCAAATGTGTAACGCCCACGAAAATTGTGTGCTGGGCCCATTAACTTTATTTCTTGTTTCCTAACGCGGTACGTGCAGACTCCTCACAATAACATAAAACAGTGATTGACTCATGTAAGTGGCAAGGGAATAGCCAATGTTTAAACCATACAAAGATATGATTGTAGTTCTTGCAGCCATAATTTGAATGTATTGAACCTTTAATTAATACTCCATAGTTTTACATTAATTTAACAAGTTCGTAATATTTTTAAAGTCTTTGTTCTTTTTGCACCTTTTAGAAAGAATTCCAAAGTATTTGTTTTTACAATCATCTTGAATAGAAACACGCTGTAATACGAATGTTTGCTATACACCACACGCATGGTTGAAATATAAATTTTGAATACTACTTAATGAAAAGAGTTAATGGATTTTAGAAAAGACCGAAAGCGTGTGGTTTTTGGTGCTACCTCATGCGTCGAGCTAAAGCCACCGATCTGATGGTAGTAAATTCTCGACTGAAGAGGCTTTGCCGTTTCGCTCGCTGCTTTGAGCCGACCTACGGAGTCAAAGACCACGTGGTGACACGTCACACAGCACCAACGTCATCCCGAGGAGGAGCAAACCGCCATGTAGCGTTCAGGAAACGCAATTGTGTCGTCTCGTTGGCAAGCGTAACTTGGCTAGCTCAAATAATTCTGATGACCACCTTATTTAGCCACCACTGGCCTGGTAAGACGAGTGACTGGACGTAAAAAGGGAGCTAGTAATGGCTCATAGCCATTTCTGAGATATCCGGCATTAATGTTACAATTGTTCATTACTTGCTCATTCTCTGTCCTGTAACATTTAGTTGTTTCTCGCGATACCATGGAAACAGTATGGAATTTTAAAGCCAGCTTATAACGTCCAGTTCTTAAACATCTGACTAGCTATCGCTGTCCTCTTTGTCTCTTTACGAAAAATGCGCAATCTAGCTACTTCTGCAAAGGTTTATTTGGATTAAAATGTAGCAAATAGAAAAAACCCTGATGTCATGTGATACATTCACATGACTTTCTCCAGCCCCTATCTTGGATATACAAACCATTCTTAATAAATCTTATTTTTATTTCAATGCGCCACCTCACTTTACCCTACCCTAAACTTTACTTCACCCTTAAGTTGTCCCGGATCCTTAGGCTAGTTAAGATACAATATTTTTTTGCAATTTTAAGTAGGGGTGAGGGTTAGCTGCATATAATAACAAGTACCTGTCTTGGAATTTAGAGTTGTTGCAAAAGAACATTTCCAGTTTATTGCAGCAGCGATACCAGCACAATTTTCAGCATCTCCTATTTCTTCCTTCATTCTTACGTAATTTTTCCCCTCCTCCGCCATTTCTGTTAAACGGGGTTTTACTCTAATTCACACTTACTTTAAATATTTAATTTTCCTTTAATCGCAGTATATTAAACTGAATTGAAAGAGGCAAGCCACTGCTTCCTAAGAGGTGCATTGGAAGCTGTGATGAATGGGGAAAAAGAAAATTTAGGATAGATGATCTATACATATAATGAAATGTAATCTAACTTTTACTGGTAATTTTCGATACTGGATGAGTTATTTATATTAAAGTGAATAGCGGGTCATTTTGAAGCCAAAATAGCTTTATAAAAATAGGCAGTATTTTTAACACTTAAATTATATCAGTCTAATTATATAATATAAAAAATAATAGCCCGCCTTAAAGCAGTATGTGTATAATATAATATATAAATTGTATGTTATAGTCATTGTGTTATATTTATTTTATTATGTACATGTATAAAAATGTTATGTGAATCTATTACGTGTTTAACAATGTAGGAGCTGTGAGAATAGAAGTAAGCTGCTTTTCTAGCAAACAGAATTACAAAGTAAAAACCGAAAGTTACTAACAATAAGGTAACCTTGAGACAACGATAAATTAGAAAGTTTAAAAAGGCTATTAATAATTCTTCGAACAATAATAATGTAATATATAAAACAGTTTATAAATAGCCAATCAAAACTTAGAAAAGCTAAAAGTTAAATAAAGGTATTCTATTGGAGTAGGCTCAGGCAATCAGAGACTAAAAATAGAGGAAATGTACAAATTCAAGCAGTAGACGCGTACCCAAGCAGTTCGGTTCGGTACGGGTTCAGTGTGAGACATGAAAATTCATTGCGGTGAGAATAATATAAAGTTTACCTCTTAAAAGTGCAACTAAACAATAACCTCGCAGCTCTATAGTAGGATACATCAGTGAAGTGTTATTTAATCGTGTGAAGGATTAATAAAAAGAAGTACAATACAATTATAATTTGTGTAAGCCTTGTTCTTTAGCCGTACCAGCCCTGTTAAGAGATACGTGATCTACAAAATACTAATGACGCAGCTGAGGTATACATATATATAACATAAATAAATAAATAAATAAATAAACATTAAAGTAAAAAGTTGATTCTTCAACGTGGGGCAAAGGCCACCGGAAAGTTTTTACCGTGCGTGGGGCGAACACTCCTATAAACAACCTCCCGCATATAGACATCCGTAATGCGTGGTCTAAAACAGCTTCAAACAACAATATAACCCCTTCAAAAAATGTCATTTGTGAGCGTGTGGTTGTATTAACTTTTCATTGAAAAATGGCCAGATCATAGTGTTACGACTTCAGGTCCCACTTCAAGAATATGCTATATGGCATGTTAAAAACTTTCCCCAAATGGGGTTCTAAATAGGCACGAAGTTCAAAGAAAGTAAAATATCCAGTCTATTGTTGATTTTTTTTTAATTTTACATAACAAGAGATTATAGCTTCTGACAAGTTTTATTATTTACAAGTTTTCTATAGGGTGAATAACTAAAAACTTAGCAATGTAAAGCCAGTTATCATTGAGTACACTACAGTCCCTGTCCAATAAACAGCATAAGTAACAGCCAGGAGTTTGTAAATATGACGTTCTCCTTATACTTAATTTTTATAAAGACCCAAGAAAAAATTCTGATCTGTTACATTCACATAACTTTCTCTACCTTCTGTCGCTTATTAGTGCGTATACAAATTATTATTACGGGAGTTAATTGTAATATTTACTTCATTTTAATCCCCTAAACGTTTTCGGAAATAGCTGCATTACAAATTTCCCTACAGATACAAAGGGGGTAACGATAGTCAAATGTTTTAAAACTGGACGCTATATGCTGGCCTTAAAATTCCATACTCTTTCTATGACATCCAAAGAAACAACTAAAAATCGAGAGGACCTTAAAAGAATAACGTATTGAGCAATTCTAACCATTGATAACGGATATCTCGAAAATGTTTGATGCCACAAAACGGTCATTTGAAACAAAGTGTGTGTTTTAAAGAGACCTATACTTTTGTGTGGTACGTTTTCGTCTATCGCTTAACGTTTACTAGTTATACAAGATTATACAAAATCCCTTCCCCATGAAGGGGACTTCACAGGCTATTTCCAGAAAATTCAAGATAGGTATACACTTTATTTGTCATGTAAATATCTTTAATATGTGGTATTTTAATAAAAATCGATGAGTAATTTTTTAGAAAATTAAAAATTTCCAAAAATATTCCACATAAGACCAGTTTGTGGTGGAGAGATTTTCTTGAAAATCTTCGTGTTGTATCTTTGGAAGTTACTGAACCTAAATACCAAGTTTGGTATTTATTCAACTTTCGTTTTTCAGTTATGCTTTTCACATACACGCAAGCACACACACACACGGACCTTTTTCTAAAAATGATATTTTTGGATTCAAGGGGCCTCAAAACCTGTATTTCCGTTTAAATCCCAATATCAAAATTTTTGGGTGCAGTGCAATATCTTCTCTAGCTACTATGTACCTGGTGGAGGAAGGGAAAGCCTGTTACCGATTTTCAAAACATCCCAAACATGCAATTTGTAAAAAGTGGGAAAGAGAGAGAAATGGGGAGAGCGTGAAAGCCAAAAAAAATCCTAGTAAAGCAGTAGAAGGAAGACAAAATGAGGGGAGGAGAGGAGGGAAAACTGAGAGAGATGGAGGAGGATAGCGGAGCGGAGACAGATGGAGACAGAGTACCGACACAAGTAGCCGAAGCCGTTATGGTACGGACTGGCAAACGGACGTTTGCGGTTCAAATCCAGCCAGGTCTATCCTCCCTAATGAGGTTTCTGCCAGCTTTCCTCAGTCTTCATAAACGGCTAAGCTTAGTCCTGGAAAGTATCCTTCCCAAATTTCCTTTCTATATTATCAGTGTTCACCGGTACCGTATGCAGTAAGAGAGGGCGTTAAACGTGTGAGTCTTCTCATCCTGCGGATTGGTAACTAGACAACCCTGCACTTTACAGGCTATGCGAATTGGAGGTGCTGAGACTGCATTCACCAGCCGCTGATTAGGGCTACCATGGTGTTCGCTGTTAACGTGCTCTAGTAGCGCAATGGTTAATATGCTGGAAAGTCATGGTGAAGGTCGGAAGTTTAAATCATGCCTGCGAATAAATGAGTTTTTCATTAATTTCTTGCATTTATTTATGATGTTCATTAAAGCATATCCTAACAAGTAACAATTTGTGTTTTAATGAAAATCACATAATTAAACCAATTAAGTGAAACCACACTTCCATGCCAAACTATCAGTTCTCGTTAAATTTACTAAAGATAAAGAATACCTTCAAGTGGCAGTATTTGAACCAGCGACTAGTCAACGCGCAGACTTGCTCTACGAGTGCAAGTCACTCACGCACAGCGATGCCAAGTAGTCACTTTGGCCGAAATTGATACGAGGCGATGCAGTGGACAGTTTATGGCATAGCATGTACAACACCGGGACTGCATAACTTCTCAATCCGCAGGATGAGAACACTCACCCGGTATGTATATATACAGAGAGAGATCAATTAGCGCAACAAGATGTGCGGAGATGCATGTGGTAATAGAGATGTAATTTTCATGGTGAAGTTGTTTATTTTGTTGTATAAGTTGTATTGTAGTTCAACTGTTGCGGAGCCAAACTTGAAGTAGTTGCAACCGCACGTATGTTAAAATGTTTCCGGTAGCCTTCCTCCCAAAAATGTTTAAAACAAAACATTAACTTCGTAATTTTGACTGTAGCTCTAAATATTAAACATTTATGTTGCCTCGGCTGCGTCAGTATTATTTTTTACCGACATAAATTTCTTAACAGGGCGTGATGCGGCTGAAGAATTTAGGCTTACGCAGATTATAATTTTTAATTCAGTCCTTTTTATTAATTCTTGATACAATTTTAATAACACTTCACTGATTTAGAGAGCTGTGAGATTCTTTTGTTAATTACTTGCACTTTTTAACACGTAAACTATTTTTGATCTCACACTAATACGTATTAAATTTCTCGAGGACGCATCTCGCGTCCGATTAGGAAACACTGTCTACAACCAACGCGTCCAGTTATGAGCGCTGTCTACAAGCAACTGACTTGATTTCTACCGCTTAAATTTGTAAATTTCTGTATTTAAATTTCTGATTGGCTATTCCTAATCCAATAGAATACTTTTATTTAACTTAAGCTTATTTTCTGGTTGTTGATTGGCTATTTTATAAACTGTCACAAAAATTACATTATTGTTACTCCAAGAATGACTAGTAGCATTATTACACTTTCTTACTCATTATTGCCTCAAGGTTACCTCATTGTTAGCAACTTTTAACCTATTATTCTCACAGCTCCTACATTATTAAATTACGTAATACATTCAGATAACATTATTACATGTATACAATAATATAAACATATACAATGACTGTAATATACACTTTTTATATATTGTTACATATACATATTGCTTTAAGGGGGCGGTTAGTATATTTTTATTATATAATTTGACTAAAATCATTTAAGTTTTAAAAATACTGCCTGAATGGGTACACAAAGACCGTATAGTTTGATTCAGTTGGTTGGCTCTTGTTATGTTCCTCATCAATTGCGTCATAATACTATGCATAAACAAATCCTTACTCTAAGCACTTGTCTCTTTGCACATTTTCGTACCAGATGTTCATTTAGTTTTCTTTCATCATCACTTCCAAACAATAATTTCGTGTCCAGAACATGTGGAGGCAATTATTTCTTCCTGAGAGGAAAAGACAGAATTTAGTTTGAGTTCTGCGATATAACAGGCATAATTATACTTCATGTATCCTCTGTGGGGGCAGAAAACAAAACAAAATGGTTTTATATGCTACCAAAGCATTATTACAGCACTTTAAAAATATTCTGATGTGTTATATTGTATGATTTTCTCTATCACTATCGTTTATTTTTCTATAGCTTCTACTACCCATTCATATTTCTCGAGTCCAGATATTAACACAACTTCGCTCACGTCAAATTATTAAAATCACTTTATAGTATTGATTGCATACGTTGTGACAGGATATAATTGGACGAAGAAAACGAACTTACGATTAGACCGAAAGAACACCAGAGAAATATTAAACTAAAACAATGTGACCGTTCAGTTGTAACGCATCACTTTTGGGAAGACCATCATGGCATCGGTCAAGAAATCAAAATCCTGAAAAACGCTAATCAACACGTAAATTTGGATGCTTGTGACAAATTTCATACGATGAATAAACATAAAAGTTTGAATTTCGAGATCATGCAGGAGGTTTGTAACGAGACCTTGGTAAGAGATGGAAACAACCAAAAAGAAGAATAGCTTAGTTAACTCTACTGCTGAAGTTAGGTAGAACGCTACCTAAAGCAATTGTCCAATTTGATTTTAAGAATTTGACGTGAGTGAATTTGTGTTAATATGTCCACTCAAGAAATGTGAATATATTTTAACCACTTCTATCAATATGTTTAATGTGTTTGTGTTTCTAATAACTACTTCATATTCATCGAGAGAAACATTTGCAGAAATGCTTTGATTACACATGTCGTTGTACGTACAAGAGGAATAAATGAAACCGAATCGACAGCCACCTTTCCATAACATCGCGAGAAACATTTGAATGATGACCACTTATAAGTACAGGAACATTTAAGCTAATTAGAACAGATATCTCGGAAATTGCTGTTGTCCCAGAAGGTCCTTTCAGAATCAATTGTGTTTTTTTAAAGAGATGTAATGTAGCTATTTTTGCAAAGGTTTACTTGGATTAAAAGTAGTAGATAGAAGAATAAGCTTTAGTAAGAATAGGTTATACATCCACTAATAAACATAGAGGGTAGAGAAAGTCTGTGGATGTGTTACATCACATGTTTTAGTTATACTGTTCACGAGCACACAAACGGACGAGTCTTTTTCTAAAAGTGCTTTTTTGATGTTACTTTCTCTACTTATGGCAGGTAGATAAACTATCCATTAAAGCAAATTATATGTTCCTGTTTTTCAAGAACAGGTAACTTGTAAAGAACTAGGATTTCTCACATTAATTTAAAAGTTCGCTTTTGAATCGTAAATCGGTAATGCTAATTAAAGAGCTTAGTTCATATACGATGGTGAACTGTTATTTTTCTTTTACCACTTTTAATCAGAGAAGAATTTAAAACTAACTTCGAGAAACTCTGTGAATCTACAGAAGAATTTTTAAAAGCAGAGTAAGGAGTTATGAAGTTTAAACAAGATAACTTCTGGGTTGATGAACGGAAACTTAGAAAAGTTATATATTTTATTAATGCATTTCAACTTTAAGGAAGTTGCATTTTTCATGAGGTAAAATTGTAGTCTTACTTCTGAAATGTTTTCAAGGGTAGAGGTTCCATCTAGTGGTACAGCTTTCTGTTCAGTTGTAAGGCCGAAGTTGATCCTGCATTGCGTCCAAAAAAAGGCCAGGAATAGTTTCTTTCATGCCATTTCTGGTGTTCGCTACCGACGCCAGCACTTCAGCGAAGATACAGTATTGGTAGCCACTAGCAATCCTTTTGTACTGTACATTAATTACTTTCCCTAACACGTATACTGACGTGCATAAAAAGTGGCCCATGCTGGAACGCGGGTGATTATGTAGGTAAATTACAACTGTAGCCCCTCCCTCTTCCAGCGTGAGCTGCTCTGTTCCTCGGGCATAATTTCTTAATTGTCAGGGTACTTCTACTCCCTCAAAATGTGGCCGAACTGTAGAAGGGTAACATTGCACACTACATTTTCTCAATAGCGGAGTACTGTTAAGGGAATGCTTCGTTGAATTTAGGCGCGAAAATAAAATCTAATACAATGAAAACGTGGAAACAAACACGAAATGTTTTTTGTCTTCGTCTCTATGTGGTTGATGAAAGTCTCACATAAATATCGTAGCTGTCATTCAGTTTAACGACACGCCCAAATAATTCTTTACGCTTTCTATTGAGGCAGTATTTTAACACTTGAATTATATAATATATAATTTCAATAACAGCCCACCCTGAAGCAATATGTATGTAATAATTTGTAAAAATGTATGTAACAGTCATTGCAAATGCTTATGTTATTGTAAACATGTTCAGTAATGTTATGTGAATACATTATGTAATTTAATAATGTGGTAGCTGTGAGAATAATAAGTTTAAAGTTGCTAACAATGAGGTAACCTTGAGGCAATGAGTTTGTGAGTTTAAATGTTACTAGTCATGATTAGAGCAACGATAATGTAAACTTTGTGACAGTTTAAAATTAGCCAATCAAGAACTAGAAAAAGCTTTAGTAAAATGCAGATATTCTGTAGGATTAGGATTAGCCAATCAGAGACTTGAAATACAAAAAGTTAAAAGTTTGGGCGGTTGAAATCTTTCAGTTGCCTGCAGTCACCTTGGTAGTGACCGGATGGAAGATGTGTTCTCTAAAGAAATATTACGTATTCGTGTGAATCGTAAAATAAATATACGCGTTAACAAAGCACAAGTTTTAATTAAAGAATCTCATAGCTCTTAATATCAGTGTAGTGCTATTTAATTTGTGTCAAGAATTAATAAAAAGAAGTGAATTTAAACTTAAAATCTGTGTAAGCCTACATTCTTGTCGTACCACGCCCTGATTAAGAGAAACATGTTTCTAAAGTAATACTGACGCAACCGATGCAAACATAAATATAAATAATATCTACAGAAGCAGTTTAATAACAAATTTAATAATATTTTAAAACTTGGAGCGTAAGAACAAAAATACATCTTCAAAAATCGGCTTCTCGTACGTAGTAGCAAATTACGTAACAAACAATCTTTTTCAAATTGGCTTACCAAAGCGTGGTGCAAACATTCAAAAACTCCAACAACAGTAAAACCTTCAACAACAATAAACTACAACACTTGAAGAACAAATACTTCTTCACTATAGAAGAGCGAATGATGTCATATTGGTCTAGCTTTCCTTTTGGTATCAATTGTAGCGAAACACTTTCATAGAGGCGGTATCGAACCACCCATTTATTTCACGTAGATTATAACATCATTCATTGGTTCCTTTTGTCTCTCTGTACTGTAGAGCTTGATATTTCACGGTTCATGATGTAGCCCAAAAAGGTTACGTCTACGGGCCTACAAGATCCAGTAACATCAGCGAATCCATTCCGAGGACAAATGTAAACGACAGGTTTCTTTCAACCTCAGGAACCTAATGAGGATTTTCGCTACTCCAGATACAATTATCTATTAACTTACCCTCACACGTGGAAAATTGCTTCATCAGAGAAGCACGCTTTATCTAGGAGAGCATTTTATTCAAAAATTCTGCAGTAAACATCTACCTTTTACTAAGTTCCACATGTGCACCTCAAATTGACTTCTTCGACACATTTCCACATTTTCTGCAGACACATACTCTTGCCATTTTCCTACGAGTAGACAAAGGACTACTAGTTTCTCATTTAATAAAGCTCACATAGGTGGGGAATTGTCGTGACGGCCAAGGTTAAATTCAGTCGAAAATTACGTTGTACATGCTTTACAGGTTTGTTTCAAGCCAATCCAAGGATGTCATCCTGCGTGGTCTAGGTGTACCATGCTGACTCTAGTTCCCGAGGTCGCGGGTTCAAACCCGACTGAGGGCGATAGATTTTTTTGTGCATAAAAGTCCTTAGCATGACTTCCTTCGGAAGTTAAATAAAGCCCGTGGTCTCGTGTCGTAGATTTACGGCACGTAAAAGAACCTCATACCTGATAAAGGGGTCTCTGAGAAAAATGTCCGGTCTTTCACTCTCTATATAGAATAGGACGCTAAGGAACATAGTAGTTAAAGAGCGTCCATAAATAAAACTCAGAACAAGTTTTGTTGTGGTGTACACACCGCCATCTTTGTACATTATGATCTTGTGATCATTGTTGTTATTGTTGAAATCAATGTTCATAAATTACAAGAGACCCACTAATCATACATGTAATAATTTTTTATCAAATATGGTACATATAAAGCTATAAATGTTTGTAATGTTAAAACTATAAGCCAAACACTTCGTACTGAAACAGGCGTTGCACGTGCTTCTTCTTAGTCTCTTCCGGCGGACGTGGACGAGGAAGTGATACGAGTGAGAAGTATGGAAGTAATCTGAGTGAGAACGGTTAGTGAAGCGGAAGAAATTGAAAGAAGGGGGGAGGGTATAAAGTAATAGATTTGAAAGAAGGGAGGGTAATGCTACAAGGGGAGGAAAGTGTCGACCCGGTATCCAGACTTACTAGACTTAGAAAACTAATGGAGAAATTTACGTATCAGGATACAACAAAGAACAAACAGGGAAAGGGAGTAAATTGACACACAATAAGAAAATAGTATTAAGTCAGGGAGTGGGAGTTCAAAATTATTAACCTATTCATAGATGATATATTAGGAGCAAAAATAAGAATTAGCATTGTCCAGTAATAAGAGATAAGGAGATTCCAGGTTCAGATTCATTATATGCAGACGATTTTATTGTAAGCACCATATCGATAATCGGGCAACAAAAGCAATAAATGAAATTCAAGAATGTGTGAAAAATGGGGAATTAAGTACTAAGTAATAAATGGAGGAAAGAAGAAAAATTGTATCTAGGCGGTCAAGAACTAGAGGTAGTCAAAGAATATGACTATTTAGGAGTAAGGTTGAATAATAGCAGGAAAAATAGAGATGAAGTAGGAAAATGACCAAAAGTATAGAATGGTTACAAAGAATTAATTGGACTAAATTTGGTTAGATGTAGGAAAATGAAGCAAGGTGAAATCTTAAAGATATGATTGACTCAATAAAAGGTTCTAAGAAACAAAATCAAGGACATGGGAGAATATTAAGGAAGCTAAAGAAAAAAATCTGATGTGCTACACTCACATAACTTTCTCTACTCTTGTACAAAATATTTTACAAACGCTTATTCTCCATATGCTTCATGTTAATCGAGATATCGAGATGTTAATGTTATTGCTAATTTTCTTGTAGATGCAAGGGGAATTGGTAGGCTTTAAACGATAGTCAAATATTTTAAGAGCTGGTTGCTATGTGGAGTATTCATTCTCTTTGCATTACCAGGACAAACAAAATGAATAACGAATTTGAGAAAAGTATAAGTATTGGAAAATTTAAGGGAATAACAAGCAATATCTCGAAAATGGTTCACTCAACAACAAAATGTATATGACATAAGTTGTGTATTTTAACGCGATCTACACTTTTTGTGTAGTAAGATTTTGTCCATCTCTTATGGTTTACCATTTATGCATTTATGAAGAATACTTTTGGAGACATTTCCAGAAAATTCAAGATATACATTTTGTTTGTCATAAAAGTATCTTAAATATATGATATTTTAATCAAAGTCATAGAAGCCATTTTTGAGAATATTAAAATTTTCGAAAAATGTTCCATGTAAAGGGTAATCTGGGGTGGGGGGATTTTCTTGAAAACCTTCGTGTCGCATCTATACAAGATACTGAACCTAAATACCAAGTTTGGTGTTTCCGAGTTTTGTTCGTTTCTGAGTTATGCTGTTCACAGACACATAGAAACACACACGGACATGTTTCCAAAAATGCTTTTTTTTGGATTCAGGATATCTCAAAACCTATATTTCCGGTGAAATCTCGGTATCGAATTTTTGGGTGGAATACAATACTTCCCCTACTTACTATACGTAGTAGAGAAAGTAAAAATGATATAGAAAAGTAAGAGAAGCAAGGGTTTCTCAGTGAGCAAAAAGGGCAGCGAGCCAAGCAATCTGAGTGGCCTATAAGAAAACAATCACTAGACAAATTGTACAACAGATGTAGGGGTATAATGATATACGAATATACATTGTATGTTTTATAAACCAAACTGTAGAACAAATTGTACAATAATTCCTTCATTCATTCATAGTTTCTTCCTCGGTGATTGAGGGTTAAAATTTTTTAAAGCGAGTGTGGGTGTGGGTGTGTGTATGTGTGTGTGTGAACACCATACCCAAAAACGAGAACACAGTTATACACCAAGCCTGCCTTCCAAAGATACCATATAAAGATTTTCAAGAAAATTCCGCACTCTAAACTATCTTTTACATGGAAAAACTTTCGTTTGTCTTATTTTCTCAAAAATGGCTGGTAAAATGCTATATGTTTAAGATACTTACGTGGCAAACAGAATGCATAGGTATCTTGAATTTTCTGTGAACTACCTGTGAATCTTTATTCGGAAAGAATTTTATATAATACTGGTAAACCATGACAGAGATAGACGAAAACTTAATTTATGAAAATGTGGATCTCGTTAAAGTTTTAACGTGAAGTGTTACCTTTTGTGGTCCGTATTTTATCCATGTTACAACTTACACAGATTTTACTGAGCGTATTTAAGCTATACGAGCTTGTTTTAAAGAATGCTTAACGTCTACAAGTTATTACGTGCTGGGCCCATTAATTTTTATTTTTAAACGTGGTACGTGCACACTAAAAGAAAATAACCTAGTGGTTGACTCACGTAACAGATAAGAAAAACGAACAAGGTTTAAACACATATTAAAAAGTCAACGTTATAAATTCTGGCAGCTATAAACTGAAAATATGTAATAATTCACTAACACTTTTAAAGACTTACAATTACTTCTCAAAGGCTTTGTTCTTCTTGGAAAATTTAAATTTACATATATTTAGCTTCGAGCTTTCTTTGAATCAAAAATTGCTCTAATCCCAACATTAAGGGCACACCACACGCATGGTATGAATATAATTTAGTGCAGTACTTACAAAGGAAAAAAGGAAATTTGGAAAGGCCGATAGACGTGTGGCTGTTGCCGCTAGTCTATGCTAGCTTGGATCCGACCTGCGGAGAAAGATCACATACGACACGTCACCCAGCACTAACGCCACAGCGAGGAATCAGTCCGCCATCTATAGTTGGTGAAAATCAGCTCCTTCCAGCGGGCACAGTCGACAAACCCATGCTCGGTCGCGTCGTCCCGTTTGCAGGCGAAAACCATATAGCAAAGTCGATAATGTATATGACCACTAATTTAACCACCATTCAGCCTGACGAGACGAAGGACTGGAATTAGGGGAGCCAGCGATGGCTTAAAAATCATACAATGAGGCCAAATAAAAATTCTTGGGCGTTAACCATTTCCAAGATATTCTTTGTTATTCATTTGAATTTTTAAATACTTTGTCGTTTTTATTCAAGTTGTAAATCGCTATTTGCTTTTCTTCGTGTTCATGCAAAGAGCACAGAATTTCATAGCGACTCGCTTATAAAAATTGAGGCAGTATTTTTATCACTTAAATAATTTCAGTCTAATTATATAATATGTAAATTCAATAACAACTCGCCTTAAAGCAATATGTGTATGTAACAATATATAAAAAGTGTACATCACAGTCATTGTAAATGTTTATATTATTGTATACATGTTCAATAATTTTATGTGAATGTGTTACGTAATTTAATAATGTAGGAGCTGTGAGAATAATAGGATAAAAATTGCTAACAATGAGGGAACCTTGAGGCAATAATGACTAACAAAGTTTAATAATGTTATAATTCTAATAGTCATTCTTGGAGCAACAATAACGTAATTTTTGTGACAGTTTATAAAATAGCCAATCCACAACCAGAAAAAAGCTTACGTTAAAAAAAGTATTCTATTGGATTAGGAATAACCGATCAGAAATTGAAATACAGAAATTTACAAATTTAAGCGGTTTAAATCAAGTCAGTTGCTTGTAGACAGCGCTCATAACTGGACGCGTTTGTTGTTGACAGTGTTCCTAATCGGACGCGAGACACGTCCTCGAGAAATTTAATACTTATTCGTGTGAAACGAAAATAGTTTTACGTGTTAAGAAGTGCAAGTAATTAATTAATAAAAGAATGTCATAGCACTCAATATCAGTGAAGCGTTATTTAAATTGTGTCAAGAATTAATAAAAAGAAGTGAATTAAAAATTATAATCTGTGTAAGCCTATATTCTTCAGCCGCACTACACCCTCCTAAGACATCCATGTCTCTAACAAAAATACTGACACAGCCGAGCAAACATAAATATATAATATTTAAAGAAACAGTCAAATTACAAAGTTAATATTTTTTAAACATTTGGAGCAAAGGCCACCGGAAAGTACATTTGGGGCGAAGGCTACCGGAAACTGGGTACTATACGTGCGATTGCAACTACTACAAGTTCGGCTCCCCAACATAAGAACTACAATACAATCTACTTCAAAATTTGACTATCCCTTTATCTACTGCATCCTACGACGAAATGTATAAATGTGAATTGAAATTCTAGCTGGAATAATAAGAACAAAACAGAGGAATAAGCTTTTGTAAGAATGGCTTGTATAGGAGTGAGTCGTGCGAAATCCACAATCAGACTTTGTCTCCTTGTGTGCTGGATTAAGACTGGCACCCTGTACTCATTGTGCAACCACAACAAATAACAGAAAAATAAATGAGCTTGACAAACTCCGGACTAAAAACCTACAGAAAATGAAGCGGAACAAAAGAAACGCGACGGTGTTAAATTATGGATCTTCCGAGAATGACTGGTTTATTTCGGCAGACCGAGCGAGAGGTCGCAATGATCGATTGCGGCCGATGGCTCTTGTCGGTGGTGTGGGAAGGGCATTAGTTATTGTGTTGGTAATTGACTTTTTCGTGCACTTGATCTCTCTGTCCCTATATTGTTGGTCAAAGGGAACCCTTCACAGGACGCGCTTTACTTCGAGAGAGCTAGCTGGCGTTTTGATCAATTGTTCCATTTGTTCGGTAGAAATTACTTTCCACCTGCTTGAATTCTGTTAAAGAGGAAATGTGATTACACACAAATAGGAAAACATCGTCCCTTGCTTTGCTGTGATATTAAAATGATTCCAATGTTTATTTCTTTAATATTAATTTTCACACTGAAATTATTTCTTTTACTCGACATTTCATAACACAGTCTGTATCGCTTGTTATGAAGACTGTCCCAGAAGTACCTGACCTAACAAAGAAACACAAAAATTTTGGGGAAAAACATCTTTATTTCTCTGTATAGTCTATTTTCAGCTCGATATACTTTTCCTGCCGGTGTTCAATCGCTTCGATATCCTGTTTATAGTGAGAACCGTCGAGTTCTGCAAAATAGCCATCAACTGCAAACCCCACCTCTTCATTGTTGGCAAATCTTTTACCACCAAGCCATTTATGCAACTTTGGAAATAGAAAATAATCAGAGGGGGCTAAGTCTGGTGAATAGGAAGCAATTTGAAGTTTAACTCATTGATTTTGACCATGGCGATAATGGATGTGTGAACAGGTGCATTGTCTTGATGAAACAGAACTTTCTTTTTCGCTAAATGCGGCCGTTTTTGCTTCATTTCATCATTCAAACGCTGCAATAAGTTTGCATAACACTCGCCATTGATTTATTTTCCTTTTTGAAGATAATCAATGAAAATTATTCCACGCGCATCCCAAAAACTGATGCCATGTCCTTGCCTGCAGATGGAACTGTCTTCGCCTTCTTTGGAGCCGATTCTCCCCTTTCAATCCACTATTTTGACTGCTCATTCGTCTCAGGTTTGAAGTGATGGGCCCATGTTTCATCCATGATTATGAATCGACGCAAAACCTCAGCTTTATTGCAGCGAAACATCAACAAACACTCGACTAAACATCCTCACAACGCTGATTTTGTTCCATTGTGAGTAAATGTGGCACCTATCTTGTGCACAGCTTTCTCATGTCTAAATGTTAGTATGCGATGTACAGCACTTTTTGAAATACCTACGATGTGTGCTAGCTCGCACACTTTTAGTCGACGATCTTCCAATACCATTTTGTGGATTTTCTTCACAATTTCTGGCCTGGTCAGCTCATTTGGTCCACCACTGCGCAGCTCGTACGGCCTCGCTTAAACTCTGCCATTCAATATTTTACTGTTGTAAACGAAGGAGCAGACTCCCTCAGAGTAGAATCTAGTTCAGTTTTAATATTAGTTGGAGTAAGAGCTTTCAAATGAAAGTATTCTATCACATAACAATGGCCAGTTTATCCATTTTACAAAATCGCTGAGAGTGTTCATTATTGATGGCTGCCGAAGAATTACTTAACAACATAGCGTCGCCAAACTTCAAACTTAAGCTTTATAAGGGTGGTATTTTCTCCATAGTCATTTGTTTGAAACAACAACCGGTATATATATATATATATATATATATATATATACGTCAGGTTGCCCTCGTATTATAAACAGAGAAAATGTGTATGCATCTATATATGAAGTGTGATCTCTAAAAGCACTTAATTGATTTTTATATTTTTATCGTCCATGAAAAGCCCTATACATTGACTATAAAAACCCGTTTGTGGCCTACTTGCGGTGCTCTGTCCCGGTTGAAGGGGCCCCTCCGTTTGTCCTTACCTTTGCCTTTTAGGCGGTTTCATGTGCATATTCATTTCATACTGAGTTAGTTTTCAGTACCGAAATAATGCTATATTAATGCATTATTAATAATATGTATAGATATGTATTCTTGATGTAATCATAGTATGAGTTATATTTGTGTGATTGTTAGTTTACTATATATGTTAGCGATATCACTGATATACGATGCAAGAATATTTTCACTGGACACGTTTTTACGAGCAAGAACTTGCTTCACACAAAAGTGAGGGGAAACTTCGAAAATTATAAAGAGTTTTTGTTGACAGTGCACGCTAGAAAGGCATAAGTTGCCACGCCAAAGGAATCCGAGACAAGTTCACAAGCCGGGGATTCCACCATTGTCTTAAGTAATGTGACTTTTGAGAAGCCAATAGGGAGGAATTAAAACCCCTCCCCCCAGATTTATCAATTTGAAAACACGCGCGATTAGTCAGCCAATTAGAAATAAAATACAGACCGATCGACTATCATCCTAATATAAGCTGAGACCCGGAAGATAAATTCCGCTTTCTGTTAAATTCACTTGCAGGATAAATCTGCGACACTCAACATAAAACTATAAGTGTTAAGATGTAATGCAAAGAATATCGTGTGCGCGACGGTAACTATTTTAAAGCGAAAGTATTTGTGTTAACTGACTTGACGTTAAAACTACGAACGAAAGAGGAACAATCCCGTGTTCATACATAAGTAAGAAACAAAGAAGTGTCAAGCGCGCGAAGTAAAGCAATTTCAAGGAAGTATTATGTGGAAGTGAATAATCTTCAGTGAAAAGATTCTGTGCGCGAAATAACTATCCAAAGCCTAACAAAGTAGAAAATTATCGCTATCGGAACCATTGTAAAGTTTTATTATCAAAGGATTCACATTTTCATGCGGACTTGTCTCAAGTAAACACCATAAATTCAAGTTTAATTAGTGTTTTCAATTCTAGCAAGTCTTCTTATGAGCACACCCTTGTGATACCACATGCAGTCTCATGCTCCTTAATATGTATCAACAGCCGACACCAGCTAGAATCTGACCTCTCAACTAACCGACTCAACTAGTAATTACAACTATAACACTTATACTTAACTAGAACAATAGCCACCCAGTGATTACTTTAAGTTAGGCAAATTTATGTCGTTCAGTTATCCTTCGCCATTTATGCCACATAATTCTTCTTCTTGTTCTTCTTCAGGCATTAGACCTCACGATCTGTTGTGTCTCATTGGTCCCACCATATTTTTTTGGGGCCTTCCAACTCCTCTTCCCCCTCTCTGCTTACTTTAAAATCTTCTTTGGCATTCTTTCATTACCCATTCTATTATCGTGGTCTTCCCACTATAATCAGCTATTTCATAACTTCATTCATATGTTTCTAGACGATTACGAATGTCTTCATTGTATAATCTCTCTCTTTTTGCGACTCCTAGACATCCTCATTTCATCTCTACTGTTTGTATCATACTACGTGTTTTTGTATCAAGGGTCCAAGTCTCACTGTCATATAATCCACATGGTATGCTGCATAATTAATGATAATAAATACTAATCGACAAGAAGGATAACGCGGAAATACAAAGTACAGTCATTCCAAGTGGACTTCACAGTGACAAAGAACCTGGGCCACAAAGACAGCTGCAGAAAAAGTGCTATTCTTTTTTTTTGCAGATTTGAATTAACATATTACCTTATTCCCGGGAGGTATTGTACATATAAATTTGCTCTAACCGCTTTGTAGCAATGTAAATCAATATTAACTTATAACATGTGAAGAGTTACTTCTGTTTCAGACGTACACGCCCTAACATATTGGGTTATAGGAATAAAAATGAGTATATAGTATATGCTTCACTTTTTCAAACAAATACTCAGTTTGGTAAGAATAAAACCTTTCAAGTATCTACTTCATTTTGAGAACATACTCAAGTAATGAATCAGAGTAGAACACACTCAGGCACCCATGTTAAAGAGTATTTACTCATCTTTATTATGAATAAAAGCTGGCATATTTTCAATTTTATGAGTTCATTTTCCTCTCATGTTTAGCATGGTTAGATGTATACCCACTTCTGAGTATATATTGATTTTGTTTTACTTAAAACTAAATATGAAGAGGATGGCACAATTTAGGAGCTGTATAGTACTCATGGAAAAGTTACAAATATAGCCATGGGCATTAAAGAAGTTTCAAAATCCTACATTGTTTCAGAAAACATAACCTAAAAGTAAGATTGAAAATCAGCTTTATTAATTAACCTTACTATGTAAAGTGTTAGCTTAAAATCCAGATGCCTACTCATAACTTTTTAAGAAAACGTTTTAATAGTATACCTAAATAGTGTAAATATCCTGGGATTCTAAAAACAGTCGGATGACTTTATCCAGTATGAGTTATGATTTTCCAATCCACAACTATTCCTTTCCTTTTGCTTATAGAATTTTAATTATTGGTTTTCTAACATTTCCATGAGCATTCTGAGGCAGTATTTTATATCATAACATGCTATGAGTGCCAAAGTGATTGTAGTGTAAATTAATATTATTGACAATAGAAGTGGGTAACAATAAACCGAGGGGGTGAGTTTTTTATCATTAAGAAGAGATAAACAAATGACGTCAGGGTAGCGTGCCTTTTTAGAAATGGAGGCAATATCTTCCCTAGAGTATATATGTTAGTAGTAACGATTGGCTATCCAAAACAGACGCTAAAGTGGGCGCGATTTGGTAACCAATAGCAGCTCTATAATAATGTGTAGGCAATTCGAGGTGAAGGAGTATATATTCTTGAGCCATAAGCAAGTGCCACACAGTTGTGAAGAATCTCTCGCGAGGTACACGTTGCAGAGTTAGTTACAAAAAATGTAAAGTACGCGAAGTAATTGGTGCGCGTCAACTAAACGACTGTAGTTACATTCGTAAATATCACAGTTTTAGTCAGGCGTGTATAAAGATTAAATATCTGAAGTATTAATTAAGTGTGATGGCAATAAAAGCGTAGGAACAAATTTTTGATCAGCGTTATCTTTTAGCAACAACTCCTTTCCGTTTAAACGCCCTGCTTAAAGATACTTGCTCGACTGAGTTATAATAGCTAGCCGGAGGACAATGAACCCAAATTTAAAATAATAAAACAAGAGGCGCCCAGTAAATAAGATAACACGAGCCATGAGAACTGCGACAATTCAAGGCGTTTCAAACTTCTGTATTCCTTCATGAAAACATAACCTCGAAGTGTCATTGAAAGTCATATTTATTAATTAAGCTTACTATGTAAAATCCTAACCTCAAAATTTAGTAGCTTAAGAAGTTAGGTTACTTATAACAAAACTGTTTCGTATAAAAGTAGTGTAAACATCTTAGGACTCTAGAAACGGTCTGATTTGAATCTGCATCCGGCACCTTGTAATTATGAGTTTAGAATCTGTGAATATTTATTTTTGTCCGATTTATTGATAATATACTTTGGCTATTTCATTTTATTTATTATTTTACTTTTTGTGTGTGTTGCTTCAATTAATTTTTAATTTCTTGAAGGACTTAATATTTCTCTAACATTTCTGGTGAAATTTGTTATGCAACACAGGATAATTCCTCTGCAGTTTTGATGGGACAGAACCAAATACTACAAAATCTACTCCTCTAATTCAGAACGTCAAACAACATAACACCACACGACACAATCAACGAAATTAGTATATGGTCAAAAAGGTAAATAACACGAGTATATACCTACATTTAAGTGAACAAGAGGGCTGTGGGGACGAGTATATACTCGTGTGAGGTAGTAGGCTTTTATTCTCATGAAAACGAGTATGTTCTCAGAGAGCGGAGTTTATAATCACAGAGTACTGTTCATACTCATGAGTACAAAGTTTGTATTTGTTGTGTATTTGCCCTCTAACTTGAGGGTTACTTTTTGGAGTTTTCCATTACTCTAAGAAGACAAGGTTGGAAAGCTCTCAACCCTGTGAACCCCTGGCTCATTTGAAAATTATTTCGGTCATTGTCTCTGTAGGTCGGTATGGTGTAAGTTATGGTTAATACTCTAAAAACTTGTCAACTTATTCGGCTTTTATCTTCTTTTTGGCAACCATAATTAAAATAGAGTGGCGCAGATAAAAGTGGCCCGTCTCCCTTTGAATGCAAATGCGATATTTCCGTTGCGGATTAATATAAATTTCTGTTAAAATTGGTCATTAAAATTGAATCGAGCTACAGTACAATAATCGACAATTTTATGCAATATTAATAATCGATATTTGGTATAGTTAGCGTAGATAAAGTGACCCATGTAAGTACAGAGTAAATACAGACAAGCGAATTGCTGAAATGGACTTACCATTTATTGAAGATGTTGAAAGTGGTCCTTTCCAGCATCAATACACAGCTGCGCACGTCTAACTATATTCAGATACACCCGATATCGATAGCGGCAACTTCACGGGTGATGTCTCTCAGTTCCTGTATTGTGTGTGGATTTGTTTCATAGACCTTGCTCTACAAACGTCCCCACAGGACAAAATCACACGTTGTTAGATCCGGGGAACGTGGTGGCCCAAATGTTTGCTAACAGCTCGTTCTACAGAGAAGACATCATGGCCTGGTTCCTTAATCGAACCTGTTTTCACATGTGCTTCCATAATTTGAATTCATTCTTGTATCGAGAAAGTCATTTTGCAGAATGCGAATAGCAACGTGTTTATGAACTGATGAAATAAACTGAAATGCTGACAGAAGTATGCCAACTATCGATTAGACAGAAGAATACCAACTATCGATTATTCATATTGCATAAAATTGCCCATTGTTGTACTGTAGCTCGATTCAATTTTAACGACCAATTTTTACTTTCTCTGGAAATATATGTTTTGAGACACCCTGAATCCCCCATTTTTGGAAACATGTCCGTGTGACTCTCTATGTGTCTGTCTGTAAACAGCATAACTCAGAAACGAACAGTCGGATAAACACCAAATTTCGTATTTAGGTTCAGTATCTTCCAGAGATACGACACGAAGGTTTTCAAGAAAATCCCCCCACTCCAGACTACCCTTTACATGGAACATTTTTCGAAAATTTTAATTTTCTCAAAAATGGCTCTAACGATTTTGATTACAATATCATATGTTCAAGATATTTTCATGACAAATGAAATGTATATCTAGAATTTTCTGAGAATGTCTCCAAAAGTATTCTCCATTGTGAAAGACTTTTGCATAATTGGTAAATCATATAAGAGATAGACAAAATTTTACTACACAAAAAATGTAGATCGCGTAACAATACATAATTTATGTCATATACATTTTTATTGTTGATTGAACCATTTTCGAGATATTGCTTGTTATTCCCTAAATTTTTCAGTACTTATACTTTTTCTCAAATTCGTTATTCATTTTTTTTGTCCTGGACACACAAAGAGAATGGAATGCGCTTAAAATATTTGACTATCGCTTAAAGCCTACCATATTCCCCTTGCATCTGCAAGAAAATTGGCAATAAGGTAACACCTCGATTAACAAGAAGCATATGGAGAATAAGCGTTTGTAAAAATAGTTTGTACAAGAGTAGAGAAAGTCATGTGAGTGTAACACATCAGATTTTAACAGAAATTTATATTAATACACAAAGGAAATATTACATATGCATTCAAACGGGAGACGGGATGCTTTCATCTGCACCATCCTGTACTAGGTACTTTGTTACACAAAATTTACATCACTGGAACTCAGAAAGTTAAATAGATGAGAAAACAGTAACTCCATAATTATGAAATGAAACGGAATATGCTTAAGATGCACGCATACATGCATTGAAACATAATAAGTAAACACGAAACACTGTCCCTGTGATAAAGTGGTCATCGTTCTGACACCTCAGCTCTGAGGTGCAAAGTTTGATTCCCACCTGGAGTGGGGAATTTTTCTTTAACCAGAATCATTCCCTATCCTCCCCAGAATCTGTAAATATGCATGCGGGTGTGTTCAATAGCAAAAAGTAATAAAACTAACGATACGTTACGCTACTATTCAATGAGTAACTACACCATCTGTTGTTTCTCAAGTAAAACCCCTCGATATGACCATAGAAGTTAAAGGGGGTTACAGAAATTAAACAATAAGGAATTTCACGAAAGTATAACTCCCAAAATTACCACAATTTTTAACGTTTTTAATTCAGATGTTAGCTTTTCCTCGTATTGTATGCATACTATAAGGGAAATGTCAGCATATTTAGTGAAGTTTTGGAGGCTATACCTAAAGCTTAGTTATTATTATGTAAAGTTTAGTAACAATGCTGCTTAAAGATATCTCCTTTCGTAGCAATTAACACGTTTGATCCTTTTTACTTTCTCTACTACGTATAGTAAGTAGGGGAAGTATTTGCATTCCACCCAAAAATTCGATACCGAAATTTCAACGAAAATACATGTTTTAAGGTGCATTGAATTCAAATAAAGCATTTTTGGAAACGTGTGTGTGCGTATATGTTTGTGTGTGTCTGTCTGTCAGTCTGTGTGTCTGTCTGTGAACAGCATAACTCAAAATCGAAAAGTTGGATAAATACGAAACTTGGTATTTGAGTTTAGTATGTTCCAAGGAAGCGACATAAAGATTTTGAGAAAATCCCCCCACTTCGGACTGCCCTTTACTTGGAACATTTTTCGCAAATTTTTATTTTCTCAAAACTAGCTCAGACGATTTTGATTAATATATCATATGTTTAAGATACTTTCATGGCAAGTGAAATGTATATCTTGAATTTTCTGGGAATGTTCCCAAAATTTCTCTCCATTCTGAATGAATTTTGCCTAACTGGTAAACTGTAACAGATAAACAAACGTTTACTACACAAAAACTGTATATCTCGTTCAAATACACAATTTGTGTCATATACATGAACCATTTCCGAGATACTCCTTATTTGAATTTCCCAATGCATTCGTTATTCGTTTTTGTTTGTTTATTTGTTTTTTTGTTGTTTTTTTGTCCTGGACATGCAAGGAGAATGGAATACTCCATATAGCAACCAGCTCTTAAAAGATTTGACTATCGCTTAAAGCCTAGCAATTTCCCTTGCATCTACAAGAAAATCAGCAATAAGATAGAGTCTGCAAATGTTTATCTCGATTAACATGAAGTAGATGGAGAATAAGCGTTTGTAAAAATAGTTTGTACAAGAGTAGAGAAAGTCACGTGAGTATAACACATGTATTTAAGTTTTACGCTATACATTATAGATTATTCTTCTACATAGAGTCGGCCTCAAATGAGTGCGATGTTCTATTGTTTAGCTATGTTACTATGTTTACCTTAAAATGATAACAAGTGAAAGAGTACTCATAAAAGAAACACGCTAGAGTTGCAACTTTAAGAGAATACAGCTTGTTATATCTAATAAACCATTAGCTCCGATAAATCTTCTGTTACCAAGTAAGTAAAACAGTTGCAGCCCTAACAGCGGACAAAAATATTTCAAAAAGAATAAAAACAGGCACCACAAAAAGGAAAAAATAAAAAAATCTGATGTGTTACACTCACATGACTTTCTCTACTCTTGCACAAACTATTTTTACAAACGCTTATTCTCCATCTACTTCATGTTAATCGAGATAAACATTTGCAGACTCTTTCTTATAGCTAATTTTCTTGTAGATGTAAGGGGAAAATATATTTACAAGGGCAATATAGAAGTACAGTAGCCTTTAAGCACATACATATATCTTAATAGCTGGTTTCTAGGTGCAGCACCATTCCCTTTTCCACAGATTAATACTCTTTGCATATCCAAGACATAAAAATAAATAACGAATTCCCATTTTAGAAAATAAGTATTGAAAAATTTAAGGGAATAACAAGCAATATCTCGAAAATGGTTCACTCAACAAAAAAATGTATACGACATAAATTATGTATTTTAACGCGACCTACATTTTTTGTGTGGTAAATGTTTGTCTATCTCTTATGGTTTACCAGTTATGCAAAAGACGTTCACAATGAAGAATACTTTTGGAGACATTCCCAGAAAATTCAAGATATACATTTTATTTCTCATGAAAATATCTTAAACATATGATATTTTAATCAAAATCATTAGAGTCATTTTGAGAAAATTAAAATTTTCGAAAAATCTTCCTGTAAAGGGTAATCTGTGGTGGAGGGATTTTCTTGAAAACCTTCGTGTCGCATCCCTGGAAGATGCTGAACCTAAATACCAAGTTTGGTGTTTATCCGACTGTTCGTTTCTGAGTTATGCTGTTCAAAGACAGACACACAGACACACACACGGATATGTTTCCAAAAATGCTTTTTTTGGATTCAGGGGGTCTCAAAACATGTATTTCCGGTGAAATCTCGGTATCAAATTTTTGGGTGGAATACAATACTTCCCCTACTTACTATACGTAGTAGAGAAAGTAATAAACAAAAGTCCAAGGAAACGCGGCAATTAATTACTCGCTTGTTCTAAGGAGCGTCAACATTACACGATTGAACAGGGGCAAAACGTTGTGTGGAGTGGCGAATCACGGTTCACAATGTGGAGATCCGATGGCTGGATGTGGCTATGGCGAATGCCCGGTGAACGTCATCTGCCAGCGTGTGTAGTGCCAACAGTGAAATTCGGAGGTGTTGGTGTTATGGTGTGGTCGTGTTTTTCCTGTAGGGGGCTTACACCCCTTGTTGTTTTGCGTGGCACGATCACAGCGCAGATCTACATTGATATTTTAAGCACCTTCCTGCTTCCCACTGTTGAAGAGCAATTCGGGGATGGCGATTGCATCTTTCAACACAATCGAGCACCTGTTCATACTGCACGGACTGTGGCGGAGTGATTACATGACAATAACTAGACCGCATTACGCGGGAAACCAAAGCACACCATAACATACAGAAACTTAAATATGCACAATTATCTGTGGGTTTTCAAGAAGTACGTTAATCAAATATAGTTCTAAGCTTTTGATTAACGTGAAATAGTATGTGGTATGAATAGTAATACTAAATTAGGTTGTATCTTGTATTTAATTCTGTGTGGTGTCGTTCACCTCTCTTCTACATGCACACGATAATATGAGCAGTTTGTTCATCACAACTGATACAATTTGTTTTATTTACATCAAGTCCGTTTCTAAAGCTGAATCGACTATCTACCTGGCATGTGTTCAAAATAAAATAAAGTCATTTCAGCGTGGTATTCTTCCTCAATTTGAATCTCATTGTCGTCGTGTCCATTTATCGGGATCACATCTACGACCTCTTAATGGTAATAAAGCTGGAAAGATAGTTTAAAACTGAAAAATTCAATGCCATAGCCGGAATTTGAACCACGGATCTTTCGGTTTCCGTCCGGTTGCTGCAACCATGACGATGAACGCCGGTGTCACCTTTGGTGTCGCCTCCAATATCTGTTGTTGATTCTACTGCCGGCTGCTACAGTGGTTAGGTATAAAATCTTTCACTCAGCATATGCACGGCGAGTTGCAGTCCGTTATAAGATAAGGAATGGAACTGAAAATGAATCTTAGCACTTGAAACTATAACAGTTGAATTATTATACCTACTAACTTCTGCAGTATCAATTTTCTTGAAATAACTGTTTCCACAATAAAAGAAATAGAAACATAACTTGCCACGAGTCACTAAAATGCTTAGCGGCAAAACCCCACGCGGCTTACGCTAAGTAACTGATAATTCCGCGCGGTCTTAGGCGCTACGAACCGCCGATCGTTGTAAAAGACAGTAAGCCCCCAAGGCTGTACACGAAAGAAAAGAAAGACGATAATTTTAGCATACAGGCTCTTTTATTAACTTAAGAGCTACCCCACCAAAGTTCCTACATTATACGTTGCCAAATCTTACTCATCTAACATTTCTTCTGGTCTATGTTTTACATCTCTTATGTCTCAACGTCTTGAATTCTAGCTACTTGAACCTTGAGCTAATGGGTTTTATTATTCAATTCGCCGGAACGGTGCTCTACACTTTAACTAATTACGTTTGCTAAACCCGCAATCTGCCTGGTACTGACTTGCTTATTCAGTTACAAAGTTGTAACCCTTTCTTCTTCCACTATGTATTTAATAAATATATGGAAATTATTTATTGCAATTATTTATCTATTTCTCCATCATGTCTGTATAAATAGTAATTATAAAGCTATCAATTCCGGTATCAACCAACTTAGCCACCATAGCAACCTGCCGGCAGGACATTAAACTCCTCAACTGACTTGCATTTTTGCGGGGTAAATCACAAGGAGGTCTCAAATTCATTTTGGGATGACATGCTCCAATGGCGACTTACAATGCTGTAAATCAATGGTAATTGTTCTTTCACGCAAGCCGTGTAAAGGACAAGGTTGGAAAGGTAGAAACAGACTGGCTCTTAGGGGTTTTGAGTGACCTCGTTTGATACCAGGCTGATATCAGTGGTTTACTCTGAAGATGAAAGGAATTGGAACTGGCTAGGTACACATAATTAATGCACTTGCTCTTTGCAGACTTCTACTGGATGTTTTGGGACACACTGTATAGTCAAGGTCCTAAGGTGGAGAATGGCAATAAGCGTAAACGAGGTTTATGGGAAACACTCGGCTCTATGTTAAGGGATTAGAGGGAATTGAGGAAATCCTGAGCCATAAAGACCATGCAAGTTTGCGCACCTTTTAACACATGCAAAGCAAACTGGGGGCTAAGGGGAAGGGCCACTAACAGTTTTAAAGTTTAATCCTTTCGTGGGATGAACTTTAGAAGGCACAATGAAGAGAAGGCTAAAAATCCCAGGAGTAGACAGTGTGCCTCATAACAAGGCTGGAGAACCGGCTACTTTTTTCCCTCCCGCGAAGAGCAGACTATTATCCTGTGCGTTCTTTGCCAGTACACCGGGGTAAATACTTGTTCCCAGTCTGTCACCATCTTGTTTAAATACTGCTTGTTTTAACTCCACTACTGCTTCCAGAAGAGCTGTAGCTGATGTGTTACATTCACATGACTTTACCTATCCTCTATATTTTATTACTGGTTATACAAATTATTCTTACGAAAGCTTTTTACTTTCTCTGCTACGTACACTAAGTAGGGGAAGTATTGTACGCCACCCAAAAATTCGATACCGAGATTTCACCGGAAATACATGTTTTGAGACATGTGTCTGTCTCTGTGTGTATGTGTGTGTCTGTGTGTGTGTGTGTCTGTGTGTGTGTGTGTCTGTGTGTGTGTCTGTGTGTCTGTGAACAGCATAACTCAGAAACGAACAGTCGGATAAACACCAAACTTGGTATTTAGGTTCAGTATCTTCCAGAGATGCGACACGAAGGTTTTCAAGAAAATCCCCCCACCCCAGATTTCCCTTTACACGGCAGATTTTTCGAAAATTTTAATTTTCTCAAAACTGGTTCTAAAGATTTTGATTAAAATATCATATGTTTAAGATATTTTCTTGACAAATAAAATGTATATCTTGAATTTTCTGGGAATGTCTCCAAAAGTATTCTCCATTGTGAACGAGTTTTGCTTAACTGGTAAACCATAAGAGATAGACAAAATTTTACCACACAAAAAATGTAGATCGCGTTAAAATACACAATTTATGTCATATACATTTTTTTTGTTGAGTGAACATTTTCGAGATATTGCTTGTTGTTCCCTTAGGTTTTTCAATACTTATTTTATAAAATGGGAATTCGTTATTCATTTTTTGTCTTGGATATGCAAAGAGTATTAATCTGTGGCAAAGGGAAGGGTGCTGCACCTAGCAACCAGCTATTAAGAGATATGTATGTGCTTAAAGGCTACTGTTTTTCTATATTGCCCTTGTAAATATATTTTCCCCTTACATCTACAAGAAAATTAGCAATAAGATAGAGTCTGCAAATGTTTATCTCGATTAACATGAAGTAGATGGAGAATAAGCGTTTGTAAAAATAGTTTGTACAAGAGTAGAGAAAGTCATGTGAGTGTAACACATCAGATTTTTTTTCTATCTATTGCATTTTAATCCAAATAAACCTTTGCAGAAATAACATTACAGATTTCTTATAGATACAAAGAGAACAGTGATAGTCAAATCTTTTTATAGTAAATGTTTAAAGCATGCTATACCCAGCCCTAACATTCTATTCTGTTTCCATACAATTGCCAGAAACAACTGAAAATCAATGGGACTAAAATAATGATAAAGTAATGAACAAATTAAACCATTGATAACGGACATCTCCGAAATGGCTGTTGCTATAAGAAAGTTATTTTAAATAAATTATGCGTTTTAAAGAGATCTACATTTCCTGTGTGGTACGTTTTCGTCTGTCGCTTGACGTTTACCAATTATACAAGATTGTACAAAATTTCCTTGGTATAAAGAAGGCTTCACAGACTATTCCCAGAAAATTCAAAATCTACGTTTCATTTGTCATGGAAATATCATTAATATGTGATATTTTAATCAAAATAGTTTGAGCCATTTTTCAAAAAATCAAACATTTTGAAAAATGTTCCAGTAAAGGGTGGTTTGGGATAGAAGTATTTTCTTTGAAATCTTCGTGTCGCATCTTTGGAAGACACTGAATCTATTGGTATTTATCCTATGTTTTGTTTTTGAGTTATGTTTACAGACATGCTGTTTTTGGATTCAGGGCTCTCAAAACAGATCCTTCCGAGAAATCTAGGTATCGAATTTTTGGATGGAATACAATACCTTCCCTCCCTATCTGGTGCGTTGTAGAGAAAATAACAATTTAGATCAATTACAAATAATTATTTTACAACAATATTCCAGTGTATGAATAACAAGTTTCTGTTCGTGTTATCGACATTTCTGATTAGTGCCAAACATCCAGTAACTGTCGTTGGAAAGCTGTTCAGATTGTGTTAGACTCGACAGAGTAGTGATTTTCGACATTTCGGAGAGACAGTACATTGCAGTTGACTAGAGAAAGCAAAAGCAGTTATCAGAGAACAGGCCTTAAGAATGCGCGGGTGTTAAAGCAGCCAAATGACTTCACTTTAAGGCAAGTTCAGCTTTAAATGCTAATTAACTAAGTGTTTTCACCGCAATTTTTCAGGGGCAAAGAGGAGGACACCAGAAGTTTCTCATAGAATTTTATCATGAATTGAAATCGGCACATCAGAAGGCCAGATATATAGCTGGTTCTCAAGTCAACTGCAATGTACTAGGTTTCCCCGGAATGTCCGAAATCAATACTCTGCCGAGTCTAACACAATCTGAACAACTTTCTAACGGGAGTTACTGGATGTTTGGCACTAATCAGAAGACTTTAAGCGCGGGGGATTCGAAAAAACAAAGCCGTATGGTACAGTCAGCCAAGCTATTAATAACGAGTTTAAGCCCACGAAATTAGAGAAAGCAAACCCGTGTGATACAGTCGACCACACCATCGATGAAGACTTTAAGCGCGGGAGATTCGAGAAGACAAAACCGCATGGTACAGTCGACCACACCATCGATGAAGACTTTAAGCGCGGGAGATTCGAGAAGACAAAGCCGCATGGTACAGTCGACCACACCATCGATGAAGACTTTAAGCGCGGGAGATTAGAGAAAGCAAACCCGTATGGCACAGTCGACCACACCATCGATGAAGACTTTAAGCGCGGGAGATTAGAGAAAGCAAACCCGTATGGTACAGTCGACCACACCATCGATGAAGACTAAGCGCGGGAGATTCGAGAAAGCAAACCCGTATGGCACAGTCGACCACACCATCGATGAAGACTTTAAGCGCGGGAGATTCGAGAAAGCAAACCCGCATGGTATAGTCGACCACACCATCGATGAAGACTTTAAGCGCGGGAGATTCGAGAAGACAAAGCCGCATGGTATAGTTGACCACACCATCGATGAAGACTATAAGCGCGGGAGATTCGAGAAAGCAAACCCGTATGGTACAGTCGACCACACCATCGATGAAGACTTTAAGCGCGGTAGATTAGAGAAAGCAAACCCGCATGGTATAGTCGACCACACCATCGATGAAGACTTTAAGCGCGGGAGATTCGAGAAAGCAAACCCGTATGGTACAGTCGACCACACCATCGATGAAGACTTTAAGCGCGGTAGATTAGAGAAAGCAAACCCGTATGGCACAGTCGACCACACCATCGATGAAGACTATAAGCGCGGGAGATTAGAGAAAGCAAACCCGCATGATATAGTTGACCACACCATCGAAGACTATAAGCGCGGGAGATTAGAGAAAGCAAACCCGTGTGATACAATCGACCACACCATCGATGAAGACTTTAAGCGCGGAGATTCGAGAAGATAAAGCCGTATGGTACGGTCGACCAGGTATTGGAAGAGGCTTTGACTAGATACTCTTCGAGAAATTTTGCCATCTATAAATTCTGGAACACTACATTTATGTGTCTCCCTAGTAACAGGGGACTGTAAAAATACGGCAGAAGATAATGTGAGTTACGAGCGATTTGTAAGTCAGAATTGCAATGCGAGCTTTGTAACGCATTTCGTCTAATAAATAAAGTTTGTTACGAATTAACCGATGTGTTCACTTCGCAATATACAAGTTATGCTGGAAATAAAACAGATGGAATAAATTAAACTTCTAGTGTTTAATTTACTTTAGTCTTCGTTGCTACTGATGATAATTTCTCAAAAACTATTTTTGTGTAAATTAATCGAGTACTGCTACATCAACTCGCAGATTAGTCGTAGTAACATCGATTGAGGTTACACTGCTGTAGCCCTTGGAAGTCCAGTTTTTAAATATATTTACGATGGACATTTAGTCCAGGATTCCCATTTGATTACTCACTAATTTTCTAAATACTCTATCCAAATCCAAAGAAAGCAGTAAGTATCCATTTTATCCAGCAAGGGAGTGTAGGTGTGTCAGAACCGATCGCATGTTGCCATATGTCTCAATCAGACACGCGTGTAATGTATCCAGGAAAAGAACGGCCCTGGAAACATCACAGTTCCTGCTCTCGTCGCAGACTTCCGAAGTTATGGGGTGGTGGGATTTTTACATAAGCTTATTTCATAGTCTGAGCGCAGGAAATAAGGTTACCGAATCAGTAGACAAACTGTACAAAGTCAGTAGGACTTGTGTTGTAATGTTTTCCCACAATCATAAAGTCAAAGAAAACAATTAATGTGTTTCATTCACATCACGTATTCTTACATAACTTAAACAGACTATTATTACCAAAACTTATTACTTTTTCTACTACGTAGTGGAAGTATTGCATTCCACCCAAATTTTCGATACCGAGATTTTACCGGAAATACATGTTTTGAGGCGCGTTGAACCCAAAAAAGCATTTTTAGAAAAGGATCCATGTGTGTGTATCAGTGTCTGTATGGATGTGTGTCTGTGAACAGCATAACTCAAAAACTCGGATAAATACCAAACTTTGTATTTAGGTTCAGTATCCTTCAAAAGGGTTTTCAAGAAAATCCCCCCAACCCAGATTATCCTTTACATGGAACATTTTCGAAAATGTTGATTTTCTCTAAAAATGGCTCTTAATCATTTTGATTAAAAACCCTATATTTCAGATATTTTATGACTAATGAAGTGTATATCTTGAATTTTCTGGGAATGTCCTCAAAAGTCCTATTTATTCTTAATGACTTTCGCATAACTGGTAAACCGTAAGAGATAGACAGAATTTTACTGTACAAAAAATGTAGATCTCATTAAAACACAATTTATGTCAGTTTTTTTTTTTTTTTTTTTGGTCGAGTGAACCATTTCCGATATATTTTTTGTTATTTGTTTGAATATTGCAATATTTATACTTTTTCTCAAATGGGAATTCGTTATTTTTTTTACGTCCTGGACATGCAGAGAGAATGGAATGCTCCACATAGCAACCAGCTCTTAAAATATTTGAATATCGCTTAAAGTCTACCAATTCCCCTTGCGTATACAAGAAAATTAGCAATAAATAGTTTCTACAAAATGTTTATCTGGATTAGCATGAAGTAGATGGAGAATAAGCGTTTGTAAAAATAGTTTGTGCAAGAGTAGAGAAAGTTATGTGAGTGCAACACATCAGACTTTTTTTCTATCTCTGCACAATAATCGCAATAATCCTTGCAAAACTATTTTCATTACACATTTTGTTGTAGTTACAAGGGGGACAGAAAATTCAATCTATAGTCAGAAGTTTAAAACGCTATATGCTCTTCACCGATGCACCTTAAAACTCCATGTTCTTTTACGATATCGCGAGAAAGAATTGAGTAGCGACAGCATTTTAAAAAATTACAAAATATTGACAAACTCTAACCAATAATTAACGGATATTTCGAAAATGTCTTTTTAGGCTATTCCCAGAACATTCAAGATATACGTTTTATGTCATGTAAATATCTCAAATGTATGGTGCTTTTATTAACATTGTTACATCCAATTTTGAAAAACTCAAAAATTTTAAAAAGCACTTTCCTGTAAAGGGAAGTTTTCGTATTCGAGTTATGGTGTTCACAGATACACACACACACACACAGATATTTTATAAACGTTTATTAGTATTACTTTATTTGGCTATTCAGGAAGTGTTAAAAGTGTACTTCCGGTGAAATCTTGGTATCGAAAATTTTTATTTTCTAAAAAATGACGAACGATTTAGATTAAGATACAATATTTTAAACATATTTTCATGAAAAATGAAATGTATATTTTAAATTTTCTGGGAATAGCCTCTGAAGTTTCCTTCATTCAGAATGACTTTTATATAATTGGTAAACTGTAAGAGATAACAAAATCTTACATCACAGCAAATGTAGTGTTAGCTTTTCAGATATATTCCTTGTTATTGGTTTGAATTTTCAAATACTTTATATTTTTCTCAACTGGAAAGTCGTTATTCGTTTCTTTCTTAAGGTCACGCAAAGGGAGCGGAATTTCAAAGAAATCACATAGCAGCGTGGTCTTTAAAACCTAACTGTCGCTTAACTACCATATCCTACAACGAAATGTATAAATCTGAATTGAAAGTTTCTCTGATTAACAAGAGGTTAATAGGATAATAAGTTTTTGTAGAATGGTTAATAGACGAAGGATCATTTACGTGCAAAACTTCAGATTAATTGTTGTAATTTTTTAGTTTAGCATCCTTTAACCGGTTAGGTCATATCGCACGAGGAATGAAATGGGTGAAATGATTTTCAATGAGCCCGGGGTCCATAGAGCTGAAACTTACCCGACTTCGTCTTTTCAGATAAAGGAAAAACCCGAGAAAAACCTTATCCGGGAACTCACTCCAATCGAGATTCGAACTCGAGACCTCTTGAATGTGAGGCAGACACGTACTCCCGCACACCAGAGGTGGACTATTATTTATTATTATTTATTATTATTATTAATTATTATTATTATTTTCACTTACTCACATAGTATTGTGAAGCTTGTTTCTTTCTTTCTCGTATGTTAAAATACTTTTCCGCTCATATCATAATTCTAAGGAACATCACTTATTCATACTCCATGGGACCACCTTAGTGCATAATAATACACTAGCTGAAATACCCGGCGTTGCCCGCGTTTGACGGCTTATCCCTACAACATTTAGCCTTAGCTTGCACTTACCCACTTAAAATTATGACATAAAATGCTTAAACAAAGATTTAATTAAAATTCTCAGGTCTCTATAAACAACAAAAAAGAATTAAAATGCTGAGAAAATACTATGCAAAAGAATTGCTAGACAATCATAAATACTACACTTTGTAATGATTTGTCGTAAATGCAGCTGAGCGACTTTCACGTTGTCACATTTGGGCTTCCTCGTCGTAATTTATAGAAAAAAAATCTTGTTCATTCAGAGTAACCAACATACACAAAACCGCAAGAGCTCCTGTAGCTCCGTCGGTAGAGCGCCTGCCTACTGTGCGAGGGGCCCCGTTTTCGATTCACGGCCGGGGATGGGAATTTTTTCTCTAGCCAAGATTATTCCCTATCCTTCATCTGGAAGTAGGAATGAGAGTGTGAATGTGTGAGTGATTTAATGTATAACATCCAAATAAATCAATGACAAGCTGCACACGAGTTAGCGCCATTAGAGCTGTCCATCGAACGAGTTTTGGACACTGTTTTGTACCAATCATGCCTTTGAACACAAATGAGCGGGTTGAGTGTACTGGATTCCGAGCGGTGTCCCTCTCTCAGCCCATTTCATTTAGTATACCGAAGGAGTTTGTCTCATGTCCTGTTCGAATGCCCAGAGTGACCAGACCCAGTTCGTTTACTTCACTAGCGTTGTTGCCTACCTTATGTGTAGCACAAGTTCGCGAGATAATGGACTTGTGAGACAAGTAAAACACAAGCGAGATCAGCGGTCACAGCTGATATGTGAATGTATGCACTAACAATGAATTACTAACGATAATATGCTTAGTCGGCTGTTTTACAATTAGTTTATTATTCCATTACTGTATTATATTATGAGTGTATTCTTGTTATGAAGCCATGACAAATTTTCAGCTTTCCTAGAATTTGTATTGGTGATTGTTTCTTTAAGCACTGTCCATTACTATCACACACCCTTCTTCCGGTCTCTGAAGGAGATCGGTAAACCATTCCCTGAACACTACATTGCTCATCTCTTTATGATGCCCATATAGATGCTGCACTATAGATTATTTTTGCACCGTACATTGTTGCAAGTCAACTAAAAATTTGAATACCGGTTGGAACAGCAATATTGGTAGATTTGAACTACTTTTTGACTGAAACACTAAATCTGCCCCTTCTATGAAACGTCGTCCTCCGTGGTGTACTGGTACCTGCTAGCCTCTGGTTCCCGAGGTCGCGGGTTCAAACCCGGCGGAGGGCGATGGATTTTTTCGGGCAACATTCATTTGCTAGAAGTATAAATTGCTAAAACAAAACTAAGTTATTGCTGTGTTATATTTTATTTCAGCCGAAAATTGTTGATGACTTTGTGTTCATTCACAGCAACATTCATTTGCCAGAAGCATAAATTGCTAAAAGAAAATTAAGTTATTATTTTAAGTTATGATTCCTTAGCTGAAGCTTACGAGATGGAGCACAATAATGTATGGTGTTTTCACCCGAGTTTCTCATTTAGATTTTGAAAATGAACTCCATAATTTACACACGAAATTAGGCCGGAACCAGGACATACACATTCAGCCTGAATATACATTCTGTGAAGTGTTGTTTTAAATTTTATTTTAATAAAACTGTCCTTGGTTTTATTTTTATCAGATTTCATATTATACAACATTAAGTTGCTCTCAAATATGTCATTTGTCATTACCGAGTTTTTCTCAGTTTGTTAATTTGTACCTCATTAAAAGAAAACGAAATTTTAAATATAATAAATTCGTTCTCAGTGGTGGACCTAGCACTAATAATATATATATATATATATATTATTAATGTAAAGCAACAACTTTTAATAATTAAGCTGAATTTGAGTTAAAGGTTGATAGTAACACTTTGCTTTAATACAGTTGTGCAATTTCTGGACTTTAGAAAATAAACATTATTTTATTTGTTGGGTTATAATATAATTTGTAATGTATATTTACACAGATGAGTAAGTTGATTTTTATGAAATAGTATATGAAGCGTTTATGATAGTCATTTTAAAACATATTTTCATATATATTTTGCTCAGGGGTAATGATAAAACAAACCATGAAAATGGAATTTTCTACTTACAAACAGTAAGTAGAAAGAAAGTGTAAAACGCTGTAACAGGCTATTGTCATTCCTTTGCCTTAACGTACTGAAGGAATACACCTGACAACACCGTTATGAGAAACTCTCCAACGAGCGAATGCCTGAACGGGTAAATACCCAATTGGAACTATTTCCCACGAGCGAGCATGTGGACCAGATACTCGACTATAGTTCAATATATTTGTTGCTGTTTTTCGAATATGAGTTAGGCCGGGAGAAACGGGCGAGGCCATCATGTACCACATGAAACGAATGGGTAAAATGCATGTCCTTGACAGCTAACACCATTGTCGATAAGGCAATATGTTTCAAAGGTAAAAGGCCGCCAATATGACCATTGTAGTTAAAAGCACGGTATAAATGGAACAAAAAATCTGATGTGTTATATTCACAGACTTTCTATACCCTCCAGCGTTTAATAGTGGGTATACAAACTATTCTTTCTAAAGCTAGTTTTTCTATCCACTACATTTTAATCCAAATGAACATTTACAGAAATAGCTACATTACACGATTCGTTAAAGGGAATAGCGATAGTCAAATTAAGAAGGGAGGATACTGGCCTTAAGATTCCGCACTGTTTCCGTGAAGCGCGAGAAACAGCTAAATGTTGGCAGGACATTAAATGAATGACCAAGTAAAGAACAATTCGGACCATTAGTTAGGCTATCTCAGAAATCACATGTGCCAAAAAAATCATATGATATAAAATGTGTGTTTTAAACAAATCTACATTTCTTGTGTAATACGCTTTCGTCTATGGCTTAACATTTACCAAGATTATACAAAACTCCTTCCCAATGAAGAGGACATCATAAGCTATTATGTTCCCAGAAAATTCAAGATATATATTTTGTTTGTTATGTAAATATTTTTCATATATGGTGTTTGAATCAAAATCGTTAGCGCCATTATTAGAAAATCAAAAATTTCGAGAAACAAAATCCATGTAATGTGTAGTTCGGGAAAGGGGGAGTTTCTTAAAAATCTTCGTGTTGCATCTTTGTAACATACTGAACCCAAATGCCAAGTTTGATATTTTTCCAACCTTCGTTTTGAGTTATGCTGTTCACAGACACACATAAATACACACACGCGCGAACTTTCTTCTAAAATTCTTTATTTGGATTCACAGGATCTCAAAACCGCTGAAATCGATTTTAATTTTTGGGTGGAACGCAGTATCTTCACTATCTGCTATGTACATGGTATAGAAAGTAAAAAACTTCTCGGAAAAGAAACGAAAGACAAAATAAAACGAACGCCAAAATTATTATGCCTACAAAGAAAAGAAGAACAGCATAAGAAGTACTTCAACTGGTTTGATACTGCTATTGTTCTTCATGTCCACTGTCATTTTATGTCACTCAGTTGTTTTACTGTTTAAAAAAGCATCACCAACTTTCCATACAGAAAGATACCCTCTGCTTACGAAAAATGAAAAACTACAAATTATAATATGACAATATTCGAGCATCGGAGCATAATCGCAGAAAGTATGCATATCAACTTCACTTATTTGTTACTCTTACGTTAGCAATGTTTGAGCAACAGAAGAAACTTTTGTAGACAATGCGAATATGTTGAATGCCTTTGTTATTTTATATCAATATACAATAAATAATCAAATGAAGAAGTATTTTTACTTTCTGTACTACGTATAGTAAGTAGGGGAAATATTGTATTCCACCCAAAAATTCGATACCGAGATTTCACCGGAAATACATGCTTTGAGACTCCCTGAATTCCAAAAAACCATGTTTGGAAACGTGTCCGTGTGTGTCTGTGAACAGCATAACTCAGAAACGAACAGTCGGATAAACACCAGACTTGGTATTTAGGTTCAGTATCTTCCAGAGATGCGACACGAAGGTTTTCAAGAAAATCCCCCCACCCCAGATTACCCTTTACATGGAACATTTTTGGAAAAGTTTAATTTTCTCAAAAATGGCTATAATGATTTTTATTAAAATATCATATGTTTAAGTAATTTTCATGACAAACGAAATGTATATCTCGAATTCTCTGGGAATGTCTCCAAAAGTATTCTTCATTGTGAATGACTTTTGCATAACTGGTAAACCATAAGAGATAGACAAACTTTTACTACACTAAAAATGTAAATCGCGTTAAAATACACATTTTATGTCATATACATTTGTTTTGTTGAGTGAACCATTTTCGAGATATTGCTTGTTATTCCCTTAAATTTTCCAATACTTCTACTTTTTCTCAAATTCGTTATTCATTTTTTGTCCTGGACATGCAAAGAGAATGGAATACCTCACATAGCAACCACCTCTTAAAAAATCTGATGTGTTACACTCACATGACTTTCTCTACTCTTGTACAAACTATTTATACAAACGCTTATTCTCCATCTACTTCATGTTAATCGAGATAAACATTCGCAGACATTATCTTATTGCTAAGTTTCTTGTAGATGTAAGGGGATAATATATTTACAAGGGCAATTTGGAAATACAGTAGCCTTTAAGCACATGCATATCTCTTAATAGCTGGTTGCTAGGTGCAGCACCATTCCCTTTGCCGCAGATTAACATTCTTTGCATATCCAAGATAAAAAATGAATAACGAAATCCATTTGAGAAACAGTATTGAAAAAATAAGGAAATAACAAGCAATATCTCGAAAATGTTTCACTCAACAAACAAAATGTATATAACATAAATTGTGTATTTTAACGCGATTTACATTTTTAGTGTAGTAAAATTTTGCCTATCTCTTATGGTTTACCAGTTATGCAAAAGTCGTTCATAAGGAAGAACACTTTTGGAGACATTCCCAGAAAATTCAAGATATACATTTTATTTGTCATGAAAAGTCTTAAACATATGATATTTTAATCAAAATCGTTAGAGCCATTTTTGAGAAAATTAAAATTTTCGAAAATTTTTCCATGTAAACTGTAATCTGGGGTGGAGAGATTTTCTTGAAAACCTTCGTGTCGCATCCTTGAAAGATACTGAACCTAAATACCAAATTTGGTGTTTATCCGACTGTTCGTTTCTGAGTTATGCTGTTCACAGACAGACACTCACACACATACAGACACACACACAAACACACAGACACACATACAGACACACACACACGGACATGTTTCCAAAAATGCTTTTTTATGGATTCAGGGGGTCTCAAAACATATATTCCCGGTGAAATCTAAGTATCGAATTTTTGGGTGGAATACAATACTTCCCCTACTTACTATACGTAGTAGAGAAAGTAAAAATGAATAACGAATTCCCATTTGAGAAAATATTGAAAAATTTAAGGGAATAACAAGCAATATCTCGAAAATGGTTCACTCAACAACAAAAATGCAAATGACATAAATTGTGTATTTTAACGCGATCTACATTTTTTGTGTAGTAAAATTTTGTCTATCTCTTATGGTTTACCAGTTATGCAAAAGTCGTTCACAATAAAGAATACTTTTGGAGACATTCCCAGAAAATTCAAGATATACATTTTATTTGCCATAAAATTTTCTTAAACATATGATATTTTAATCAAAATCGTTAGCCATTTTTGAGAAAATTAAAATTTTCGAAAAATCTTCCATGTAAAGGGTGCTCTGGGGTGGGGGGATTTTCTTGAAAACCTTCGTGTCGCATCCTTGGAAGATACTGAACCCAAATACCAAGTTTGGTGTTTATCCGACTGTTCGTTTCTGAGTTATGCTGTTCACAGACACACACACAGACACACAGACACACAGACAGACACACAGACACACACACGGACATGTTTCCAAAAATGCTTTTTTTGGATTCAGGGGTCTCACAACATGTATTTCCGGTGAAATCTCGGTATCGAAATTTTGGGTGGAATACAATACTTCCCCTACTTACTATACGTAGTAGAGAAAGTAAAAATGAATAACAAATTTGAGAAAAATTACAAGTATTGGAAAATTTAAGGGAATAACAAGCAATATCTCGAAAACGGTTCACTCAACAAAACAAATGTATATGATATAAATTGTGTATTTTAACGCGATCTACATTTTTTGTGTAGTAAAATTTTGTCTATCTCTTATGGTTTACCAGTTATGCAAAAGTCGTTCACAATGAAGAATACTTTTGGAGACATTCCCAGAAAATTCGAGATATACATTTCATTTCTCATGACAATATCTTAAACATATGATATTTTAATCAAAATCGTTAGAGCCATTTTTGAGAAAATTAAAATTTTCGAAAAATGTTCCATGTAAAGGATAATCTGGGGTGGGGGAATTTTCTTGAAAACCTTCGTGTTGCATCTCTGGAAGATACTGAACCGAAATACCAAGTTTGGTATTTATCCGACTGTTCGTTACTGAGTTATGCTGTTCACAGACACACACACGGACGTGTTTCCAAAAATGATTTTTTTGGATTCGGTGTTCTCAAAATATATATTTCCAGACAAATCTCGGTATAGAATTTTTGGGTGGAATACTATACTTCCCCTACTTACTATACGTAGTAGAGAAAGTAAAAAAAACATTTTTAGAAAAACGTGCGTGTGTCTGTTTGTGTGTCTTTTAACAGCATAACTCAAAAACGAAAAGTCGGATTAATACTAAATTTAGTATGTAGATTCAAAACCTTCCAAAGATGCGACACAAAGATTTTCAAGAAAATCCCTCCACTGCAAACTACACTTTACATGGAACATTTGTCGAAATTTTTTAGTTTCTAAAAAGTGGCTCTAACGATTTTGATTAAAATTCCATATATTAAAGATACTTACATCAAAAATAGAGTGTATATCTTTAATTTTCTGGGAATAGCCTTTTGACTCGGAAGAAATTTTGTATAATCTTGTATAAGTGATTAACGTTAAGCGATAAACGAGAACGTACTTCATAAGAAATATAGATCTCTTTAAAACACAATTTATTTCAAATAACTTTTTTGTAGCATCAGCCATATCCGTTATTAATGTTTCGAATTTTTCATTACTTGGTGATTTTTTTAAAATCCTGTCAACATTTCAGTTATTTCTCTCGATTGCATGGAAACAGTATCGAATTTTAAGGCCGGCATATAGCGTCCAGTTCTTAAACATTTGACTATCGCCGTTCCCCTTGTATCTATAACGAAATGTGTAATGTAGCTATTTCCAGAAAGGTTTACTTGGATTAAAATTTAGTAGATAGAAAGATAAGCTTCAGTAAGAATGTTTTGTATACCCACTAATACAGATAGGGTATAGAATGTCATGTGAATGTATCACATCGAATATTTCTTTCTACATAAAGTCATTCCGATATCCAAAAGCCAAAAGATTTTTCCTTCCAAGTACCGTTTCTTCCCTTAGCGATTCTGTGTACTGTTAACATAAAAGCCTTTTGTTCTCTCTCGACCCATATCAGCCAAATTAAGTAACCGATTAGGTAATGCACGTTTTGCTATACGCAGCAACTGATATAATCCTGGGCGTTTCAAAAAACAGGTCAATATGAATGTATAATGAGGAAGCAGTTCTCAAGGAACTTAATATTTCAATATACGACTTAAACATGGGGACATTTAAAGTTTAATAGGATGTTTTAACGTGAATAATGATTTTATATGTATCATCCTTTTAAGGAACTTTGCGTTTTTCCTGAGCAGTTTGTTATCGATCATTAATGATTTCCGCTTAATATTTCAAGGAAGTAAAAGCGTCATAACAAGAACTTAAAAAAAGAAAATCAAGCTAAACATTTGTACTAATGCCATTACTTAAGGCTCATGAAGAAGAGAGACGAAGAGGGACGGCTATTTTATTTCTGGTCGTATTAGACACAGATAACGAAATTAATTGAAGGATTTTGTTAGATCCTGCAGGACCCGTAGCAATGCTGAGCTAATTGTTAAGCAGTACATAAAAGTCAAGGAGTTTCTAAGTAGGGTACTACAAACCGTCTCACGTTCTCGTAGTTATAGTTACAATAATAATAATAATAATAATAATAAGAAGAAGAAGAAGAAGAAGAAGAAGAAGCACATACCTATAAAAAGACATGTTGGAAACGTCGTCCTTCTCCCTCCACACATTTTTGAATTTTCTCGGGAAATTTGGATTCATTCTCGAGAGTTTAGTATCCTATATTGATTGAATTTCTCGCCTGATGTTTTCTTTCAAGTTTTTCCAAAGTATAGGATTTGTTACACAGAATTTATTTTTTCAAGTTCCCCCTTAGATAAAAATTGCACAGAGTTAAATTAGGAGGCCGCAAAGGTCAGTGGTTTATTAATACTCAAAAATTTCCTGATTTAAATCTAACAACTCACAAACGGTCTGCACGACAGCAGAGTCTTATTGGAAACATCCAGAGCGGCAATCATCGGAAGCTATTCAAAAATGGTGTGAGTAAGTCATTATTGTATCTCTCTGCGTTTATTGCTTACTCAAAAAATATAAATACATCATTCTGTATGCATTTACTGCACACCAATTTTCGCAGCATGCAAGGGAATATAGTGTGTAAAATAGGGTTTTTCTGTACTCCAACATCTGTTATTTTGCGACGACATATAGCCATGTAAATAGAACCATAGATCGTCTGAGAAGAATATTAAGTGTCACTCAGTTACTCTATCATTTCGCAATATTCAGTTATAGAAATTTACCTGGCTCTAATGACCATACGAAAAATACAGTGTATGCAAAGCAAACATTGAAAGAACTGAAAGAAAACATCAGGCGAGAAATTCACTCACTTTTGGTATTGAACTCTCGAGTGTAAACGCAAACTTTCTGTCAGAGATGTGTGGATAGGGAAGGACAATAGTTCCAACGTCTCTTATGATAAAGTATGTGCTTATTATCATTGTAACTGTAACTGTGAGTAAGTGAGGCGGTTGCGGGGTTATTATAACGTTTCGGCGGGAGCCCGAGTTGAGGCGGCCACAGTGTGAAAGAAAACCACTGTATAAAATGGCATTTTCCCTGTCTCTACTACTTGTCTATAGTCGGTATGGAAATGTTGTATTCCATCCAAAAATTTGATAAGAAGATTTCATCAGAAATATACGTTTTGAGTCTCTCTGAATCAAAAAAAAAAGGAGCAGTTTTTGAAAAAGGTTCGCGTGTGTCTGTGTTAGTGTGCGTATAATAGAAAAACGAAAAGTCGGTTAAATAACAAACTTTCTATTTAAGTTCAGCGTGTTCCAAGGATGCGACACGAACTTTTCAAGAAAATCCCCCACCCCAAACTACACCGTATATGGAAAAATTGTATTTATTTCCGATTTTGTCAAAAATGGCTCTTAAAGATTTTTATTCAAATAGCTTATATTTAAGATACTTGCATGACAAAGTGTATATCTTAAAATTTGAGCGAATATCCTGTGAAGTCCTCTTTATTCTGAATTACTATTGCATATATCTGGTAAACCGTAAAGAGATAGACAAAATCTTGCTACGCAAAAACGTAGGTCCGGTAAAGCAAACAATTTAAGTAATTTTTTTCTGCGTTAACCGTTTCCGAGCTATTCATCATTATTGGTTTGAATTTATGAATAATTATACCTTTTTCAAGTAATAAGTTGCTATTCGTTGTTTCTCGTCGTAATGGAAACAGCATGGAAATTAAAGGTCATTATTTTAAGACTCTGAATGTCGCTTTAACCTACTCAATCCTTATACTCAGAACAAAATGTGTAATGAAATTTTATCTCAATTAACAAGAAGTATACAGCTTTCATAAGAATGGTTTGTAGAAGAGCGAGTACAGAAAGTCATGTGAATGCAACGCTTCAGATTTTTTTAAAGGACGCACTGATTTATGTAAGCTCTATATAACAAAGGACTGCACTGGAATTAATTTGCTTTTATAGTGCTCAGATAAGTAAAATGCTCTTTCCGGGATCACAGTTTGCAGAACAAGTATTGTGCCCACAATCTTCTAAAAATTTACAGTTAAATATAACGTTTTATATATATATATATATATATATATATATATATAAAGGTTATTATATATAGGGTTATTCAAAAAGAAGGAACAGATTTTGAATATTCATTTTTAATGAACGACAATAGATAGCAACACATACGACACATCAATGAATAGAGATAAGTTCAAAGTTTTAAGCCCCACCTATTGGTTCCATTCAGTGCCTACGGCGGCGCTATGTTTGTTTACGAGAAAATGGCGACGCTACAGGAAAAGTCGTTTTGTGTGCTGCATTATGCAAAGAGTGAATCCATTGTTTCATTACAGCGTGCATTTCGTTATAAGTTCAACAACGAGCCGCCTCATCATAAAAAATTTACAATTGATACAATAAACTCCTAGGAGATGGTTGCGTATGCAAACGGAAAAGCACTGGTCGTCCTCACATAACAAAAGGTGCTCATTTTGAATACATAAAATAAAATTTTGAACCTTCCTCTACTCATTGATGTATCGCATGTGTCGTCATCTATTGTCGTTTATTAGAAATAAATATTTAAAGTCTGTTCCTTTCTTTTGAATAACCCTATATATATATATTCTGATAACTGGACATTTTAATTGCGGGTTCCAGAGAAGGGCATTTCTTGCAAACCCTGGAAAAAGTCTCCAAAATTGCAGTATAACTAAAGCTGAAATTAGGGGTATCCTGCAGGTAAAATTGAGCGCTAGAACAGTTATTTCATAGTGTTTTCAAAAATATCCACAAACTATCAGCCAAAATCGCTTAAAACTCGTATTTATACCCAACTACTCCTTCGTGAAAATAAAAACAATTAAAAACCACTCCTCGGAAAATTAAGAGTAGTGAATTTTGTTTAAAGTAAATTATCTGAAGTAGCAAAATTCTCCAAAAATGTTTGCCTTGTATCACTGGAGGAGTCCCGAGTTGCAACTCGGATATTTATACAGCATCTTTATAAAGCAACTTTGATATTTATACAACTTCTTTTATTTTGTATTCAGGGGATTTCCGAACATACATTTCAAGTGAATCAGTGATATTGACCCATTTGCTTGAATGCAATGCTTTCTCAATCCTACGTCCTACCTCTGACCTAGATACTGATCCTCTGAGAGGGAGAGATGAATGGTAGGACCCGCATGGGGCTTGCCATGAGTAATTCGCTGCGATGTAGGCGATAGGATCCCAACGTTTTCAAAGTGATCAAGCACCTCCTTGGTTGTCCCCACTCACCCAATTTAATTAGCTCTATACTTAGGTATCCTCCAGCAACGCTTACATTTATGGAGCTTTTGTTATATTTAATGTTATAACCTATTGCTAGAGGAGAGTTAATAAAAAATCCTTGTTTGTACAATGAAGTCTGTCTATCTTCAAGGTCTGTTGCTTATTTTCAAATAAGAATGTTAATAAAATATGCATCATGCTCCGAGGTTCATGACTATTACGCGGGAAGTAGTTCTGATGTTTATTTTAATATATGTAAATATAACTTTTTTAGATAACGTCACTTAATTTATTTAATAGACTTGGTAATAATAATAATGATAATAATAATAATAATAACAATACAGCTCTTTCTTTTGAATCATTTTAGAGGTCAGTAAAGCAGAAGTTGAACAATAAAAAAGAGATGACAGCAATCAATTTTATGCTATATCATAGTCATTTTACTTTCTCTACTACCTATAGTAAGAAGGGGAAGTATTGCATTCCACCCAAAAATTTGATACAGAGATTTCACCGGAAATACATGTTTTGAGGCCTCCTGAATCCAAAAAAAGATTCGAAAAAGGTCCGTGTGTGTATGTCTGTGTGTCTTTCAAATATGCGATACGAAGATTTTCAAGAAAATCTCCCCACCCCAGAGTACACTTTACATGGAACATTTTTTCGAAAGTTTTGATTTTCTCAAAAATGGCTCTTAACGATTTTGATTAAAATATCGTATGTTTAAGATATTTTCATGGCAAATGTATATCTTGAATTTTCTGGGAATATCCTCAAAAGTCCCCTTCATTCTGAAAGAATTCTGCATAACTGGTAAACCGTAGGAAATAGACAACAGTTTTCTACACAAAAAATGTACATCTTGTTAAAACATACAATTTATATCATACACATTTTTTTTGTCAAGTAACCACTTCCGAGATATTCCTTGTTATTTGTTTGAATTTTCCAATACTTATACTTTTTCTCAAATGAGAATTCATTATTCGTTTTTATGTCCTGGACATAGCAACCAACTCTTAAAATATTTGACTATCACGTAAAACCTATCATGTTCCCCTTGCAACTACATGAAAATTATCAGTACGATGGTTTCTGCAAACTTTATATCGATTAGCATGAAATAGATGGAGAATAAGCGTTTGTGAAAGTAGTTTGTACAAGAGTAGATAAAGTCATGTGAGTGTAACTCATCAGATTTTTACATTTCTTGTTCTTATACAATGTACTTGTTTTGGCAAGTAATCCATCCGTTTCATTTCAATCCTATACTATCCCACCCAACCATCTAAATAATTTATCAAGATGATAATGATGATGATGATGATTATTATTATTATTATTATTATTATTATTATTATTATTATTATTATTATTATTATTATTATAGTAAACGTAACTGCTTATATCACCAAATAAAATAATGTTGTGAGATGTTGTGGATATCAATAATTATAACCAGGCCTGTTCGATTTAAAATTGTTCATTTTATGGTTTTAGAGGCTTCGTCACACTTTTCCGTAATCGATTGCAGCAATTATTATTCCTGTTTGCGTCATGGGTAAACATGAGCTCTCTCCAATTTATTTTATATTTTTAAATGATTGATGTAGTTGACTATGTTTAATTCCTCTCTAATATATGTGTGTTATTTTTGGAGTAATTCATAACCTGATACAAAACGTAGAAAATTACTTCTACCGATTGTGTGAATTTTTAATTTTTTTTTCGCTTGTTAATCCACATTTTGCATCCAGCAGTGAAACACAACAACTTCATGAAGTGAGGGAGAGTAAAGGTGCAGAACCTTTATAATACGAGTAGTACAGCCAGTGTCGTTGGGGGACCTGAAGAAATTAAGGAAGATATTGGTGGAGCATTTTATATGGAGTGTGTATACACACTAGACAAAAGGGTAACATCCATCATCCAAGCGCAAAGCTTTCTTGCTCCAGAAAGGTGTATATTATGAGACCATAAATATATTTAATACTCTCCCTAATACTTTTAAGGGAAAAGTTGATAATTTCAATGTCTTTAAAACTGCTGTTAAAGAGTACCTATGCTCAAAAACGTATTATTCTGTACAAGATTATCTAAATGACAAATTATCCTGATGATAATACATATATAACTCTCAAAGTAGTATTTGCAAATATTAATGACAACTGCCAGTTTTCCAATTGCCTACTCTAGAATTAATGAAGCTATTTAAATGTATGTATATTAAGAACTGACAGTAATATGCATTACAAATCAAATAGAACAAAATGATGAGATGAACAAAGGTACAAACCTAGTGAAAGTTAAAATAAATATATGTGTTAGCCTTATAACGGTAGGGAGGTATTCGATTTTGTACAAAATTACACCTGATTTGTTCATTTTGTATATAATATGTCTTTATTTTATTTTAAATGTTCTGTATTCTGTGTAATATTTATGTTTATATGTAACTTTTGTACATTTCCTTGACATGTTCTATGTTCATAGCAGCCTTTATGCAATCCAATCTAATCTAATCTACATGTAGTGAAGACTCTCGAATTTTGCAATGAAATGAAGAAAAACCATTGTATGGATTTTAAATCTGGATAGAGAGAGGAATTCGACACATGAAGTGGACAGAATTTTTTTCCCAAATTTCTGCATTCACATTAATTTCTTTACTCACTCTTCTACAAAGCATTCTTTCGAAAGCATATTCTTCTATCTACTGGTTGATCAGATAAACTTCCATTACACGTTGTAGGTATAAGAAGAACACAGTAAGCTAAAGCGATAGTCAGATTTTTACAACACGGATCGCTATGTGATGGCTTTGAAACTCCATCTCTTTGGATTCCGCGAGAAAAAACGAATAGCTACAGTGCACTGGCTATACTGCCGGGACACCGATAGCGTGTACTGCCTGTTACACCTTCGGTCTAACACTACCGCGTTACTTCAGTGATAGTGACATGCTATAATCATTACTTTTTTATATATAAAATGTGCGTTCAAAATTAACGGGAAGGTGTTCCGAGAAGGGGAAAGAAGCCTTGGCCAAGTTTTAACTTTCCGCTCTAGTTCCCGAACACGGCATTTTTAATTTCTCTACTTCATATAGTAAGTAGGGGAAGTATTGTATTCCACTCAAAAATTCCATACCGAGATTTCTCCGGAAATATATGTTTTGAGACCCCCTGAATCCAAAAAAGGTATTTTTGGAAACATGTCCGTGTGTGTGTCTGTGTGTGTGTGTGTGTGTGTGTGTGTGTGTGTGTGTGTGTCTGTGAACAGCATAACTCAGAAACGAACAGTTGGATAAACACCAAATTTGGCATTTAGGTTTAGTATCTTTCAGAGATGCGACACGAATTTTTCAGGAAAATCTCCCCACCCCAGATTACCCTTTACATGGAACATTTTTCGAAAATTTTAATTTTCTCAAAAATGGCTCAAACGATTTTGATTAAAATATCATATGTTTAAGATATTGTTATGACAAATAAAATGTATATCTCGAATTTTCTGGGAATGTCTCCAAAAGTATTCTTCATTGTGAACGACTTTTGCATAACTGGTAAACCATAAGAGATAGACAACATTTTACTACAAAAAATTGTAAATCGCGTTAAAATACACAATTTATGTCATATACATTTTATTTTGTTGAGTGAACCATTTTCGAGATATTGCTAGTTATTCCCTTAAATTTTACAATACTTATACTTTTTCTCAAATTCGTTATTAATTTTTTTGTACTGGTAACGCAAAGAGAATGGAATACTCCACATAGCAACCAGCTCTTAAAATATTTGACTATAGCTTAAAGCCTACCATATTCACCTTGCATCTACAAGAAAATTAGCAATAAGATTAACATCTCGATATCTCGATTAACATAAACCATTGGAGAATAAGCGTTTGTAAAAATAGTTTGTACAAGAGTAGAGAAAGTCATGTGAGTAACACATCAGATTTTTTTAATGTTCCATTTATATGCCGCCCTTAACATCTTAGGTCATATCGACTGCTTTGCCTTTGGAACAATTACTCATTGGCATTCGTTTACTGTTTGGGGTGTCGCTAAATCCATACATACATATTCAGACTCATTCTTAAGGCTCTAGGGAGGATGGAAAATAATCCTGGCTGTCGTCCTCAGTGGACTAGTGGTACCATGTTAGCCTCTACTTCACAAGGTCGCGGGCTCAAACCCGGCGGAGGGCGATGGATTTTTTCGGGCGTAAAAATCCTTAGCATGACTTCCTTCGGAAAGGAAGTAAAGCCTGGTCCGTGTGGTAGATTTACGGCACATAAAAGAACCTCAAGCCTGATAAAGAGGCCTCTAAGAAAATTATCGGTCTTTCATGCCCAATATTGAATGGGACGCTAAGGACCATAGTAGTTAAAGAACGTCCATAAACAAAACTCAATTTAATTTATTAATCCTGGCGTGAAACAAATTCCCATCTCCAGTTGGGAATCGAACCCGGGATGCTAACCGCCAGGCCACAGAGACAGCCCCTTACAATTTTAGTTTTGTAAAAATTGTGTACTTTAGCGAGATCTACATTTTTTGTGTGATAAGATTTTGTATCTCTCTTACGGTTTACCAGTTATACAAAAGGCACTCAAAATAAAGAGGAATTCACGGCTATTCCAAAATATTCAAGATATACGTTTAATTTTCATGAATATATCTTAAACATATGGTATTTTAATCAAACTGTTAAAAGTCATTTGTGATAAATGCATAAATAAGGAACACTTTTTCATGTAAAGTTTGAGGTTGAGGGAATTTTCTGGAAAATCTTCATGTTTCAGCCTTGGAAGACGCTGAACTTATATACCAAATACAAAAATTGATTATCATTTATTGAGATCCCTTATGGTTTACGGGTAGAAATGAGAATTTAATGTCGTGCGTATTGCTGCAGTAGCTGAGTTGATTAGAGCAATGGCACGAAAAGTCAAAATCCGGCTCCGGGATTGAATTTTTCAGTCTGATTCTACCTTTATACTTTTATACTGAAGTAAAAAAAATGTGGAATTTACGGAAGATTTCGCCGACTTCGTCAAATGTGCTTGGTATTGGAGCGACGCCGAAGAGATATCTCCAACAGAAGTCAGGCAGTACAAATGAATACAAATTAATGTTAGAAGTGAACAACTCTTAAGGTGAAACGTCAATGCCCTTCCTCTTCTGTGTGCTCTGTGAAGCAGAAAGATCTACCTCCAGCAAAAAATGAACCTTAGAGCTTCCAGAGAGAAAAAAAATACGGGATCCAAGCTGCAGTAACTACATCACGTGTGTCGACGAGACCGGAATAACTTGATCAAGATTATTTCTATTTCATTCAGAGAGGGAAAGGGGAAACTTGGATAGGAGAGGGTGAAGGGAATCTGACATCACACGCCAGAAACAAATCAACCAAGCTGCCACCAAAACTCAGTGTGTTATCACGAAAGAAAAAACAAATTCCTGCACTTTAATTTTGTTATCATATGCTTGCGAAAGGCGTGAGAAAATGATGTACATAATGGAAACCAGAGTTTTCTTCTGCTCGTCTTCTTCAGCCCCTCAAGAATTACTTTCCATCTTTTCAATCTGCTCGGGAATTCCTATTTTGTGCCCGAGTCGGGGCAGAGATATTTCATTATGTTGTACACAGCATGACGAAACGAGGTCTAACAAGAAGCACACTCCTGTACTGCTACCTTATAATGTACTGACTGGCTATCCTGTGTTGCTAGATTTTTAAACTCAAATGTCGAATTAATTTCTTTATTTATTTTACTTGCACCCGTACTTTATGAAATTATTCTACAGGAGGGGACACCTCACACAAGAGATCTATTGCGGCTACCAACCACCAGGAGGAAGGGATGAGGTGAAGTAACCATAGGAGGCTACAGGCCACAGAGACAGAAGTCCCTAACATTTCCAAGCTCGCAGGTCCAACTTACTGCTGGAGCCACCGAGGGAGGGCGATGAACGATTCACCCATCCAGCAGTCCTCTGGTATCCACGGGAATACTCTTTCCATTGAGCCGCGCCATCTACCCGACACCGCCATAAGCCACGAAACCTATAAGTACAACCACCGGGGAAACTCTGGGAGAAAGGCATCATCCCAGTGATTCTACCTCCCCCGAGAGCTTTTCCAGTAGGCCGACACCTGAAAATCAAATACACCCCATTACAGGGTGTAAGTGGATACGCCACTTACGCGTATCAACCTCCCAAAAATGGGAATACTATCGAGACCTCGGTGAGGACGACGACAACAACCTAGCAGACTGTCTACCGGTCATCCAGGGCGGTCCTGGAGGACCTTGAGGCGTCTCACAATCCCGCTTGAACGGAAAACTGCATAGACGTACCCATCTCCCATGGGTATCGGTAACCACTGCCCCGCCTAGTCCAACCCAATCCTAACGACACCCTTAAAGGTGGGCTCGAACGTTTGGCCCAACGTGCTTCTAGCAGCGTCAGAATTACTACGAGTGTTCAGGGTCCGCAGCGCCCACACCACAGCAGGTGAAGGATTTGGAAGTCCCCCCTTATGGAGAAACCTAGAAGTACACCTGAAAGATGAGAAAGAAGCGGAATGAAAAGGAAATTATGGAAAGGAAATCCTGATAGAGAAGCCACCCCAGGATTCGCCTGCCGACTCCGGGGAAACCACAAATGGTTAGAATGGGCGATTTCCGGGTCATCCCGAATGCGAGTTGAACACATTACCGAGGTTAAAATTATTGTACAATGATCTAGAGGATTTCTATGTGAATCCTCCCCTTTGCCGTTGTAATTGAAATTTCGCACAGTCCGGCGTTTCCTAATAACGATAAAACTCCCCTGATATTCACGCAAAAGGATGTGAAACATCGGCCGAACGTCCGACTTCGTTAGGCTTACCGCGACAGTCTTCCAGGTTCTGGAAATAGCCTACGAGTGCAACGCCCCTCGGCCGCAATGCTCAAGTACTTTTAAATAATCAGTAGAGGAAATTTTAAACCTTGTACCTTCTCTTTGGTCTCTTATTTTCCATCTCAATTTCTTCGGCGCAGTGCAATACTTCCTCTACTTACTGTAGGCAGGATAGAACAGGACTGAATCGAAGGGAGGACCGAGCACCACGACATTATCAGATCTTCTGTACCTAGGCCCCTGACGGGGCGCCCCCGGCAGGGAGGAATGAGGTGAGAGGGCGGCCGGACCAGAAGGCATGACAGGCAAGGACAGGGTCCCTACCATTTACGGATTTGAGCTTCCTGGACGGTAGCTGGTACAGCCGGCTCCCCTCCCACTGGAGAGCCCGGGATCCGGAAACCGCTTGCAGTTCGGGGATTGAAGGTTTCCTCAGAGCATCCATTTCCCCTGCCATGCACACGCCGAGACCTCCCGCCGACATTTGCAATCCTGAAAGAAACCAAGCAGATGAAGGGTGAAGTGAAATGAGAATGGAGATGAAATGGAGGGACAGGAAATTCGGGGGATGTGATGATTCTTCCCAGCATTTGCCTGGCACCCGGTGAAACCCCCGTAAAAACCCATGGGTCACGGGAATCGAACCCACGACCTCCGAATGCGGGCCATACACGCAACCGTCTGAGCCATCCTGTTCGGTTACATAAGTAACACAGAAAGAAACAACAGCTTAGAAGTAATAGCTAACGAAATATATGCATTTCAAAAAAATTTGATGTGATACATTCACATGACTTTTTCTACCCCTATCTTTATTAGTAGATATACAAACTATTCTTACTAAAGCTTATCTTTCCTTCTACTATATTTTAATTAAAAAAAAACCTTTGCAGAAACAGCTACATTACATATTTCATTATAGATACAAAGGGAGTAGCGATAGTCAAATGTTTAAGAACTGGAGCTATATAATTGCCTTAAAATTCCATACTGTTTCCACGCAATAGCAAGAAACAAGTGAATGTGACAGGACATAAGAGAATGACCAGAAATGAACAATTCCCACATTTAATAACGGATATCTCAGAAATGACCTAATGCCACGAGAAGCTTACTTGAACTACATTGTGTGTTTTAAAGAGATCTACATTTTTGTGCAGTGCGTTTTCGTCTATCGCTTAACGTTTACCAGTTATACAAGATTTATACAACATTTCTTACAAATGAAGTGGACCTCAAAGGCTTTTCCCAGAAACGTCATGATATACATTTTATTAGTAATGTAAATATCTTTAATATATAATATTTAAATAAAAATATTTAGGGTCAATTTGTAGCAAATTAGAGATTTCGAAAAATCTTCCGTATAAAGTGTACTCTGGGGTGAAGAGATTTTCTTGAAAATTTTCATGTTGCATCTTTCGAAGGTATGCACCTAAATACCAGTTTGATATTTATCCGACTTTTCGTTTTTGAGTTATGCTGTTCACAGACACACACACAAGGACCTTTTTCTAAAAATGTTTTTTCCTTTTTGTTTCAGGGGGACACAAAACTGTATTTCCGGTGAAATCTCGGTATCAAATTTTTGGGTGGAATACAATACTTCCTCTACTAACTACACGTAGTCGAGAAAGTAAAACATGATACTATGTATATTGTTGTAATGTGTATGACGGCAATAGAAGTAAACGTCAGATTTTGCAACATGATCTGATGTATAATGTAAATGAAACACTGAAAATCAAAAAGTCGTACAAAATTAATATTTCGAATGAGGAAATGGATCCCACTATTAACGGCCCTAAAAAGGAATAAACTCTTGTGTTCCATTGCTGAATGTAAGTACACGCTCAGAATCGTGTACGCAAAGCAAAAACTGAAATTTGTTGTTTGAGTAGTATGGGCATTGTGTCCTATTTATTTAAGTTTCATTAGATTTTTAATGTTTATTCACTGATTTGTGTTTAGGTACGTTTAGGTTTATGTACACGTAATATTGGAACACGTTACGCCAGGTATGCAAGCGACAGGCTATTTTTATTTTCTCTACCAACACCTAGTAGGTAGATAAGGTATTGCATTCCACTAAAAAATTTGAAACCATAATTTCACTACAAATGCATGTTTTGAGGCCCCTGAATACAAAAAAAGCATTTTTAGAAAAGGTGTATATATGTATCTGTCTATCTGCACGTCTGTGTGTATGTGTGAGTGTTTCTGAACAGCATAACTCAAAAATGAAAAGTCGGATAAATACCAAAATTTGATATTTAAACTCAGATAATGCAAGATTTTCAAGAACCACTCCCATCAATTGCCATTTACATGGAATACTTTTTAAAATTGTGTGTAAGTATATTTATTCTCTTAACTGTTCTTTGTTTATTATAATAACGTATAACAATCCATTGGAATACACTTCGCCGCTGTTTTCTGGGTTGTTTATATTTTAAGATGCTATATTTGAATATGTTTTAGTTTTTTTCCTGCAATTACGTTTCTTTATAGTGGTATTTCCTTTCTTGTTTCCTTCTATTTGTTGTCTATATATTATTTTTAAACTTGCTTATTATCCTTATAACCCACTGCGGACCAGTGCGATTGATAGCTATCTATACACTACGTGATCAAAAGTATCCGGACACTTGGCTGAAAATGACGTACAAGTTCGTGGAGCCCTTCATCGGTAATACTGGAAATCAATATGGTGTTGGCCCACACTTACCTTGATGACAGCGTTCACTCTCACAGGCATACTTTCAATCAGGTGCTGGAAAGTTTCTTGGGGATTGGCAGCCCATTCCTCACGGAGTGCGGAACTGAGGAGAGATATCAATGTAGGTCGGTGAGGCCTGGCACGAAGTCGTCGTTCCAAAACTTCCCAAAGGTGTTCTATAGGATTCAAGTCAGGACTCTGTGCAGGCCAGTCCATTGCAGGGATGTTATTGTCGTGTAACCACTCCGCCACAGCCCGTGCAGTATGAACAGGTGCTCGATCGTGTTGAAAGATGCAATCGCCATCCCCGAATTGCTCTTCAACAGTGGGAAGCAAGAAGGTGCTTAAAATATCAATGTAGGTCTGCGCTGTGGTCGTGTCACGCAAAACAACAAGGGGTGCAAGCCCCCTTCAGGAAAAACATGACCACACTATAACACCAACACCTCCGAATTTCACTGTTGGCACTACACAAGCTGGCAGATGACGTTCACCGGGCATTCGCCATACCCACACCCTGCCATCGGATCGCCACATTGTGTACTGTGATTCGTCACTCCACATAGCGTTTTGCCAATGTTCAATCGGTAATGTTGACGCTCGTTACACCAAGCGAGGCGTCGTTTGGCATTTTCCTGCGTGATGTGTGGCTTATGAACAGCCGCTCGACCATCGAATCCAAGGTTTCTCATCTCACGCCTAACTGCCATAGTACTTGGAGTGGATCCTGTTGCAGTTTGGAATTCCTGTGTGATGGCCCGGATAGATGTCTGCCTATAACTTATTACGACCCTCTTCAAATGTCGGCGGCCTCTGTCAGTCAACAGACGTGGTCGGTCTGTACGCTTTTGTGCTGTACAGGTCCCTTCACGTTTCTGCTTCACTATCACATCAGAAACAGTGGACTTAGGGATGTTTAGGAGTGTGGAAATCTGACACCCAGTCACCTGACCACGTTCGAAGTTCGTGAGTTCCACGGAGTGTCCCATTCTGCTGTTTCACGATGTCTAATGACTACTGAGGTCGCGGATAATGAGTACCAGGAGTACCACGCAGTAGGTGGCAACACAATGCATCTAAGTTGTGGCGGTGTCCGGATACTTTTGATCACATAGTGTATATTATGCCGTTTAGTAAATAAATACATCGTTCATTCAATATTTTTTTATTTTCTCAAAAATGGCTCCAACGATTTTGATTAAAATTCCATATATTAAAGTTATCTACATTATAATAAAGCGTATACCTTTAATTTTTTGGGAATAACCTATGAAGTCGTCTTCATTTGGAAGGAATTTTGTATAATCTTGTATAACAGGTTAACGTTAAGCGATAGACTTTGAATTGAGATTGTTTTATTTATGGACGCTCTTTAACTGCTATGGTCCTTAGCGTCCCATTCTATATTGGGCGTGAAAGACTGGTAATTTTGCTCAGAGGCCTCTTTATCAGGCTTGAGGTTCTTTTAAGCGCTGAAAATCTACGACACGAGACCAGCGGCTTTACTTCTCTTCCGAAGGAAGCCATGCTAAGGATTTTTTACGTCCGAAAAAATCTATCTTGGGAACTAGAGGCTAGTATGGTAACCACTACACCTCGAAAGACAACAAGCGATAGACTGAAACATACTTTGCATGAAATGTAGATCGCTTTAAAACATACAATTTATTTCAAATAACTTTTTTTTGGCATCGGCCATTTCCGAGATACCCTTATTAATGGTTCGAATTATTCAGTACCTAGCCATTGTTTTAAAGTCCTGTCGATTTTCAGTTGTTTCTCGCGATTTCATAGTAGGAGTATGGAATTTTAAGACCAGGGTATAGCGTCCAGTTCTAAAACATTTGGCTATCGCTATCATGTGTAACGCAGCTATTTCCGGAAAGGTTTATCTCGATTAAAATGAAGTAGATAGGAAAATAAACTTTCGTAAAAATAAAGTGTATACACATTAATAAGCGATAGAGAATAGAGTAAGCCATGTGAATGTAACGCATAAGATTTTAGCTTTGAACATTTTTTTACTAGAATGACATTTTCTGGTATCAGTGACCCATAGCTTCATAATATTTTGAAGATAGTTCATAAAATTTTAAGATGAAACACAACCTCAAAGTATTGTTGTAGATCTACCTTAGTGTTAATAACATGATTGGTAATTTAAAATAAATAATTTCTAATAAATGTTTTAATGCATGATATAATTAGAGAAATAATCCTATATTCCCTTATAAACAAACTTATTGCATAAAAGCAGACATAGAGGGCATGCATCGACACAACCTGTAAAAATGTTAATCGTATTGTCAATACTTTCCGAGAGAAAGGAACATTAAATTCGCATATTTAACAATGGCGACATAGGGCTTTTTATCTCCCTTTAAGTTTAACTGCATACATGTGTTCATATATGGTTAAATCTAAATTAAAATATTGTTCTATGCACCATACTGTGTTTGCTCGGACCAAATAATCAATGTGCTTACAGAGTTGATACAGCTGAATGTAAACGCTGAGCAAAAAAGCAAGGCAAATAAATAAAAAAGAACGAAAAACATTATAAAAGAAAGAAAAATCTGATACATTCACATGACTTTCTCTACTCTCTATAATTTATCAGTACGTATACAAATTATTCTTAAGAAAGCTTATTTTTCTAAATAAATCTTTGTATAAATAGCTACCTTACACATTTCATTATAGATACAAAGGGAACAGCGCTAGTCAAATGTTTAAGAACTGGACGTTATACGCCGACCTTAAAATTACATACTGTTTCCATGCAATCGCGAGAAACAACTCAATGCTGACAGGACTTTTAAAAGAATGACCAAGTAATGAACAATCGAACATTTAATAACGGATATCTCAGAAACTTATGCCACTAAAACTTTATTTGAAATAAATTGTGTGTTTTAAAGAGATCCACCTTCTTTGTGTAGTACGTTTTCGTCTATCGCTTAACGTTAACCAGTTATACAAAATTATGCAAAGTTCTTTCCGAACGAAGAGGACTTCATAGGCTATTTCCAGAAAATTCAAGATATACACTTTATTTGCCATAAAAATATCTTAAACATATGATATTTTAATCAAAATCGTTATAGGAATGCTTTTAAAAAATCAAAAATTTCGAAACATGTGTCATGTAAGGGCTAGTATGGAGTGAGGGACTTAGTTGAAAATCTTCGTGTCACATATTTGGAAGATACTGAACCTAAACACCAAGTTTCGTATTTATCCGATTTTTCATTTTTGAATTATATTGTTCACAGACACACACGGACGATTTTCCAAAAATGCTTTATTTGGATTCAGGGTACCTCAAAACATGTTTCCGGTGAAACCTCGGTATCGAATTTTTGAGTGGAATACAATACTTCCCTTGCTTACTATACGTAATAGAGAAAGTAAAAATATGTTTTTAAAACACAATAAACGAGCATACAAACGCTCAGGTTCTGCACTCTTATCCTTTCCATCTTCAGTTCTATGAACAATTCTTAAACAATAAACGTAAAAAGAATCATATGATGTATTGGAATCTGTACTGATGCCTCATGGTCTCCGAACCCATGTCTACCGAGATAGAGCCGCTACGGCGCGAACTGAGATCAACTGATACCTCCAGTCCAGTCATGGACCGATGAAGTGAAGCTACAGTTGTTTAATATATCAATATTCTCAACAAACAAATAAACTGTTCTTTAAATGCATGGGAAATGGAAGTTATATCACGAAGTTATTCAATGTTAACCGTGTTTATGACTACCACCACTACGTAACTCTGATTCGCGCCATTAGCCTACCTCGTTAGCCACGCTCGTAACCAGTGCTACGATCTGTTGACAGCATTTGTGTAGTACTCTATTTCACATTCACATTTGTAGTCATTTAAGAGTTCGCTTTTTGTAATACGGAATTTAAACGCATGCCTAAAGTGAATAAAGTATGTCTTGTAGCTTTTTACTTTCTCTACTACGTACAGTAAGTACGGGAAGTATTGCATTCCACCCAAAAATTCGATACCGAGATTTCACCGGAAACATATGTTTTGAGACCCCATGAATCCAAAAAAAGCATTTTTGGAAACATGTCTGTATGTGTGTCTGTGAACGGCATAACTCAGAAACGAACAGTCGGATAAACACCAAACTTGGTATTTAGGTTCAGTATCTTCCAGAGATGCGACACGAAGGTTTTCAAGAAAATCCCTCCTCCCCAGATTACCCTTTAATTTTCTAAAAAATTGCTCTAAGGATTTTGATTAAAATATCATATGTTTAAGATATTTTCATGACAAATGAAATGTATATCTAGAATTTTCTGGGAATGTCTCCAAAAGTATTCTTCATTGTGAACGACTTTTGCATAACTGGTAAACCATGAGATAGATAAAATTTTAATGCACAAAAAATGTAGATTGCGTTAAAGTACACCGTTTATGTCATATACATTTTTTTGTTGAGTGAACCATTTTCGAGATATTGCTTGTTAGTCCCTTAAATTTTTTAATACTTATTTTCTCAAATGGGAATTCGTTATTCATTTTTTTGTCTTGGATATGCAAAGAGTATTAATCTGTGGCAAAGAGAATGGTGCCGCACCTAGCAACCAGCTATTAAGATATATGTCTATGCTTAAAGGCTACTGTATTTCTATATTACCCTTGCAAATACAAAACAAATATTTTTAGAACTGGTCGCTATGTGTAAAATGTAATTCTCTTTGCATGTCAAAGCATCGTTTCTGCAAATGTTTATCTCGATTAATATGAAATAGATGGAGAATAAGAGTCTGTAAAAATAGTTTGTTCCAGAGTAGAGAAAGTCATGTGAGTGTAACACATCAGATTTTTTTCATGTAAATATCTTAAATATAACATACTTTAATCAACATCTATACGGCCATTTTGAGAAAATAAAAAACAACGAAAAATTTTGCAAATTTGGGGTGGGAGGTTTTCTCCATAGCCTTGCTGTCGTAATTTGGAAGATAACAGAACTTAAATACCACATTTGGTATTCATCCAAGATTTTGAGTTATGGTGTTCACACACAAGGAACTCTTTCTGAAAATGTTTTCTGTTTTTATTCAGGAAGTCTCAAAACTTGTAATTTCGGTAAAATCTCGATATCGATGTTTTGGATGGAATGCAATAGGTATACTTCCTCTACCTAGTAGATGGGCATGATGTGTTTATCAGATTGGGACACCTCGCGCACCGTGACCATTATGATTTATTGTGGTCACATCCACCGGGAGATAGGGATGAGGTGAAGGAGCCATAGGAGGTACCAGGTCCGCAGGCAAACAGAGACGCGCAGAAGTCCCTAACATTTCCGCGCATCAGTGGCGAGGAATCCCAAGAGAGCGACGCAGCTTACTCTGAGTTTACGGAGACAAATCCTTCCAACGCCATCTGCCCAGCACCGTATGACCGGAAAGTACACCTGAAGCGCGAAATGGACATGAAATGAGAGGAAAGGAGAAATCATGGTGGAATACACCACGCTGGCATTTGCCTCCCGGAAAAAAACACGAAAAAAGCCATGGTCAGAGTGGGCGTTCACCGGAAATCGAACCCGGGAACTCCCGAATACGAGTTACAGACCATTCCGCTCGCCTACTAGGAGGGCTAATACCTTGGAAACCATTTGGTATGTCTAAACCAAATTGCAAATCCTAAACGTAGTGCAGGTACCTTTTTATATCTGCCTGATTTACATCTGTGTTGGTTTAATAAATACCTAATTAGTTGTCATGTACATTTGTCTCTTTAAGAGGGTAATTTATACACAGAAATCAAAAAATAAATAATATTGTCAGTTACTGGCTTGATATTCCCCTTCGTCTTTTGCTGTCTCTGCTAATTTGGCTCGTTTAGAGAAATACTTCTTTATATTTCCCTTTCCGGTTGACCGATCAAAAAGCTTTTGAGCTTGGAGGAACGGCAAAGAAAGGGCAAAGAAGAGAGCGAATGTTTTCAAGCACACTAAAGGCAATTTGAGGTCGAGTGAACCACATAATGGCTTGCGTGAGATTGGACGGCGAATCGACTATACGTCCTTAGGTCTATGATCCATATAAATGACACCAATTGGCTTTGAGCATAAAATGTCTCCTTATAAGAGAGAGAGGACCTTTGGGCATCTCAAGCGTTTTAAAAAGTTGCGGGCAAAATCGCCATACCGTATTCAGTTCAGACTACGCCGTGATCAAGCGATAAATCTTCCCTCTCTTGCCACGAGTATCTAGGCACGAAAACTAGGTTTTCAATCATTCTCTTGCCTTTGTAAAATGGAACAGTAATGTAATTAGAATATATTAAATATTAGCGATGCAGTACAACTCAATACTCCGGAGAAGAAAACAAAATATTTACAATAAATGAACTACGAATAAAAATATTACATAGTTATTACTAGAGACAGGCAAAATATGAAATTTCATATTCTTAAACCATACCTTCTGTCATTATGGGAAGAAGTATCTTAACGTTTTGCAACGTGTATAATCCAATGCTTGTGATAAAAAGTCATATTTCATAGCATTTTGATAAAGTCTTCGTATTTCCTCAAATTCTGCAAAATTTAAGATTCTTTCCTTTACCAATATAATGGCCGTTCTTGATATTCTATTCGGACAGTTGTCTGTGAAACACATGTAGAAAACCCAATTCAGTCTTTCTAGGAAATGTGCCTGGAAAATCTAGCATCGGCCGTTCCAACAAGTCAGATATAGTCCAGCAAATGTAGCAATTCCTCTATGTGATATCACGTGGGAAATTAATTCTTTAAGAGCTTATATTCTTCCAAACCATTACTTTAGTGGTGTATTGTAATTAGAATTATGCATTAACAAAGAATACAGTAACTTCTTTTTCCCCGAATTTTAATGCTTTCACAATAATTAAAACATATAAACTCCATTTGTGGTATTTCAGTTGACTTTTTATTATTAAATATGGACAAAAATCTAAAAAAAAACAGTTTTCAAACAAATGAATTGAACCTCCTTCAAACCCTTTAAGAATAAGGTAATTTTGCTTTAAAATATATATTTAATAATATTTTTAAACTGTCTTGCTTATTTTCATATATTAGCACTAAGCTTTCATATTTTGTCAAATGTTTCTTCATATTTTGCTTGTCTCTGGATATTAATTTCTCTACTATTTAGCACCCAAGAATCAGATATCTAAATTTGATCATTTTGAGTCAACCTCAATTTAAAAAATCTGATGTGTTACACACACATGACTTTCTCTACTCTTGTATAAACTATTTTTACAAACGCTTGTTCTCCATATGCTTCATGTTAATCTAGATGTTAATCTTATTGCTAATTTTCATGTAGATGCAAGGGGAATATGGTAGGTTTTAAGCGATAGTCAAATATTTTGTGCGCTCTTTACATGTCCAGGACATAAAAAAAATCTGATGTGTTACACTCACATGACTTTTTCTACTTTTGTACAAGCTATTTTTACAAATGCTTATTTCCCATATGCTTCATGTTAATCGAGATATCGAGATGTTAGTCTTATTGCTAATTTTCATGTAGATGCAAGGGTAATAGGTAGGCTTTAAGCGACAATCAAATAGCTGGTTGCTATGTGGAGTATTCCATTCTCTTTGCATTACCAGGACAAAAAGAAATGAATAACGAATTTGAGAAAAAGTATAAGTATTGAAAAATTTAAGGGAACAACAAGCAATATCTCGAAAACGGTTCACTCAACAACAAAAAATTTAAATGGCATAAATTGTGTATTTTAACGCGATCTACATGTTTTCTGTAGTAAAATTTTGTCTATCTCTTATGGTTTACCAGTTTACCAAAAGTCGTTCACAATGAAGAATACTTTTGGAGACATTCCCAGAAAATTCAAGATATAAATTTTATTTGTCATAAAAATATCTTAAACATGTGATATTTTAATCAAAATCGTTAGAGCCATTTTTGAGAAAATTAAACTTTTCGAAAAATGTTCCATGTAAAGGGTACTCTGGGGTGGGGGGATTTCCTTGAAAACCTTTGTGTCGCATCTTTGGAAGATACTGTACCTAAATACCAAGTTTGGTGTTTATCCGACTGTTCGTTTCTGAGTTATGCTGTTCACAGACATGTTTCCAAAATGCTTTTTTTGTATTCAGGGGGCCTCAAAACATGTATTTCCGGTGAAATCTCGGTATTGAATTTTTGGGTGGAATACAGTACTTCCCCTACTTACTATAGGTAGTAGAGAAAGTAAAAATTAATAAAAGCATTTTTAGAAAATGGTCCATGTGCGTATCTATGACTCGAAAAATGATAAGTCAGCTAAGTACCAAACTTGGCATTTAAGCTCTAGACGTTCTCGGGCTTCAAGCCGGTTGAAGTGATGTGGAGACATCGACGTTTCGGGAGCGTACATCTCTCCCATCTTCAGGATGCTCAATGATTGGATCGGTATTTAAGTTCAGCATCTTCCAAGGATTGCGACAAGACGACTTTTAAGAATATCCTCACACCCAAACTATTCTTTACAGTGAAAAATATCGTTGTTTTTTTTTTATTTTCTCAAAAATATCTCCAATGATTTTGAATAAATATTTATTATTAAATTCAAGATATTTGCATGAAAAATAAAACGTATATCTTGAACCTTCTGCAAATAGCCTGTGAAGTCCTCTTCATACCAAATTGATTTTGTATATAGCATGCGGAATGGCTTAGGCGGTAGCGTCTATGGTCCGCATACGGAAGGTCCCGGCTAAACCAATCTGCCTGGGTTTATTTCGTGCTTTCCCTCAGTCGCCAAGGTAAATACCGGATTGCATATTTAATACCACGACCCAAAGTTACACCTTGAGTCTAAAACAATAGTAAAAAGTGAAAAATATATAGTAGTATACGTGCTGTGTATTCTAACAACAGATAATGTAAGCAGGTAGACTGGACGGCAGCCTAATGCCACCTGCCTGGCACGTGTGGAAGCAGAGGTACAGTTGCTATACACATGCCTCTGTGGACACGTGTCCAGGCTGACAACTGACCGTCACAAAGCAGAGGAACAGTAGCCGTACAAATGCCTCTATAGACATGTGACAAAGAACAAGGTAAGGTACAGAGATGTGACTTAGAAGCCTAATCGTCTGCCACACACCGATCTCCTAACAGATCCGTAGCAATTTGACCACATAGTTAAAGCGACATAAAATAATAAACAGAGAAAATACCTGATGTGATGCATTCACATGGCTGTCCTACTCCCTATCATTTATTAGTGGGTATTCTTACTACAGCTTATTTTTCTATCTACTAAACTTTAATCCAAATAAACCTTGCAGAAATAGCTACGTTACACATTTCGTTATAGATATAAAGGGAACAGCGATAGTCAAATGTTTAAGAAGTGGACGCTATATGTTGACCTTAAAATTTCATATTGTTCCCATGCAACGCGAGAAACAACTGAATGTGGACGGTTATTTCAGAAATGGCTTAAGCCACAAAAAAGAAAACTATTTGAAATAAATTGTGTTTTTTAAAGACATCTACATTTCTTGTGTAGTACGTTTTCGTCTATCGCTTAACGTTTACCAGTTATACGAATTATAAAAAAACTCCTTCCGAATAAAGAATACTTCGCAGGCTATTCGCGGAAAATTGAAGATATACATTTTATTTATCATGCAAATATGTTTAATATATGGTATTTTAATCAAAATCGTTATAACCATTTTTTAGAAAATCAAAATTTTAGAAACATGTTCCATGTAAATGGTAGTTGGGTTGGAGAGTTTTTCTTGAAAATTTTCGTGTCCATCTTTGGAAGATACTGAACTTAAATACCAAGTTTGGTATTTATCAAACGTTTCATTTTTGAGCTGTGTTGTTCACAGAAACACACACACACACACACGATATGTTTCCAGAAATGTTTTATTGGACTCAGGGGGTCTCAAAAGATGTATTTCCGGTGAAATCTTCATATAGAATTTTTTTACGGAATGCAATACGTTCTCTACCTACTATGTACATGGAGAGAAAGTAAAAAATCTGTATAACTTACAAACGGTAAGAGACAGACAAAGGCTTAGTGTCCAAGAAGTGTGGATCTGGTTAAACCATACAGTTCACATCAAACAAGTTTTGTGACATCAACAATTTTCGACATTTGTTATTAATTTGAGCTTTCAAATATACTTTTTCAATCGGCAAGTCCTTATTCTTTTTTTCTCGTGGTCATGCAAAGAGCATGGAATTTCAAAACCATCACATAGCGCATCCCTTTATAAAAATCTGACTATCGCTTTATCTTATTGTAATTATTGTTATATCTATAATCTAATGTGTAATAAAAGTTTATATCGATTAACAAAAAAGTGAATAAAAGAGATAGTCATGTAGGACTAGGACAAGGAGCGGAAGGGGTCTTAGCACCTGGACCTACGAAAAATATTTGTGTCCAAGCCCCTGACAGGCGGCAGGAACAGGAGGTACTTCAGGGCATTGGACAGGATCCCTACCTTTCCGGATATAAACTCTGGAATGGATGGCAGCGGGTACAACAGGTTCCCCTCCAACCCCTGCAGGCTTGCACATTCCACTGGGGGGCCCTGGGACTCGGAGACCGTTCCTATTTCGGGTAACGACGAGTTACATAGAGCATCCTTTTCCCCTGCCATGCAGCGCTGAGACTCCCGACGACGCCTGCACCCTGAAACAGCCAAGAAGATGAAGATGAAGTGAAATGCGAATGGGGTGAAATGGAGGGACAGGGAATTCGGAGGATGTAGTGAACCCTTCAGCATTCTCCTAGCTACCCGGGGGAAACCCCCAGAAAAAAACCCATGGGTTAGGAAGGTCGGCCGCTGGAATGAAACCCATGGCCTGCCTAATGCGAGCCACAGACGTTTTCGCCTGAGCCATCCCGCTCGGTATAGTTATATAAATAGGACACATTAAATTTGTTTCTTTTTACTTTCATTACTACGTATAGTAAGTAGGGAAAGTATTGTATTCCACCCAAAAATTCGATAGCGAGATGTCACCGGAAATACATGTTTTGAGATCCCCTGAATCCAAAAAAAGCATTCTTGGAAACATGTCCGTGTGTGTGTCTGTCTGTCTGTGAACAGTATAATTCAGAAACGAACAGTCGGATAAACACCAAACTTGGTATTTAGGTTCAGTATCTTTCAGGGATGCGACACAAAGGTTTTCGAGAAAATCCCCCCACACCAGATTACCCTTTACATGGAAGATTTTTCGAAAAGTTTAATTTTCTCAAAAATGGCTCTAACGATTTTGATTAAAATATCATATGTTTAAGATATTTTTATGACAAATAAAATCTATATCTTGAATTTTCTGGGAATGTCTCCAAAAGTATTCTTCATTGTGAACGACTTTTGCATAACTGGTAAACCATAAGAGATAGACAAAATTTTACTGCACAAAAGATGTAGATCGCGTTAAAATACACAACTTATGACATATACATTTTTTGTTGTGTGAACCATTTTCGAGATATTGCTTGTTATTCCCTTAAATGTTTCAATGCTTATTTTCTCAAATGGGAATCCGTTATTCATTTTTTTGTCTTGGATATGCAAAGAGTATTAATCTGTGGGAAAGGGAATGGTGCTGCACCTAGCAACCAGCTATTAAGAGATATGTATGTGCTTAAAGGCTACTGTATTTCCAAATTGCCCTTGTAAATAATTATCCCCTTACATCTACAAGAAAATTAGCAATAAGATAGAGTCTGCAAATGTTTATCTCGATTAACATGAAGTAGATGGAGAATTAGCGTTTGTAAAAATAGTTTGTACAAGAGTAGAGAAAGTCATGTAAGTGTAACACATCAGATTTTTTTTTACTTTTAATAAATAATAATAATAATAATAATAATTGAAGAATGCCACCTTCAACTAAGGACACATACATATATCGTTATGTTTACGCACGTAGCATTACAATCAATTTCGCAGGCAATCCTGGCCGCAGGCACTCCACCCTGCAAGGTGGAGATAACTTTGGAGCATGTTACCACTAAGTAGCCAGAACCATTACATGCGGTGCCCTCTGAGACCAAAACAGGCAGGTGCACTCTCACCTCGCTCGCCCCCTTGTCACAACTTCCTGCTACAAAGAGTGTCGTCTCAACTTTCTCTATACTTAACGTAATAACTTTAGCACTTGACTTGAAAAGGTGTCACACTAGTTTATGCAGACATTGCTTGGGAAAGAAGTCACGAGAGATTTTCCAGAGGGAGTAAAGAAAACTCTCACCATAAAAAATGTACATTAATGTAATCCCCGTTGCAAAAACTAATTTTCCTTCCCCAGCAACTTTTTTTCTCTCTCTCCCCACTCAGACTCTAGTACATTTTCAAACTTTTATGAAGTTGAGAAGTGGCGCACATTAAACTGCAAAGACAAAAATGAAAAGTCATTAAAAAGTGCCTCTTGTATCGCAACGTCTGTACTCCAATATTCCGCTAATTCGGGACAAAGCTAGGGAATGCGCTTTTCAGGAGTAGATCTATAAAGCGCTATTTAGTACAGACCGTTCAAAACGTCACAGTGATGCAAACTGCAGCTAGCCATCATCTCAGAAAACACAAGCGACTTAAATCAAATCATATTCTCTAATTTTTTTAATTAAATTTGACATTTTAATACGATATAATTTTAGGAATAGTTTCTTTGAGAAATCCAACCAACCACAGAATGTTCTAAACTAGGCCTAATGGCCATATTAGGACAAGGATTTAAGAATCGTAAAATCAAGAGTAGGAAAATATTCGTACTTCATAACGTCTTGCTAAAATGTTCATGTTTAATTCAAATTCATGCTTCTGCTGCTTTCATTTTTACTTTTTGAGTACTGCAAATACTAGCTTCGTTTTGTTTTTGTACATTAGTACGTATGTACAGCTGCGCCACCTAAAAGTACCCCATTCTTAGATAAAAATAGTTTTCTTTCTTATGCTTTCTTCCGTAAGGTTTCCATATTTACCGAGCGGGGAGGCTCAGGCAGTAATGTCTATGGTCAACATTAGGGAGTCTTGGTTGGATAATTTAATCCGCGAATTTTCCTACCATCCCTTTTATCAATACATTCCACTTCCCTCTTCTTCACCTCCATACCACGCATTGGGTTGATCACCCATTCTGGATATGCTATGATGCAGAGTTTGCTTGCTCCTAGACAGACTACTGGTCCAAGGCATTGGGCTGATCACCTATCCTGGATATACTATGATGCAGAGTTTGCTTGCTCCTAGACAGACTACTGGCCCAAGGCATTGGGCTGATCACCTATCCTGGATATACTATGATGCAGAGTTTGCTTGCTCCTAGGCAGACTACTGACACAAGACATTGGGCTGATCACCATCCTGGATATACTATGATGCAGAGTTTGCTTGCTCCTAGACAGACTAACACAAGACATTAGGCTGATCACCCATTCTGGATATTCTATGATGCAGAGTTTGCTTGCTCCTAGACAGACTACTGACACAAGACAGTGGGCTGATCACCTATCCTGGATATACTATGATGCAGAGTTTGCTTGCTCCTAGACAGACTACTACACAAGACATTGGGCTGATCACCTATCCTGGATATACTATGATGCAGAGTTTGCTTGCTCCTAGACAGACTACTGACACAAGACATTGGGCTGATCACCCATTCTGGATATGCTATGATGCAGAGTTTGCTTGCTCCTAGACAGACTACTGGTCCAAGGCATTGGGCTGATCACCTATCCTGGATATGCTATGATCTAGAATTTGCTTGCTCCACGACAGGCTACTGACCCAAGGCATTGGCTTGTAAATCCTTGGGGGTGTAAGAGAGTATTTCGTAAAGAAGAAGTTTAATATTGACTCCACTCACGCCTTATCACATCTCTGTATAACTTGTTGGAAATAAATTCCAAGACTCAAAGATTTGATATGTTACACTCGCATGACTTTTCCGCACAATGTTATTTATTTTTGCATAAGTGCTACAAAGTATTCTTACGAAACCTTATTTTTCTATCTACTTAATGTTAATTTAGATGACTTTATATATGCTATATGTTGGCCTTGAAATTCCATACTCTTTGAATTACATCGCGAAAAGTGAATATCCACAGCACTTTAAAAAAAGAAGCAGCAATGAAACATCCACGCCAATAATAACGGTGAAAGTCGGTGATGCCACATAAAAAAAGTTATTTGAAAAGCCGAATAACAGCTTACCACTTGAAAAATGTACTTATTATTTGAAAATGCAAACAACTAGCAAAGAATACATCGGAAACGCTTAACGCCACAAAATAAAAAATATTTGAAACACATTGTATGGTATCGTAAGACCTGTTTTTGGTGCGGTAGGACTTTTCTACCTCATGCGGTTTACCAACTGTACAAAATTCGTTCAGAATAAAGGAGACTTTAAAGATTATTCCAAGAAAATTCAAGATAGGCTTTTATTAATGGTCATGAAATATATTAAACGTGTCATATTTTAATCAAAAGTGTTAGAACGGTTATTCTTAGAAAATAAAACCCTAATCAAACTTTTCCCTGTAAAGAGATGTTTGGGATAGGAGGACTTTCCTAAAATTCTTCGTTTCGCATCCTTGAAAGATATTAAACTTAAATGCCAAGTTTGGTATTCATCCATCATTTCGCTCTTGAGCTATGTTGTACACACACACACATGGACCATTTCTAAATATGCTTTCTTTGTTTATCCAGGGAACCTCGAAACATACATTTCTAGTAAAATATCTATATCGAATTATTGCAATACTTCATTTAGTTACTATAATAGATGCCAGAGAAAGTAAAAAAACGAATAGCGACTTAGCACTTCTGAAAAGCATAAAGTACTTGAAAAGTCAAGCCAATAATAAGAAATATCTCAGAAACAGTTATTGCCCCAAGAAACTACGACAAATTGTTTTTAACCAGATCTTCATTTTTCGCATTAAGTTATCTTCTACCTCTTACGGTTTACAATTTATACATAATTACACAAAATTCATTCAAATAGAATGCAGGAATTCACAGGCTACAGAAAAGTTAAGATATACATTTTATTACTCATTCAAATGTAGAAACATGTAATATTTTACTTAAAATTATTATTTTCATTTAGAAAATAAAAAATAACCAACATATTTCCGTCTAAAGAGTAGTTAGTGGCGAGATTTTCTTGCGCGTCGCAACTTGGAGAGCGCTGAATATTACCAAGCTTCTATTTAACCGAATTTTTACTTTCTCTGCTACGTAGAGTAAGCAGGGGAAGTGTATTTCACTCCAAAAATTCAATTTGGAGATCGGAAATGTATGTTTTGTAATCCTCTGAATCAAAACAAGCATTTTAGAAAAAGATCCAAGTGTGTGTGCGTGTGTTTGTGTGCCAGTGTGAACAGCATAACTCAAAAACGAAAAGTCGGATATAAGTACCAAACTTGGTATTTAAATTCAGTATTTTCCAAGGATGTGACATGAAGGTTTTCAAGAGAGTCCCTCCGCCCCAAACTACCCCTTACATGGAACCTTTTTCAAATTGCTTATTTTCTCAAAAATTACTCTAACGACTTTGATTAAAATATTGCACATTATGGATATTTACATTACAAATAAAATGTATATCTTGCATCTCTGCGAATAGCCTGTGAGGTCCACTTCATTTGAAATAAATTTTACATAATCTTGTATAACTGGTAAACGTTATGCAAAGGACGAAAACGTACTACCTATATATATATATATATATATATATATATATATAGGTATATATATTTCTTTAAACCACACAATTTATTTCAAAAAATAATTTTGTGGCATTACCCATTTCCGAGATATTCGTTACTAAAGGCTCGGATTGTTCAATACTTAGTCTTTCTTTTCAAGTCCTTCCGATAGTTTGTTTATCGCGACTGCATGCAGACCATGGAATTTTAAGGCCTGCACCTAGAACCCAGTTCTTAAACATTTGACTATCCATATTCCCTTTGTATCTACAACAAGCCTGTAATGTAGGTGTTTCTGGAAAGGTTTTTCTCGATTTAAATTAAAATAACTTTGGAAAAAATAATTTATATACCCACTAAAAGTGATACAGAGTAGAGAAAGGCGTCTGAATGTATCACATCAGATTTTTGTTTTTGAGTTATGCTGATCACAGACACATGTAGTGTGTGTTTTCGTAGTATCTCAAAAGGTGTATTTTCGGTGATATTTCAACATTGGGTTTTTGGGTGCAATAAATACTTCCTCTACCTTCTGTAGGTATGTAATAAAGAAAGTGAGAAATATTTATTGTTTCACGTATGGAAAAGCCGATTTGAAGTAGGAGTTGTATTTTATTTCAACTATTGGGGAACCTAACTTAAAATTAGTTGCAACCGCACGAATAGTAAAAAGTTTCCGGTAGCCTTCGCCCCAAATGTACTTTCAGGTGGCCTTTGCCCAAAGTTTAAAAAAAATATTAACTCTGTATTTTTACTGTTTCTTTAATATTATATTTATGTTTGCCTCGGCTGCGTCAGTATTTATTTTAGAGACATGAATGTCTTGGCAGGGTCATGGTGCGACTTAAGAATGTAGGCTTACACAGATTATAATTTTACTTCACTCCTTTTATTAATGCTTGATACGAATTAAATAACACTTCACTGATATAGAGCTGTGAGATTCTTTTATTAAATACTTGCACTTTTTAACACGTAAACTATTTTCGTCTCACACGAATACGTATTAAATTTCTTGAGACACTTTTTGCGTCAGGTTAGTAACTCTGTCTGCAACCAACTGAACTGATTTCAACAATCTAAACTTGTAAATTTCTGTATTTCAGGTCTCTGATTGGCTAATCCTAATCCAATAGAATACTTTCATTTAACTAAAGATTTTTCTGGTTGTTGATTGGCTATTTTTAAACTGTCTCAAAATTTACATTATTGCTTCCAAGAATCACAATAACATTATTAAACTCTCAAACTCATTATTGCCTCAAGGTTACCTCATTGTTAGCAACTTTTAACCTATTATTCTCACAGCTCCTACATTATTAAATTACGTAATACATTCACATAACATTATTACTCATGCATACAATAATACAAACATATACAATGAGTGTTACATACATTTTTATATATTGTTACATACACATATTGTTTTAAGGTGGGTTGTTATTGAATTTATATATATATTATACAATTAGACTGAAATCATTTTAATGTTAAAAATACTGCCTCAAAAGTAAAAGACATGTCTTAAATACTTGGTAATGGATAAAGTGATGTGACTTAACACATATTTTAGGATTATTTCCAAATATATATATATATAGATATATATATATATCTATATATATATATCTTATCCAACATTACACGGTTGACATTTTTAAACTAGAATTTACCTCCCCCAGTTCTTTATGAAATTATTGTGAAATGATCTAGAGGATTTTTCTGCTGAATCCTCCCCTTTACATCTTATAATTGTAGTTTTATACAGCACCGTCTGCTCCTAATAACGGTGGAAAATCCCCTGATAAAAACGCAGAAGGATGGGAAACGTCCTTAACCTCCCCTCATAGTCTTCCAAGTTCTGGTAATGCTGTATAATCTATACGTACCCTTTGGCGGTGGAACAATCATCAGTCGGAATGGTTGAGTAACTTGTTAGATAACTATAGATGCTGAAATGTCAGTACCTTCTGTGTAGTCCCATAGTTTATTTAATAGGTAGGTAGATATAGATAAGGTATCTTTATTGGTTTCAAATCATTGAAGTTATTACACAAGTATTTAGTGCATGGGTCATTGACCGTACATGCATATTTAAGATACAAGTAGGGTGACAAAATAAACAACAGAAAAAGAAAACAAAACAAAGAAGGAACAAGAAAAAGGAAAATAGAGATAAATTATCTTTGTCTAACTGAACAAATTTAACGTAGCTTCGCGCACTTTAGCCAAAAAATTGACCACGTTACGCCAGTAGATTCTAACATGCCAATCTCTTTCCTGAGGGTCTTAAGAATTTTTCTTTGAGTTTAATTGTTTGCTGGCTCTCCCACTGTGCACATTCCGCCAAAATATCTACCCAGTCCTCATCCAAATCACAGAATGGGCAGATTATCCTGCCAGAATCCTCAGTCATTTTCCGTGCCCTCCAGCCTAAACCATGCCATTCCTGATCTTTCCTTTCTTCCTAAGTTAAGTATATATGCCTCTTTAGCCCAGTTCAATTTTATTTCATTTGCTAGACTTAGAGAAGGTTTAATTTTACAATCCGATTCTATTTCCTGTTGGTTGATGTCTCTTAGCCTTCTTTTCACACCTTTCCATATGTTTTTGTCATTTGTTTCAGCTCTTAGCCATACTGACCCCATTACTATTCTCCTCAAAACCCCTTTCCAAATCAGCTGCCCCAAAACTTAGGAGACAGGTTTTCTCGCTGGTATTTATAACATTTGTAGTACAGAACAGCTACACAGTTTTCACATAATGCAGAAAACCTTAACTTACACAATGAAATAGAGGTAAAGCTGGTGAATATGAGGATTTTGCACTCCCAGGCCACCAAGTTAACCTTTTTGGAAAGTACACATAGTCTGCGACCATGGATAAAAATAATATTCTTAATTGTTAATTATAAAATATCGATTCACTGACTTCTAATGTAAGCCATTTTCTCTCTTTATACAATTATTTAGCCTAGCGTGCTGACGAACTTTACTTACAATATAAGTAGAGGAGTTGCTGTTAGCGGACGGAAGGAGACGGACGTGTTTACGAGATCTCTTGCGGAAAAGAAATGGGTGTGAATACAGAGACGTGACGGGTAAGATTTGGGCTATTCAGTAGTACAAACACATTGCCGAGTGGAAAGCAGAATGTAGGTCTAGCTGCCTTAATATGGTATATTCTAGTTTTAGCCGCATTGTTAGTGGTCGCAGGAGTCGAGTTGTATCCGAGGCCGGAAATGGAACAGATTTTGAAATCGCTTAAATGCATCACAGAAGGCCTAACTTATTTAAAAGAAATGGATAAGAGGATGGATGAAAAGTTAGTAACAGAATAGGAGTAAAGGAAACAATGTAAAATTCTGTAAAATAAGTTATCAGAATTTAAAACAGGTTCCAGGAGAAATAGAAGAACTGTGGACAATGTTTTCATAATAAATACAATGGTTGAGAAATATCTGAGTCAAAAAAGGGGGCGGCTATACATGCTATTCATGGATTTTGAAAAAGCATTTGACATAATCATAATGCAGTGGTTAAAACTGAATGGAATAGGAGTGAGTGACAAGTTTATAAAAGCTCTGCGAAACCTATACTGGGAAAATGAGTAGCATATTAAAATTACACACGATATGGTGACTACAAGTAACATGAGCTACAGGCCTTAGGCAGGGGTGTCAGCTAAGCCCGGTACTGCTTAACCTGTTCATAAATGACATTTTATAAGAAGTTAGTAAAGCTGCCCTCTATTGAAAATGTTGAGATCCCGGAATTATTATTTGCTGAATGAGAGGAAAACTTATGATTGAAAAATGGGCTAATCTACCAATACAGATAAAGGGAGAAACGTTGATGAATCGAAATCAAGGCAGGAAATTTTAGAGTTTGGGGAGTATCTAGGCAAGCTTAATAGAAAATGGAGGAAGAAAATAAACAATCTTGGGAAATCAGAAGGTGTAGAAATATAATTTAAACCAGTTAGAGTCCGAGTATACCTTTAAAGATAGTTGGGCCCAACAGTAGAACAACCGCAAGGTTGAAACTAGACGGGCCACTTGCTTACACAGCAACTCACGAGAAAGTCATTAGTATTTAGTATTCTGGGTTTTACTTTGTATGGTCAAAATATTGTAAAGTAATATTATATACTGTATGTATTACTAAGTGTATAATAAATAATTTTGTGCATACAACATATGTACATACAGAGAAAGTAAAGCAGGAACTTCTTACATGCGGGTTATTAGGTCTGGGCATCCATAAACTTCAGTGATTACATCCCCAGAATTAGACTGGAGTTTATTCAGCGACTTGCTGCTTTACTTTGGTCTTCAGAAGCGATGAAAGTGATGCATTACATGCTCTACAGATGTCACCCTATGTTTAGCTCAAACACAATGCTGGTAACATATGAATAACGAATACCGCCAAAGGCATTAAGATACCGCCAACGATCTCAGCGTATGTTCCTAATTACTTTATATTTTAAGTTTATTAATTATTTACGTTTCTGATTCACAGGAGGTTAGGTTAGACTTAGTTTTTTGGGGGGAAATTCTGTATCACTTTGGTCTTCATTGAAAGCGTAGGTAATCCGCATTACTTTGGTCTTCAAAGCCAACATTTGAAATCCCAACATAACCGAAAGCACGATTGACAGCCCTCAGCCTCAAAGCGTAGCCGAGGGATCTGCGCGTCTAAAACTTGAAACAACTTGAAAACTTGAAGTAACAACTGAGAGAAGATATTTGCTTTACTGCCCCACGTATGGGCGCCAACTTGAAGTAGAATTTTGTTGTTGAAGTTTATTTATTTAGTTTTACACTTGAAAAACCAACTTGAAGTAGAATTGTTCTTTTGTAGGAGTTTGCACCACACTTTGGTAAGCCAATTTGAAGATAGTATAATTGTCTTTACGTGGTTTTTGTTGAAGGAGTTTGCACCATGTATGGATGTTAATTTCAAGAAAGAATGTTTGTTACGTAGGAGTTACTGTTGTTGGAGTTTGCACCACGCTTTGGGCGTCAATTTGAGAGAAGATATATTGTTCTTGGAGTTTACATTGTTTATTTATTTAGCTCCTAACTTGGGAAACCAATTTGAAGATGTGTTTTGTTGTTGAAGGAGTTGGTGTTTGCAGTATTTGCACCACGCTTTGGGCGTGAATTTTAAGAAAGTATTGTTTGTTACGTAATATGCTGCTACGAATGAAAAGCTGATTTTTGAAGGCGTATTTTTGTTGTTACGCTCCAAATTTAAAAAAATATACTAACTTTGTTATTAAACTGCTTCTATATATAGTATTTATATGTATGTTTGCCTCGGCTGCGTCAGTATTGTTTTAGATACACGTTTCTCTTAATCAGCGCGTGGTGCGACAAGAATGTAGGCTTACACAGATTTTAAGTTTAAATTCACTTCTTTTTATTAATGCTTGACAAATTAAATAACACTTCACTGATATTAACAGCTGTGATATTCTTTAATTTAATACTTGCACTTTGTTATCGCGTATACTTAATTTTCGTTTCAAACGAATACGTAATATTTCTTTAGAGAACACATCTTCCATCCGGTCACTACCAAGGTCTGCAGGCAACTGAACATATTTCAACCGTCCAAACCCGTAAACGTTTGTATTTCAAGTCTCTGATTGGCTAATCCTAGTCCAATAGAATACCTGCATTTTACTAAAGTTTTTTCTGGCTTTTGATTGGCTAATTTTAAACTGTCACAAAATTTACATTATCGTTGCTCTAATCATGACTAGTAGCATTTAAACTCTCAAACTCATTATTGCCTCTAGGTTAACTCATTGTTACCTCATTGTTAGCAACGTTAAACTTATTATTCTCACAGCTCTTACATTATTAAATTACCTAATGCATTCACATACAATTATTGAACAAGTTTACAATAATATAAGCATTTGCAATGACTGTTACATACATTTTTACAAATTATTACATGCATATTACTTCAAGGCATATTACTCACAACACATCGCTTTTTCCGCGGATTTCACTTCTCACTTAGTTTGGCAGTTCCCATTGCGAATGTGCGATAGCAACAAGATGGCTGCGTTTGTTGTCTTCACGTCGTAATTTTGCTATCAAAGTAAAACACCTAGAACGGGCGGGCAGGTAGGCACCAGATATAGAGGAGACATCTACTTCTAAACTTGCTCCTAAGGTAATCCATTCCCTTTCGTTTAGCTTTTATTAGCATTTTCAATGAAGACCAAAGTAACTCAAAATACCCTTATTCAGAGGTTTTCACACTGTTTCATTACATGAACATCTGCAGATTTGATAAATGGCAATTAAAGAAATAAATATAACATACTATACGTACCGTTAAAAACAGGAAGGATTTTCGCTTTTTGTCGCTCTTCTGTTTGCTTGAGTGTTACTTCATGGCCAGGTATATATGTATATGTATATATATATATATATATATATTGTTAGGAATGAAATGTAACGGGCTTTTTCTTCTACATACGTTCTCTGTGGAGTAAGGCAACTATTTTCTACTCCATAGTATTGTGAACGAAGACTTTGTAAATCCTATTTAGTACTAATAATTTATGAATTAAATTAGATGCTGTTTTATAGTTGATGACCTTCAGAAAGAATGGGGGTTTTAAATGGTGAAACAATTATCCAAATTTGTTGAGTGGAGTTTTGAGCTTATCCTACACACATACACACACGCATATGTACATACATAATACATACATAAGAGGGCAGTCCCCAGAACTACCTGGTCTGATGTATATATAGCGGTTGTTGTTTCAAACAAATGAGTATGGTAGAAAGCACCTCCCTTATAAAGATTAAGTTTGAAGTTTGACAATGCTACCTACGTTGTTTAGTAACTGTTTGGCAGCCATTAAGTGTAAACTCTCTCAGCGAATCTGGAAACATGGATAAAACTGGTAATCGTTATGTGATACAATACTCTCATTTGAAAGGTCTTAGTCCAACTAATATTAAAGCTGAGCTAGATTCTACTCTGGGGGAGTCTGCTCCTTCGTTTACAACAGTAAAATATTGGGTGGCAGAGTTTAAGCGAGGCCGTACGAGCTGTCAAGCCCAGCATCGCAGTGGTCGACCAAATGAGATGACCACGCCCGAAATTGTGAATAAAATCCACAAAATGGTATTGGATGACCAAGATGGGTGCCGCGTTTACTCACAATGGAACAAAGCAGCGTCGTGAGGATGTTTCAATCGAGTGTTTGGCGCTGTTTCGCTGCAATAAAGCCGAGTTTTTGCGTCAATTAATAACCATGGATGAAACATGGGACAATCACTGCACACCTGAGACGAAGGAACAGTCAAACAGTGTATTGAAATGGGAGAATCGGCTCCAAAGAAAGTGAGACAGTTCCATTTGCAGGCAAGGTCATGGCGTCAGTTTTTGGAATGTTTGTGGAATAATTTTCATTCATTATCTTCAAAAAGGAAAAGCAATCAATGGCGAGTACTATGCAAACTTATTGCAGCATTTGAATGATGAAATCAAGCAAACACGGCCGCATTTAGTGGAAAAGAAACTTTTGTTTAATCAAGACAATGCGCCAATTCACTCATCCATTATCGCCATGGCCAAAATCAATGAGTTAAAGTTGGAATTGGTTCCTCGTGCACCTTATTTGCCAGATTCAGCCCCCTCTGGTTATTTTCTATTTCCAAAGTTGAAGATATAGCTCTGTGCTAAAAGATTTGACAACAGTGAAAAGCTGGAGTTTGCAGTTGATGGCTATTTTGCAGAACTCGACGGTTCTGATATAAACAGGGTATCGAAGCTATTGAACATCACTGGGAAAAGTGTATCGAGCTGAAAAGAGACTATGTAGAGAAATAAATATGTTTTTTCCCAACATTTTTGTGTTTCCTTTATTAGGTCGGGTACTTCTGGTACAGCCCTCATACATACATTGGATTGGAAGCGGAGGAGATTCACCACCAATCCAGGAAGAGGATATGAACCGACGCTCCACGAGGGGGTGCCTCGGGAGGGAGGGATGAGGTGAAGGGAGACACCGGACGGCCGGAACCAGGAGTGACGCAATGACAGGGTCTCTAGAGTTTCCAGATTGAGATGCCCGACAGTCGGACAGGCAAACTGAGGACCCCCCCCCAAGGGATGGTCCTTATACACCGGCAACCAGCAACATGGACGGAGAAAGTTCACCGAAACACCATCGCCAACCCTGAAAAAGACCAATCGGGGTGAAGGATTGAGTTTTTTTATTTATTTATTTTTTTATTTATTTATTTATTTATTTATGGACGCTCTTTAACTGCTGTGGTCCTTAGCGTCCCATTCTATAATGGGCGTGAAAGGCCGGTAATTTTACTCAGAGGCCTCTTTATCAGACTTGAGGTTCTTTTACGTGCCGTAAATATACAACACGGTACAACCGGCTTTACTTCCCTCCCGAAGGAAGCCATGCTAAGGATTTTTACGCCCGAGAAACTCCATTGCTCTCCGCCGGGTTTGAAGCCGCGACCTCGGGAACTATAGGCTAGCATGGTACCCCTAGACAACAAAGGACGATAAATCTATGTGACGCATCGAAAGGGAAAGTACATAGTTTTCTTAAAGAACGGGGACCGAAATTCTGAGGGTTTCAGAGTAGTTTCTAGGTTATTAAAATTCAAACTCCGATAACACTCCACGCTTCCAAACTGCATGCCTCCCTTTTTTTTTTCCATCATTACTTCTTCGTTCTTCACTTCTCCAATTACTTTTAACAAGCTGCACGGCGAGAAAGGGACTGGGAAGTGGCTGCAGCAGTGAAAAGTGTATTTGATCCAAATATTTCGTTAAAATGACGATATCGTCAGACATGGAACAAGCAACTCCCATGGGGAGATGCATATAAGGAGATTAAATTTAACTACATTACTCCTACAACAAAGCGGAGAAGATGATGTATTTCACTATAGCAACAGAACAGATATATCTTCCCTCGTACTGCAATGCGAAGAAGCTCATTTTTCAAAATATGTTTGAGGAACGGTTTTGAAGTAACTTATTCTATTAAACCCTTAATCTGTGTGTGCGATATATTGTGACTTTATTTGGTTTTCATTGTCACTTCACTTTTTCTCGCGCGTAGCGGCGTAATGAAACAGACGGAATAGCCTCTCCTTCCTTCCGCTTAACTTACACAGGCGTCAAAACATAATACTTCTCTAATCACTCGCAGCAGCACTCACGGTACGTTCCAGCTGTCGTCGTAACCAGCAACTCACTATCTCGCTAACTAATTCGTGTATATACAAGTGCGGGAATGTTCGTGATCCGCAAAGAAGAATCTGGTGCTCTCGACGGCACTTGGGGTTTACGTTGGGCGAGAGTGCTACTCCGTCTACTTGTCTCTTCAACCAGTCAGTAGATTGATGAGCAGTAGATACGATGCCAGGCCTATACGTTTAACATTACAAACTTTTATTTATATAAGGGGTTATAGAGGAATTTTAGGCGAGCACTTGATGTAGGATACTTATGATATTTTGAGTTCAATAACGAGTCAGTGATAAAAATCCCCTGGCTTGCTGCTACTTGCAGATAATCGTAACCATGCTATATTCAAACATCCCAAGTGAATACCTCTGTAGCATGTACCTAAACTTTGAAATTAAAATTGGTTCACTCCAAATGTACGATATTCATCTATGTAAAGGCAGAAGTGTGTGGGAGAGGGGGTAATCTCACAAACCACTCACCCGATTTTGATAGATTCTCTCACAATTTAAAAATCCTATTCTTCCAGATGGTCACCGGGCATATTTCCAAAAAATTAGTGGGTTAGGGAATTGTTTATACTTAATCTACTACTTACAAAAGTGAAGGAAGTGAATTTGGTACCTAGATACATGTTATGAGGCCTTCTGAACCCCCCCAAAACGTAATTTTTTAAAACGGTACGTGTGTGGGGGTGGTCTGTGAACAATATAACTTAAAAACGAAGTGCCACACAAAAACCAAACTTGGTATTTAAGTTCAGTGCCTTCCAAAGATGTCACAGGAAGATATGCAAGAAAATCCCCTCGGCCCAAAACTACCTTTTCATGGGAAACATTTCCAAATTTTTATTGTCTCAAAATGCTTGTTATAATTTTGATTAAAATATCACATATTTAAGATATTTGCATGACAAATAAAATTCACATCTTGAATTCTCTGGTTATAGCCTGTGAAGTCTTCTTCATTCCAAGGAATTTTATATTATTTCGCATAACAGTCAATCATAAAATGTAACACAAAAACGTACTTGACAAAAAATGTAAAGCTGTTTAAAACTCACAGTTTATTTTAAATAGCTTTTTTCTATGACGCTTGGCATATACGAGATATCCATTAATATTGGTTTTAATGTTTTAGTACTGTGAAGTTTTTTTAAAGTGCCGTTGCGTTGTTTCCGGCAATGTTATGAAAGGAGTATGAAATTTCATGGCCAAGACTAGCACATTTTTACTATCGATTCTGTATTCTCTACCCCCCGTGTATTACAAAGAAAAGTGTAATGAAACTATTTATGCAAACATTTGTTTCGATTAACATGAAGCAGATAACAAAACAGGTTTTCGTAGGAATAGTTTGTAGCTATATAAAAATGAAGGATAGTTGGCAGAGAAAGTCATGTGAATGCAATACATTAGATTTATTTTTGGAAAGCAGTACTACTAGCTGCCGTAGGTAAGCTCAGAGGAAGTAAAACTGGTATGTCTTGACTGATAATTAAAGTACAGATCTTCGGCTTACCTACTGCTCTATACCGAGCTACCGTGAACGATTAATGTGAAAGCGAACGATGATATATAAACTGTTGGTAATGTAAAAGCATTCAGTGAAGTTCCATTTACTGGACATTTTATTAACGTAATGTACTCAATGGACATTCAGTGATTCCAGAAAGCATTCCCCTCCGCTTTAAAGGATTCTAACGGGCAAATTAGCATGGAGAAAGTTCTCACTGTAAATATACAGAAAGAATAAAGCATAAAGCAGTTTTGGCCTTTCTAAACTTTTATATTTCTAACTTTGACATTGGTTTTTTTCGTCAAATTAAAACCCATTTTCACAGCATTTGTATTACACTAAGAACTTGCTTTACTAAGTAGCTGTTTAATAATGTACACGCTACATACTATAAAGTTGAAAAGGGGAATTAATTTTCAAAAAGGTGTACAACTAATAAAATGAAAATTTGGGAAAACGCCAGACAAGTAAGCTGTAACATCGTGCGTTCCTTCTGAATATTAATAATTAGAATTTTCTCTCCGTTAATTTGACCGCTGGAATTCCCTGCATATGTAAATTTGTAAGTTCGATGAAATTAGTGTCACTATAACCATGATAGTTCTCATAATCATACTATGTATTAATTTTCTGCAGTGTAGTGAACATTTTAGTCTATATACAGACGAGTGCATGAAATCGTGCCGATATAATGCGCTGTGGTTTATGTTGGTAAGGAAATATTAAACCAACACTGCCACAATCTGCCCCAACCCCTTCCTGGTTCTAACACTCCACTGAATTTTTGTCTTATCCCCACTTTTCCTTCCCTACTGAACCTGAAAACGACTTGGACTCATAGGTTAATGTTTGAATGCCAAACCTTTGACATCAAACCAATAGGAGACGGGCTCATTTTGGGGCTGATAAAGACAGTTCTTGCGAAGAAGCCCTTCCAGCCGCTCAGGTGCAATGTTTTCGTACTCCTGCCTTTTCATCGCTTTATCCATAGGCTAATTGCTATTTGTCGAACTTCAATTCAAATCAATAAGAGATTGGCTCATCCAAGGCTGGTATGGAAGACAAATTGATGCGGAGTTTCTGCCAACATAAAAAATCTGATGTGTTACATTCACATGACTTTCTCTGCCCTCTATCACTTATTAGCAGGTATGCAAATTATTTTTACAAAATCTTATTTTTCTATCTACATTTTAATTAAGATAAATTTTTGCAGAAATAGCTGCATTACACATTTATTTATACATACAAGAACAGCGATAGCCAAACGTATAAGAAATGGGCACTATATGCTGGTCTTAAAATTTCATACTGTTTCCATACAATCGCAAAAAACAGCTGTATATAGAAAGGAGTAGAAAATATTCACAAAGTATTGAACAATGCAAACCTATAATAACGAATATCTCGTAAATATCTTACGCCACAAAAAAGTTGTTGTTCACCAATGTCATTGGGAATTAATTGATCTGCATAATTTTCCCTCTACTTCCCAATATAAAGTCTGTAAGTTATCACTTTTAAGCCTTTGCATTTGGCAAGATGTTTGTTCAGGATGACATCTTCACAAAGAGTGCAGTTTGGTGTAGGTAGGCATCGTATCTTATAGAGGTGTTCTGCGAGGTAATTGTGGCCAGTTGCCATCCTAATTAAGGCCACTGCAGTTTTTCTTGGCATTTCTTGTATAGGGTCTTTCAACAAGAGTATCCTATCTTTGAACTTAAATAAAACACGTTGTATAAATTATAGAGGTTTATTTCTTTTTTTTTATTTTGGAACAGAATCAATGTCATTACGTGTTGAAGAGAACATCAGTTAAGTGACCGCCGCGACTTCGTTGCGTTACGCGTATACGGTTGACCCAATTTTCAATGACAGAAGAACGGCGTTAAATCACATGACCTCGGGGGCCAGTTAACATCACAACTACTACGGGAAATGATGAAACCTCTGAACTTCTCCTTCAAAAGATAGATTATTTCGAGAGCAGTATGACATGTGGCATCATCTTGCTGGAACCAGATGTTACTGAGATTCATACCATCCAATTGAGGCCAAAAATAGTCCCTTACAAGAGCCCGGTATCTTTCTCCATTGACAGAGCTTCTCCACCTTCATCTTGGAAAAAATTATGGACCAATGATTCCACCATACCAAAATCCACACCACACAGTAACCTTTTGGGGATGAAGTGGTCGTTCTTTAATCTGCATTGGATTTTGATTGCTTCAATAGCGGCAATTTTGTGTGTTAACACAACCATCCATCCAAAAGTGGGCTTCGTTGCTGAAGATGATTTTTCGACAAAAATCCGGGTCGGCTTCCAATTGCTCCAAAGCCCAGTCAGCGAATACACGGCGCAGCCTATGGTCGTTGGGCTTTAGTTCTTGAGTTAACACCATTTTGCAAGCGTGAAACTTCAAGTTCAGATGCAGAATGCGCCAAGTTGTGGTCGGCGAAAGCCCCAATTCTTGTGCTCGACGAGCAATTGATTTGTTTCCGTTCTCACGTACACTCTCACAAACGGCGCCTATGTTTTCGTTGGAGCACTTACGTCGATTACGTACGGGTGTTCTTTGATCGCTGACAGAACCACTTCTTTCAAATTTATGGATCGTTCTCTCGCAGGGACGATTATGCACACCGTAAACTTCACGCAATACACGGAAGGTTTGGCGAACAGATGATCCATTTTGATAATACATTTTCACAATGTCTACGCGTTGCTGAATGTTGTAACGTTCCATGGCTAATTGTCAATAACAACTGTAACCACATGAAAAAATTGACTACTGTAACTCAATAACAACGGCAGCTATCACATGTGAAAGATAGGATACTCTTCTTGAAAGACCATATATATCAACTCTATCTGTAATATTCTTATAATCTTTATCTTTTAATTTATATTCTTCATCAAGTCTCCACTGTCTTTTAAAATGTTGTTTAATGTTATTTAATTGTTTATTTATTTCTATTTGTCCTACAGGTTTTATTTGTTGTATTGCACCTTTTTTGCTAATTGATCCGCATGTTCATTGCTCAAAAGTCCGACATGAGCTGGGATCCATCGTAGAGTAACATGATTTCTAGTTTCAACTGTTTTGATTAGGTTTCCCATTTATTTAACATTTCTTGTTGTTTTATTATTGTAATTTACTATCCCATCTATGGCTGATTTTGAGTCTGATAAGATGACTATATTTTGTTTTATGTATGGTGTATATAAAATATTCTGTAATACTGCTTTTATAGCTGTTAATTCTATGAAAACTGCATTACAGAAAAGTTATTTCAAATAAAGTGCGTGTTTTAAAGCGATCTGCATGTTTTGTGTAGTAGGCTTTCGTCTATCGCTCAACGTTTACCAGTTGTACAAGATTATATCACATTCCTTCCGAATGAAGACGGCTTCACAGCTATTCCCTGAAGCTCAAGTTATACGTTTTATTTGTGATTTATATATTTTATGGTATTATAATAAAAATCGTTAGAGCCATTTTTTAGAAAATAAAAAAATCGAAAATTCCTCCATGTAAAGTGTACTTGGGTTCGAAGATTTTCTTGATAACCTTTGTTCGCATCTTTAGAAGACACTGCACTTAAATACCAAGTTTGGTATTTATCCGACTTTTCGTTTTTGAGTTATGCTGTTCAAACACACATAGACAGCCACACACACAAACATGGACATTTTTTCTAAAAAAGCTTCTTTTGGATTCAGGGTACCTCAAAACATGTATTTCCAGTGAAATATCGATATCAAATTTTTGGGTGGAATATAATTAACGTCTTTCAACAAGGGTGTCCTATCTTTGAACTTAAATAATACACGTTCTATAAATAATAGAGGTTCATTTCTTTTTTTATTTTGGAACATAATTAATGCCATTACCTGTGGAAGAGAACATCAGTTAAGTAACCGCCGCGACTTCGTTGGGTTGCGCGTATACGGTTAACCCAATTTTCAATGACAGAAGAACGTAAATTAGGTCCAACTTTACGAATAACTCGCGTGATGTTATTCATAACATTATTTACTGTTTCTGTCTTGTTGACATAAACCCGAGATTTAACATAACCCCCACAAGAAGTAATCCAACGGCGTTAAATCACATGAACTCGGGGGCCAGTTAACATCACCATCACGGGAAATCATGAAACCTTTGAACTTCTCCTTCAAAAGATCGATTGTTTCGAGAGCAGTATGACATGTGGCATCATCTTGCTGGAACCAGATGTTTCTGAGATCCGTACATCCAATTGAGGCCAAAAATAGTCTCTTACAAGAGCCCAGTTGACAGTTAAAGCTTCTTTATCTGCATCTTGGAAAAAATATGGACCAATGATTCCACCATACCAAAATCCACACCACACAGTAACCTTTTGGGGATGAAGTGGTCGTTCTTGAATCTGCATTGGATTTTGATTGCTCCAATAGCGGAAATTTGTATGTTAACACAACCATCCATCCAAAAGTGGGCTTCGTCGCTGAAGATGATTTTTCGACAAAAATTCGGGTCAGCTTCCAATTGCTCCATAGCCCCAGTCAGCGAATACCCGGCGCAACCTATGGTCTTTGGACTTTAGTTCTTGAGTTAACATCATTTTGTAAGCGTGAAACTTCAAGTCCAGATGCAGAATGCGCCAAGTAGTGGTCGGTGAAAGCCCCAATTCTTGCGCTCGACGAGCAATTTATTTTTTTCCGTTCTCGCGTACACTCTCACGAACGGCACCTATGTTTTCGTTGGGGCGCTTACGTCGATTACGTAAAGGGGTTCTTTTATCGCTGACAGAACCACTTCTTTCAAATTTATGGATCAAACGCCGAATCGTTCTCGCGCAGGGACGATTATGCACCCGTAAACTTCACGCAATACACGGAAGGTTTGGCGAACAGATGATCCATTTTGATAATAAATTTTCACAATTTCTACGCGGCACTGAATGTTGTAACGTTCCATGACTATTTTTCAAATACAACTGTAACCTCACGAAAAAAATGACTTTTGTAACTCAATAACAACGGCAGCTATCACATGTTAAAGATAGGACACTCTTGTTGAAAGACCCTATACTTTTTCTACCTACGATGTATGTGGTAGAGAAAGCAATAAAAATCGCTATAGGAAACCAAAGCATCGGCAAGTTTCTGTGCAGTCGACGGCACCTCTATTGCCACATAGGTAATCTTGTGGATCCTGTTTCCATCTGTCCTATGATTACCTACGTAGCTAGTAATCGCCAAGAAGCCAGTAGTGCGCTTCTGCTTTGCGAAACGAAATACTGTTTATTTCCAGGTGCTGTGTAAACATTTACTTGAATTCGATCAGATCGCACATATTGTTTGCATCACTTCGAACTGCATAAACTAATTTTTTATGTGAGCCAAACTACGGACAGTGATCGGAATCGCCTTGTAAACAAAGTGTCTGTTAATATTCATTGCAAATAAGCTTTGGTCTAGAACGGGAACCGCTAACAACCTCTGTATTGTTTGCACATCGATTTACATACCACATGCAATTACAGAGCATGACGATGAAAACATTGTCTATATAATATACGCCGACCAACGCAGCAAAGTCAATAAAAAACCGTTGCACAGAAAGGTTTCCAATTTGTAAACCGGAATGCTTTTGTACATACGACGGACATTCGCGTGCGCGGTTTCGAGTGATTAAGCAAATATTTTGTGCAATTAAAAGACCAATACTATGACACAGGTAAACATCATTAAGCGTAT